>VWZK01016851.1:0-31478 GCA_013396935.1 Baryphthengus martii | reverse complement strand
CTTGTGTAAGGGCCATTTGTGCTTGCGGGCAGGTTTTACCGGCCGTCAGCTAGCAGGGAGAGGGAAGGAGGGAAGGGCGAAAGGGACGCATACGCAAAAGGCTGCCCGCGGGAAACGCCACGGCGGGGCTCTGCTCCCCGGCTGCCCGCCCGGCTGCGGAGATCCTCTCCTGCTTCCCGCTCCGTCCTCCTCGCCGTCCCCTGTGCTGCCCCCTCTCTCGCAGCAACCGCAGCACAAACTCCGGCAGCCGGAGCCGGCCGCTTCCCGGGGCCGCTGCCCCTCGTAGGAGCTTTCTTTGGCCCAACCCCGGGGCTGCCTCTCCCCACGGGGGCTGCCTCTCCCCACGGGGGCTGCCTCTCCCCACGGGGGCTGCCTCTCCCCACGGGGGCTGCCTCTCCCCACGGGGGCTGCCTCTCCCCACGGGGGCTCGGCGAGGGGCAGGGGGGCAAGAGGGTGACAACTCTCCCTCCCCAGGCCTGACCTGCTGCGAGGGTCCCTCGGTCCATCACCCCGCGATGGGCTGTAGCCTTTGCAGCTCCTCTGTAACACTCTCTTTGCAGGTCCAAGCTAGGTATAAACACAGGCAATATTTAGCTTTAGACATCCCCAAAACGGAGCTTTTGCACACACACAGACACGTACGGTCTGGATGGGATGACACTTTGTGGTGTGTGGCAGGAGTTTTTTCTGTGAGGGACCTTCCCAAGCGTGTTTTTACAATTTGTTTTCCTTCAAACTGTGATGTTTCATTTTGGGAAATAAACACTATCTGAAATGAACAAGTCTAAGGAACAAGCTGAAAAGCGGTTTCAGATTTATACACATTCTTCTTTTCTTTCTTTGGGAGGTGGATGTGAGCTGCTATTTCAAGAAAAGTTTACAGTAGTGGAATGCATGTGCAGGTGTAGTACATACAAGACTAATTCAAATACATTTAATTTCCCAGTAAGATGCAAGACAATTAGATTTGCATGTTAATTTAAAGAATAAAACCCAAAAGGAAAGACTTGTGAAAGTTTCCATCTTTATTCTAAAAAGTAAGAGATGTACACTTCATTTCCAACACAATTCGTCACTTACCTTTAGGTTAGGAAGCTAAAGTCCTAAAATAGCTAAAACTACACCTATGATAAGGACTATGAAAAAATGATACTGCTGTACTTGTAGACATCACAAGCAAAATCCCTCTCTATGAGAAAAGAAAGTCTACTTTTCTTTCATATCGCCCAATCTCAATCTGTACAGGTTGATGCCCCAAATATGACCATCTAATGCCATTAAGAGGGTTTTATACTTCCTAAAAATACAAGTGGGATAGACAATTTGCTCCACATTGTGTAGAATACGTACTCAGTAACACAAACATCACCTGTGTAACCTGGACACATTTTTTTCCTGAGAAATGTCGTCTTCACGATTCTCTGCATTTTAGACATAGATGAGCCTGTAGAGGTACATAGTATTACGCACTTCTCCAGAAGAGATTTTCACATGTCTGAATGTTTTCTCCATTGGAAAGATGTACTGAATCTTTTGGCAAACTGGCTTTTTGTTACTCCTCTATCTGTAATCAGCGGCTACGTTTCTCTTTCCTAATTCCAGTGCAACCACAGCCCTTCTGAAGCAACAGCAGTAAAAAAAAAAAAAAAAAACCCAACCAAAAAACTACCCTCATAATTTCTCAAGTGACAACTACCACAGAGAGTACTTATATCGTTGTGTGCATCGAATCTTCTCTTCACGATGGTCTAAAATTCATTAAATATTAACATCACCCAGTGTGAGAAACATACAAATCACAATGAGGGCATCAAATAACAATTCAGGCATCCAAAAAACAGCAGAGAACTTGCTAAAATACCCTGGAAATGAAAAAAAGTTTCATCTCCTTTATAAAATGAAGAGGTGACAGCAACTGAACTTCACACTCAATCCCTGCCATAACTTAATTAGTTAACAAGAACACATAATGAAATCATACCTAAGGCAGAGCAGTTAAAGAGCAACACACACAGGTTTGTCACATAGTTTCACTTTTCCCGTGGAAAACAAACAAACAAAACCATGATCATCACTAAAGCACCTTCCACACACAGTTTAGGCCTAAAACTTACCTCTGAAACAACATCTGCAACATGGAAATACTGTTGGTGGGGTGAGCGCACCGGGTCTGTGCCTCTTTCATGATAGCACCAGTGTTGGAGTGAGAGATTTGCCCATCTGCACTGCTTCAAACACCTGCTGAAATGAGACTCTCTTCCTACCCATCCTGTGCCTACACCACACCTCACAGATTGTGAGCTGCTCAGTAGAAGAGCCTGCTGAGGGCTTGTGCTGTCTCCAAGTCTCCCAGTACCCTGGTTCCCTAACACCCTGCTCATCGAGGAAGAGGGGAGATGCATGTTGTTAGCAGCAACCTCTAATTCCTCCTGATACTGATAATGGTCACATGTTGCAGATGAAGATCACTCTCTTATTTAAATCTCCCATGAAGTAAAACCCAGCCTGGGAGGGAAATATGCCATTTTAATCCTCCCTCACCTTAGTTTCACCCATTTAGTGCTATTGGTATGGTATTTGTTTCGGCTTTTTAACTCTCCCTTACCCTGTCTCCCAAGTCTACCTTATCAAAAGTCAGCATCCTTTCTGGTTGCAATGCTGCATTAAGTACAGTTTCAAGGGTTTGTTTGTTTTGGTTTGTTTGGTTTTTTTCCTCTCCATCCCTCTTTGAAGGGGTACTTATTTTTCCAAGCAACATTTGAAGCTGTGGTAATTTCAGCAGAGAGTCACAATGAAGACCATGTCTTGCTATCAGATACGTACAGAGACTTTGTTATATGCCAGCAGTTAAAGCAGAAGTCATGTCATCAAAACCCTCACCTCTTTTGCATACTCATTATGTGGTATCAGTTGTAATTGAAAGGATACATTCATTAGTTCTGTTTGTTGGCCAGCCTGGGCTCATCCAGCTTGCTGGAGCAGTAGCTGTTCACAAATACTTTCTACGTAATTCAGCTCCTTCTCCAGGGATGTTTTCCCAGCGGTCAGCCATAAAGCAGTTTCAGCCACTAGCTGATCATAATAAAGGTTCAACTAAGCACCCATCTAAAAAGAAAACAACAAAAAAAAAGGCTTTATGGTTAATACAGCAAGAGTGGGGAAGATAGCAGTGATCACATTCACATCTGTCGTCATGATTATTTGTCTTACTGGCAAGTATAGCTAGAAAGCCCATTCCTCACAGGGTAGAGAATTAGTCCAGAAGCAGAGGAAGGCACCAAATCACTAAAATTCACATGTATTTTCTTTTGGTTAGGAAATTTGCCCTTCTAGGTCTTGGGCATAGACTTTCCTTAGGGTCCCTTACTACACAAGAAAGTGCACAATAAGCATGCTACATAGGAACGTGCATACGTCAGCACTGGGAATGTCCCTGCTTTTATTACTTTTATGTTGCTATGTATGATAATAACACAGTTTCTTTGTATTTATGAGCTGTCTCAAAATACAGAAGAAAATGTCTCTGATAAGCACTACCTTGAAGGCTATGTAAATCGTCACAGCTCACCGTTTCCATTTCTGTTTTGCCAAGTGACTGGGCATTTACAAGGCACTGGAGGTCATTTGCATATCAGATTGACCTTCCACATTTCTATTGTTATTAACCTTTTAGTAAAGATAAAGAACTCTCCCATCCAGTAACTCAGATCATAAAAAAGCTGGCCACACACATTTACTGTAGTTGGAGGCGTGGGTCTGATTAGCTTTAACCCTGCCAGTTCTCATGGAGAGACTTGTAATTTGGGGAAGTATTTTATTATCGCTGTGTATTAACACACAGCAATCAGGAAGCTCTGTAGTAACTCATAGGATTGTGATGGAGACATTGCACTTCCATGCAGGACGGGAGTTACACTACTGTTCATCCTCCGATAGCTGAGCAAGTCTTCACAGTTCATACTGAGCTGGACTTCAGCCTTGCACATGCTTATATATGGTCCTTGATTTCTCTGCTTAATCATGTTTTAACCTTAAGAGTATCTACCAGTGTGAACAAACAGCACTTCTCACGTGGACTCTTTTTCTCCAGGAGATAACGTTAAAAAAAGCTCGAGATTGGCCTGAATATATCAAAGAGGTGCTCCTGACAAGCTCCCCTACTGCAAAATATTCAGAAAACTAAATGGATGTAAATGAGGTCTGGAGACCACACTAAGAGGTTTTAAAACTGTAACAGGATTAAAGATGGCATATGGTCAAAGTCCTTAAATAAAAGGAAAGTACAAGAAAGTATCTAAAAGTTACAGTGAGACTTCCTTGAATAAATGTTTACAAATTTTATCAAACAACTCATCATTTTGACAGTTTTCTATAAACCCCTGGAACATGCAAAGGATTTAATTTATTTATCGCAAGATAGAGATAATGAGTAACATTATAAAAGTTTATTAACATAGAATGTCCTGGCACAGTCAAACTTGCATACTTCTATTGTTTAAATCATATTTTCTAAGAACTCAAAAAAGCCTTACAAAAGGGAATTTCTCTTTGCAAAAGTCTTCAAAATGATCCTCATAGTCTGTATCCGTACAAATGCATAGTAAACGAACTGAGCATAAACTAAACCGGATATACCTCAAACTGAGAAATACTTGTATGCAGCAGAAAATGCCGCTCCAATAGGGAGCCAACGGGTTGCTATAGTAGTCTATATCAAATATGTTAAAATAACAAAAAAAAAGTAAAATATAAGAGAAATGCTGATGCCGCCTTAACTATGGGACTCCCAGCAGAAGCAATTCAAGAGGCCACAGGCCAAGCAAACAGAATGAAGTGGCATATGCTCGAATTCCCCTTTGTTACTTCACTGCTGGAAATAGTTTTTCTTCCACAGATAATAAAAATTATTTTGTGTGAGTTATGTGTTTTTGTGTTAGGTTTACCGTTGAACATCTGCTGGGTCTGATAAAGGATAGGAGCTAATGAAATCACATGAAGAGTGACATACATGAGATACTACTTTGTTTTCAATTTGAGACAAAGCAAAACCTGCACTTTGCCTGGCTGCCGTACCAGCTAATAAATGCAACAAATGAGGAGTACTCAAAGCAACATTTTATAAGATGGAAGATTGATGATTGCAGATGAGGACGGACCCTCTCTGTACTAGAGAGACATGTTCTGCATGCACAGAAATTCTCCATCCCACACTCTACTTGCTCCCAAAAGAAAATACGTGCTTATTTTGACAGAAGATTTGTCCCTCCAGCCAGGATCCAGTTTGAAAGCAGTTGCCCCTGCCAAACACAGAAAGACAAAAGGCTGGCGTTTTTGCTAAAAGACAAGTTTCCAACAGCATGCATCCTCTAAGAGCATCACTTCACCGTCACCTACTGAGACTCTATCCCACGAGTTCATTACTCCTGTGGCTGGTCTTATTTTACAGCAGAATTTCTCTCAGGGCATTTTTTTTTTTCTTTTTTTTTTTTAAACGACAACTAAAGGCTTACAATCCCAGAGGTGAGGAATGAAATATATCGTGCCAGAACCTTCTCTCCTTCACATGGCTGCCTTCATTCGCACTCAAATGAATGAGACGAGACTAAGGGCCATTAAGTTTAAGTCATCTCTAAGAAAAAGTTAACGGCTTGCCGACGATGGTAGGCGAAAAAAGCCAAGGTGTTGTGCGGGACAGCGGCTGGCAGGTGGCAGTGTGGGGAGCGCAGAACCCGGCACCGGCAGCCGCAGAGCTGGGATGAGCTGGAGCTGCTTCCACAGTCAACCTGGACCGCAGAGCTGGTTCTAGCAATCGAATCCAGATGTGCTAATGCCTTGCTCCTTCGCGAGCGAAATGCTCTCTTGGTTTGTTCTCTGAACGCGCTTTTTCTTTTTACTCATCTGCCTTTAGCTGTATGGGACGTTCGCTGCTACTGTCCCTGAAATTAGTACAACGTATCTTATTTTATCCAGAAGCAAAAAAGACAAAGAACTCCTATTTATTCTTATGTTCCAGATACAAAGCTTAAGTAATTTACTGATTACTTTTTTTTTTTCTTAAGAAAATGGGCTATGCAACATTACAGCTGGTATAGGCAAGAAATCCTCCCTACTATTTCTTCTTGGCTTCTGATTTAAATGAAGTCCACTCAATTAAGCGTTAATACCTGATCAGTCCTCCTGACTGACAATACTACGCATATAGAAAGCACTGAACTGACAATTACAAGCAGTCTTTTTCAGCTCCAGACATCAGAATACGTTCATAGATTCACAGAGTCGTTTTAGTTGGAAAAGACGTTTATGATCACCAAATCCAGCCGTTAACCCGGCACTGCCAAGTCCACTACAGCTCTACATCTACATGGCTTTTAAGTACCTCCAGGGACGACAACTCAACCACATCCTTGTGCAGCCTGTTATTCAGACAATATGCATCAGCAAATCAGGGTAATCCTGCACTGATCTGCAGAAACTTCTGCTCATTATGCAGTTTTAAAAATAACTAATATAGCCATTATTAAAGAAGCAATACCACAAGATTTAATTATTATCCTCAACTGCCCACCAATCTGACTAATTAAACGCTGGGTGTTCTGCATGTGCTGAAACCTGAAAGTAGACAAGAGCGCGCGCACACACAAAAAAGAAAAAAAGACAGAAATAAGCAAGTATACCAGCAACAACAAAGTATAAAACTGTTTTTTTAAAAAAAAAATCATTTTGCTACTAGTTCACTCAGATCACATAAATCTCAGGCCTTTACAAAAAAGAAAACACACAGCCACTTGGATAAGAAAAAAAAAATACTTCCAGAAGGCATTGTAATTTATCTACCTTCACTCTCATCTATCTAAGGCTCTTACAGGAGGAGATGAGAGCATCATTAAATGCACCAGTGTTGGGCTTTCAGTGTCATTACACCGATCTGCAGGGGGTTTCTCCCAAATCCTCAAATTCTCTGACAGTAGCATACCTCTAAATACATCATTTAGAAGCATGAAGTGAACACAGATAGGGAACAGTATTTACTTTGGGGAAGTATCAGTCGCCTGTCTTGTATACATTAGCAGGTTAAACCCAAGAGAGGCAGCTGAATTACCAAAGAAAACAACTAACCAACAGTTTTAAGGCTTTGCAGAATTTTAAATACGTATTTATATGTGCTGGGTGCTATTTATTTAAGGTATCTTTAAACGTAGACTCTGAAGTCTCAAGGTAGTATCTGGCAAGTATTCTGGTGTACAAAAAGTCTTGTGAGTGGCTGGTTGGTGATGAACTATTTTCTGAACAGAATTTGTGGCTTTGGGGATTTGAGGTTTTAATTAAGCTAGCTTGAAAACCAACACAGAGCTACCTCTTTACCAAGTCACTTAAAATTCTTACTGGTTTTAATATTGTTAGGTTTTGATCAAATTGGCCTTAATATTCTTATGGGTTGATCAAATTGCAGTCAGTCTGTATGGCTGCGGTGTAGTTTGCATCAGTATGGAAGTCAGATAATAAATAAGAGCTATTATTCCTGTGTGACCTAATCCAGGTGATCCTGCTCTGGCAGAGCGGTTGGACTAGATGATTTTTCGAGGTCCCTTCCAACCCCTAACATTCTGTGATTCTATGATTTTTAAACAACAAGAACATTATGGTGTTGGAAGTGCTTTAGAAAGTGCTCACCGTGCTCAAAGACCACAGAATTTAGACTCTTCCTCAGGAAATGTTCACACAACAGAGTAGCCTCTTTTCCCAAGGGGGCTGCATCTCCTCGGACCCCCTGGAGGAGGAATTTGGGTCTATAGCCCTCAAAGTAGCAGCACTGCAAGCTGTGCACACTGCCTTCCACAGCTCTGGCCTAGTGGGATGTGGTCATTGAATCGTAGAGTGTTTTGAGTGGGATGGGACCTTAAAACATCACCTAATCTAACTTCCCTGCAGTGAGCAGGGACATCTGCAACTAGATGGCTAAACAGATGTTTCCAGGGATGGAGCATCTATCACATCTCTAGGCAACCTGTGCTAGTGTTTCACCACCCTCAACGTAAAAAATGTCTTCCTCATCTCTAGTGTAAATTTCCTCTTTTAGTCTAAAACCATCATCCCTTCTCCTCTCACAACAGGCCCTGCTAAAAAGTCTGTCCTCATCTTTCTGACAGGCCCCTTTAAGTGCTGAAAGGCTGCAATACGGTCTCCCTGGAGCCTTCTCTTCTCCAGGCTGAACAACCTCAACTCTCTCAGCCTGGCCTCCCAGCAGAGGGTTCCAGCCCTCCAAGCATTGCTGAGGCTCGTCTGGCCCTGCTCTAACAGGTCCCTGTCTCTCCTGTGCAGAGGACTCCAGAGCTGGACCCAGCACTGCAGGGGAGATCTCAGAGCAGAGTATCATCATGGTACCAGAATCAGGCAAGGACAGTTTACCCCCTTGCAACCCATTTAGTTACCCCTCGCATTCAAACTGGCACCAGACAGATTAATCCACAAACTCAGCTAAGCGGTTGTCAGTATCTATGGCCTCCCAGGCTTTCCTTGGGAGCCAGTGATTTCATGAAAGCCAGACAGAAGCATACTTAAAACTGGAAACCTTTGAAGAAAAGGCATGAGACAGCCCCAGTACTTACAGAGCAAGCTGCACGACTTAGCTGCCCGCTGGCGTTGCTTGGGTGGCTTCCTCGGGACATGCGTGGTGTGGAACCTTCCCCTAAGAGATCATCCAGGATGGTATTTCTTAACTTTCACAACTACTTTCTTAGATAGACTTGTTCTGAAGCATGTCTTTCATGAATGTTCACGTTAAGAAAGGAAAAGGTAAAATAATAAATCACAGAACTAAGGATTATGCCACCCTACAGTGGAGCTGCTTCAGTTCTGCCATGTCAGAACTAATGAAAGCAACTGGAGGTCTTAAAAGATCGTTTCTGGGCATCTTTATTTAAAAATAAAAAATCATCTTCACACTCCAAATGACGATGAATTGACATCTGAGCATCCCACAAAATGACAGCACAGGCCATCTATTAGAGAAAGTAACATTGTGAGCACTAGCCAGTGCTCACAACGGTTCCACGCTTTGCTTTTGGATCTGCTCCAGCAGGATGAATAGACAGCACAATTCCCAAAATGCAGGAATTTTGCTGCTATGAAGCACTCAGAGGACAACAATCAAGCCTCAGCTTTGTGATGATAGGATTTTTTAAAATGGCCATTTATTTAAAAATAGTCTCTGTGGTTTGCAAAGCTGTTTCTGCAGAGTGCACAGAGGCTAAAACGCACAGACTTTTGCAGGCTTTCTGCTGCTGGCCCAAGTGTAGAAAAAGATTAAGAAAGACAGTTTGAATTTACATGATGCAAACTAGAAGAAACTAGGAAGAAAAGATGGCTCTGAAAGCTATACTTTGGTTTTTTTCCTAGAAGAGGTGCAATGCAAACGAAGTAACTTTTCACAGCTAGCAGAGTCCAGCCGGATTGCAAAGGTATGAGCGTGGGAGTCACCGAACAATAGCTCTATTCACCTACAACCAAATTCTCCAAACCTGGAATCTCACTTTCTGGGTTCCCAGACTGAGCCATGGGCCTCAGGTTTAATTGTGGTATCTGAAAAATCATCACAATCCAAATTATGAGTTAGTTTTGATGACGCAAGCTTTAGCAAGGGAAAGAAGAAGGACTGAGCCAGGCCTAGCAGAGAGTGTGGTACATTAACCAAAAGACATCCCCATGAGCAGACAGTGAAACTGAAGAGAGACATGGGAGCCTGCTGGGAGAGGCAAAAACACTTACGCTGGTTTATGAGTATTTTCTAAGCAGCACCTGATGCTATAGTTTACAAAGGGTGGCAAATATATAAAGGGGAGCCAGATGACACCTCTGACATGAGCCAGACAGAGGCACGGAGCTGGGGGAATCCATGGCAGGCCTTGAGGGATGCGGGCACAGCTTGACTGCAGACACAGTCTGTGCTGGACCGTGAGATTACCCTGGAGAAGTAAAACTGAGCATCCCCACTTCTGACCTGTCCAGAAGCACAGAGGAGCCTATACGTGTGTGGGGAGAAGGGAAAAAGGGCCAGTGCATGGCTCTGGGGCTGCTCAGGCACACAGTTAAAGCTTCAACTACCCCAGTTTTGTTTTGTCCTAGCTGAGAGTCAAACCCACAATCTTCTCACCACAGAAGCTTGATGACTAACAGTCTAGCCCCGAGTAACGATGAAGCAGGCACACGAAATTAAGGAGAAGGGTGCTCCTTTTGCTTACAGCCTCTGGCTATTAGGTTTTTTTTTTCCCTGAACAAAAAGTGTCCTCTGGCTGCTCTGGTGAGTAAGTTTACCATTTTGGAAACTGCTCCGCCACACCCACTGGAGGCTGAATCAGAGTTATACAACTTGGCTATTTACCGGTGGTTTGACCCGCTTACCTCTATGCCGCTCACTTCACTCGCAGCAGCGCACCGCTGGCTTTGAAGGAGAGGTAGCTCTGGACAGGGGTAAAAGTGATACAGAGAAGGAATGATTTGTCTTTAAATTTGGTGACTGTGCGAGCACCTACCCACAAATCTACAGTATCAAGGCAATTACCAGACAGAGAGAGGCACCAGTTTCAATCAGAAGTCATCATGGAAGAGCTATGGTAACAAAGCTCTATGCAAAAAGTCACAGAGCATGCAGATTTCCATAAATGTTATCACAAAGCCTTCCTCAGCTCTACTGTAGCAACCCAAACAAACATACATACAGGTAACAAACTCACTCGCTTCCTAGTTTAGCCACAGAGGGATGGACATGCCCACTGGTTTGAGACCTAAGAAGTCTAACTCAGAATAGATTCAGATTTATCTGCTGAATATCTCCAAATGACAGAGAGGTGGAAAACCATTTGTAGAAACTGTTTCTCTGGTCAGTGCAATAATCCTGAACAAGTAGGGCCAGACTGTATTTTTGTGCCTATTAGTTTTTGTGTGATCAAAATTGTCAAGCTGAAAGTAGGAATCTCACCAGGCTTAGCAATTAGGGCTTCTGTCGGCATGCTGTAAACTGGAAGCCAAAAATCAGTGGTGAAGTTTGGAAAAGTTCATCTTAATGAGAAGCAAGAAAGGTTAAATGTACAAATTCTGTTACTCATCGGGATTTATTTGCTCAGTTCCAATTTTAACTTTGGTTAGCCCAATAAAAGGTATCACATCACTGTCTGAGTAGCCGTCACACAAAAAACCAATGCAGCTACCAACTTTCCTCCACTGGATGACATACTTGGGCAGTAGAGCCCTTTAAAAAAACCTTCCGCTTCTTCAGAGCACATTTGGTTTTCCATTCTTTATTTTCCTGATGCTGAAAGCAACCTTATTCATCCTAGAGAAGAATAGCTATACTGTATTTGAAAGGTTTAACCAAAACACTCTTTTTGCTGCAAATTTTCCTCTTTCAGGATTTTAAAACACATTTACAAAGTGGTTGCTGGGCAAAATCATGAATTTATGGTCAATGGGATCTTGTAGGAAAAAAAACAACATAAAAAGGAAAAGAAACGAATGATGTGATTGCAAGAGTGACTGCTATCTACAAAAATGTGGATGACTAGAAGGAGGACTAAAAGCAAAGGAAGGACTCCTCCTCCCCATGAGAATGCCGAATGTTGAATGACTTTGTTAAAAAAAAGACTAAAATAGAAAAACAAAATCAATTCTGAATACACTGAGTACCATCCACAATCCATAGCCACCTATACATTCATAACTCTCTCCCACCTTGTTTTTGCAACCTCACCTGTAGCACTTACAGAGAAGACCACTCTCTGCCTTCTCTAGCCCTGCTTGCCTGCAGTGAGGAAACATCATCCACTTCTGCTTGGACCTTGTTTCCCAGTGTCTCTTGATCTCTTCATTTGCAGTGGTGTGGGAGTAGATACGTGCAACGCACACAGTAATGATAAACCATTCCATAAACCATAGACAAACCATGGAAGCTCCCTCCCCGGAAACATTCCAGGTCATGTTGGATGGGGCTCTGAGCAACCTGCTCTAGTTGCAGATGTCCCTGATCCCTGCAGGACAGTTGGACTAGATGACCTTTAAAGGTTCCTTCCAACCCAAACCATTCTATGATTATATGATTCATTAGCTATTCTGAAAGACCGGTCGCATTGTCTATATTCTTGGTTGTTTGGCCTCAGAACCACCAATTTTCAGTCTTCTTTTACTGATGTCAAGCTGGTTATTATCACTGTCTCCAGATCTGCTGCCTGACCATCAAACACGTGAATGTACTAATTCTGGTGGCACAGTCTTACCCAGGTGAGGCAGCATTCCTCTTCTCAGGAGAATATATTTCTCTGTGGCAGCTGACATGGGAGCTTCAGGACATGATCCTGCTGGAAATCCAACTCCTTGGGTCTCCTCTTCCTTCTCCAAGGCCTTCTAGTCACTGCCAGAAAGGGAAAATCCTTACAGCTGAAATACTGTTGCCCAGAGCAATGGCAAAACACTCCCCTCAAGTCGCAAACACCCCAGCTGCTTTTGGGACTTGCACCTTGAAGTCTGCAAAGCAGCTGCCCAGCATCGTGATGAAGGATATGTGTCTCTCTGCCACGAAATGTCTAGTTAATGCTGGAATGTGGCACTCAAATATGCTGTCAAGAGAAACTCTCTTTGTTTCTACTGGATCAGAAGTGATCACACCATGTTAACCAACCTGTACTCTCACCAGTTCCCAGTTACAGTCATTACTCAAGCAGAAGGAAGACACTACTCATCCAGACAGCTGGAAAAGCAGTTCCTGTTATATGTGTAGCAACTTGACTGTTCTCCAATATTTATGGATCCCAACTGCCTCCACTTCATTATACCATCAGGGGAAGAAAAAGTACAATAATCCCCTTTATGTCTCTTGTAATTGAATCCAAACATGATTATAATATATTGTAAATGCTTGAACTATTAATTATTGAATGCTTGTTTCATAATGAATTGGAATATCATCTGTTATAGACCAACTTCTTCATATATTCTCCCACACTTCCAAGATGCTGTGAAACTGGTCTATCCTTTAAAATTAATAAAGTAACAAAATAAATACATGAAAAAAACCTCATTTCTTTCCCAAACACACTGTAGACTTTCTGATATGGTCTCATCAGATTTAGCAAAGTAAGGAGGATCGGTCAGTTCAAGACCCTTGTTGTTTTCTTGGGTTGTCTAAGAATAGCACCTATGCTACATTCATTAACAATGATAAAATGTCTCAGTATAGTGAGAGAAGACCGAAGGTGCCAATTTTTGAATAGTACATGAAAATCAGGAAATAGTAATAGCACCACCACCAATTTAGAGAAACCATGGCAACTTTTAAAAAGTAAGAGGGTCAAGCTTTCTGTTGATCAAATGCCAAATTAAGTAAGCGCATTCTTCTTAATAGAACGTATCCTGGAAATACTTCCCTCCCATACTCTGTCAGCTGGGGAGCAGAAGGGGAGCATGCTGTTCGTTGCTTGACTTCCTATACTATTTCATAGTGCTACTTTGCTTGTTGAAAAGCTGCTATACATCATCCTGAGAGTGACTTCATCTCTTAAGTAGCCAAAATAACATACATAGTGTTACGGGGTTTTATTTTGCAAGGACCTATTTCACATGCAGCACCACTCTCCACAGAGAAGCCACCACTTCTGGGGTGGAATGCAGTAGCTATTTAATTAATACTGACTAAGCTACCCTCATCCTTACTGCATTTTGGGAATACTACCTTTTGGAGCGACCCTCATAATTTATTACATCACCTAGCCAGTAGTTAAATGGTGCTTACATGTCATCTTACTATGACATGCAGCCTCCAGTAGAAGATGATAGATGCTCTCCTGTCAAAATCAATGGCAAAATATTCAGTTAAATCCAACAAAACCAGATTTGGGCCTCTAATCAGGTTACAGTAATGACTCAGGATGACTGACCTCCCTTCAAGATTTCTGATCAGGCAACAGCTTACATAATTGGAATAGCTTTTATCTTGTTCCTGCCACTGAATAGGCTGTCAGTCTGCACTCAGCTAGAGCTGTGGTAGAGGGTGAGTTGTGATCTGCAGTGATCGTTCCCACTTAGGAAGCACTCCAAGTCTTTATTCTGCTTACAAAGAGGAATCAAAATATATTATCAAACACTGTTATCATTTTGCTCTGGAAACTTAACTGGTTTTGCCAAACATAAGTTCCAAAAGAAATATCTTTTATGATGAGAGTGCAGTGCTAAAGTGTTGTTAGCAAACAAGTGAATAATACAAAATGCTCATGATATATCAATTGGAAAACACTCCCATTAGAGTTAACATCAATTTACATGGTGTAGCGCCTGAGGCTGTGGAGCCCTTCCAGCGCTCCTGGTTATTTTGGCGATTCTTTCCTGCTACAAAAATATGATTTTGCTCAATCCTTTTATCTTAAGAATAAGGATGGATATCGGAACCTTCGGTACAGCAGATTCATCTTCAAGGACGGATGCCTCAGACACAGTAAATCTAAGCACATGACAGTGCATGTGAAGGGTGCATCAATGTACAATAAAAACATATGAAAACACAACGGTGTTTTACTCTTTCCTGCTTTCAACAAGATGAAACTCTTAGAAAGTACCACAGTATTTTGAAATAACAATTATACTTATTTAAATGTGCTTGCATATTGCATTTGTTGCTACTCCTTGATACAGCAGATGTAAAGATACAGAGGTCAGGACACATTTTCGGAGAACATCAGATCAACTCAATTAACTGGGTTATGTTTCCATCCCATGATTAACTAAATCTCTTACTATACAGTTCATGCTAACAAAAGGGTAGGTGTCTCTGCTGTGATCTGCTGGTCTCCTGGATAAAGCATATTCCCCTAAATTAGCAGTTTCTATACAATAAACATCTAGCTATCTTGCAAAGGAAAAGGACAGAAATCATCATTCCTGATATGATTGACCATTATAAGAATTGACAAGACGGGATAGACAAGTAGAGAGAAGTTTCAGTCTCTGCTTGTCTGTCTTTGTATAACTATCAAACTTGTGCTGAACTTGGTCTACTGTAGTATCAGAATAATTCTAATAGGAATAATGTGATCAAAACCACTTCTAGCTTGGGTCACTTTTGCTAATTATAAGCCCAGCCCAGTAGACACCAAGTGCCTCGGCCTCCCAATTGTTTCAACAGGACCTGAGAGCATTTTGTCCCCTCAACAGGATCAAGGCTCATGAACCATCAGAAATCTACACAGAGTTTACCTTTAAGCTGCAAAGGAAATAAGTCACCGGCAAACAGCACATGAAAATACCACAAAACTACTGGAGGAACCTTATGCTACAAGGGAAGTGAAGCAAGCAGCATGATGGCTTAAAAGGTGACAGCAAACAAGGCTATCAGAAACTCAAGGTTAATTTCAAATAAAGCAGCAATACAGAAGCTTGGTTTCACAAGCACCTCATACTTTGCAGCACCTTTGCAGCAGTTTTTTTAAAAATAGATTCTTTATAAACAGGATTTTCAGATAAGAAGAAAAGATATTTATTCAGTATGATGCATACCCCACATATATATATTATTTTTTATGCTGGAAAGACTTCACATAGAAATACAATCTTTGCTCAGCCAATTTCAGTTTATGGCAGCAAATTATATAAGCAATACAAGAATATTGAAACTTATCTCTAATGTTTGCTGTACAGTAAATGTCAAGAAGAGAAAAAGACATTACACAGAAAAACCCAGCCCTCCCTGGAAAGCAAAGAAATGTTGTTTTTCTGTGTCATAGTTTAATAATAGTTGGACAGAAGATTCAATCTGGGGTTGGAAACCACAGTCTTAGTTTGAACTCAGCATTGTATTCAAAGCCCAAAAGATCAGCAGAGCCCAGACCTCCAGATTTTGGTCATCAGAGTAGTAATTGCTTTAATCTGCTTTTCTAAATTGCACCAGCACAAAAACAAAATGAAAGAAAAGCCCTTGGACAATAACAATCAGAAAATAAACTCTACCAAGAAGATAAACTCTAGAAGTATTTACCTGTTTAACAGAAAAAAACCAGTAGATACATTTTATGCTGATTTATTTTAGAAAATGTATTTGAAAGTGCTATAGCTCAAATATAATAAAGTCACCATGACTCACAGCATGGTTTTCAAAATGTGACAAAAATCCTTGTAGATATATGTGTACAAAATTAATTTCAATAAAACGATCATTTAAAATTTGTTTTTATCTGTAAGCCACCCAAACATATAAAATTCTTCTCAAATAGCTAAATGGGCAGAGGCTGCATATTTGAGCTGACTAGAACAGCTAGCAGGCATTACTCTCGAATCCTGTTCAATTGGCCAAAAGTGTCTGTCTTGGCCTCAGAAACACCGTCGATGAGAATCAAACATTTGGTCTCCCCAAACTAGCAATGTTTCCTTACATTTTTCAGTTGGCCAACTCTCTAATTTCAAAACTTCCTGTAATTGGCCTGGTTTTTTTAGAGCCAAAAAGAACTTTCTTAAAAATTCAAACTACACTAGAGAACTGCTAAGAATTACTTTACAATATTTCCTCTTAGCTTGCTGCTTAATTGACTATTATTTCAATGACTTCCTCTGAATTAGAGAACTGGGGAAAACTAAGTAATTTTTATTCAATGCACCTTTTAAATCCTGATGATACTATCAAATACCACAATTTAGTGCAACATACAAAAAGGTCATACATTACTACTCCAGACAGTTCTACCCTTTTTTTTTTACCTCTTTATGACCAGTACATTTTCCCCATTCCGTAAAGCGATTCTCATGATACCTCATTTTACAAAGCATAGAGCAGAAAAGGCAAATATGAGTGCATCTGAGCCTTACATCTTAAAATGACAGAAAGTAACTTACATGAGAGTGGATGATATAATTGACCCGAGTGCCTACTTGTTGTTTACCCTAAACTCCCAAGGAAGCCAGGCAGCTCGGAGCACTGGGATCACATTCAATAATGGTAATTTTGACGGAGTAATATATTTCACAGAAGTCTCGTAGTCATGTGCTTTCCAGCTATATTATATGCCTATATCTTAGGTTTCTTGGGTTTGGCATTCTACACCATTACGGTACGGGGCTTGCAGTAGTAACTGTGGTTGATTTTTCTAGACTACCTAGTAGCCACTGACAAGAGGACAAAAGAAGATTTGAGATCTATAGTTAAAGTTTAAGCCTAATAACTACAGTAATTGATTAGTTCTCCATGGATCTTCTTTGGTCATTGAGGTGTGTACAGAGACTACAGGAGATTATTTTATTGTGTAATTTTCGCAGTGCTGCAGGGTACGTTGACAATGGGTTGGATACCACCCTCCTGACAAAATCCACGGGGGAGGGATCAGAGTGAAGAAAAATCAGCCAGCAGAATCACACCATAACAAGCAGGGGGTAAGATTTTTCCTTCCTGGGAAAGAAGCAAGATTCCTGGTCCCACAACTTGTAGATAACTGAGGTCTAATGGGGGACGGTAATTTTTATTGGGAGTTGCTGCTCACTTCAGTCCTAGAAGTAGCAGTGGACTCACCTAGTTCCCTGGCCACTTAGCTCTGCTTAACAACTAACATGCTGAAAAAGGCTCTGTGAAACAAGGTTATATCACATTTACTGAGCCCAAGTAGGACCAGAGGGTTAAGCAGCAGACACACAAGCAGCACAAAGCTGGTTCTGCTTTGCGAGCAGACACAAAGAAGTTGAAAGTACATATGAAGATGATGAAGGTTGATGCCTTAAGACATCCTAAAAACCAATGTCTCCTTTTTATCCACAGATCAAGCCAGCAGAGGCCAAAGCAACTGTCACAACCCCTGCTAAAAGAGCACAAAAGTAGAGCTGGAGGGACCCCTTCTACAGCTAGTACAGGAGTTGGTGAATCCCTAGTGAGGAAACCAACAGTAGCATGGGATGCAGAGATGGCTCATACAATTGCATCCATCAAAACCTAAGCTGAGACTAGCAGCGGCTTTTGTATCTACTGTCCAAAAGATTGCAACTTGCACTTTGGTACAAACCTGCAACAGACAGGAGAGGCCTCACTTAAATGCCTGTTTTTACACTTGACCCAGCTCTCGGTTAATTTTAGTTTTGAGTATTTTTTAGTGACATCTCAACTCATTCTCAGGAATCCCAGATATGAGCCTGTTACCAAACCCTAGGCCAAGGGCTTCTCAAAGGTCACCTCAGTTCTTCCATTTCAGGCACCTTGCACAGACCTTACTTTCAGAAGGTGAATACACTGCACTTTCTAAAAAACTCAACTCTCAAAGCACCCTCCAGCTAGATTACTAAAAAAAAATTAAGGCACTCAAAAATCGGTAGTTACTTTTGAAAATCTTACCCATAACTAGAACAGACAGACTGACAAGGAAAACCGAAATCACAGGTAACCATGAAAAGATCCGTGTGTTGCTGTGCTCAAGGTACTTACAGTGTAAACTTTATTCACATTCATAGTGACATAGTTGATGGCAAAAGGGTTTGCCCTTTATGTCCAGTAACCGTATTTTACTCTATATCTCTGGAGAGCAGGAGACTGTATAAGCAATGAGAGACGGAAAAAAAAGTTGATGGATTACCAGTTTGTCTTCTGGTGGTGAATTCAGCTGTCTGGAATCATGAATGTTAGTACAGGAGGAAACGAGATAGTTATCTTGTGACAAAACTGTGATATAACAAATGTTAATATAATCTCAAAGGGAGGTACAGTTCAGAATATCTTTTTTTTAAAAAAAAAAAAAAGAACACATATCCTGAAACAAAGGTTGCTTTTAACTATGTGTAAACAGTCTTTGATCTATCAACTGAATCCCTAGAAAGGGCTGATATATTGCAAAATATAACACAACACCCCTACCACAGTTGGGTATGTGCTTAAACTTTGCTCACAGAAAGGCTACTAGTACTTGGCAGGGAGGCCCAACCAAAATTGTTAGAATGGATTATTTTTTTTATTTGGTATCAATTAGCACAGTTCTTTCCTTCTGGAAGCTGCAGTCAGTACAGAGTAAAAGGGATTGGTACTGCTGCATTATAAATGCATTTGTCACCAAATGGAAATTCCTCCTGAGGGTTGTCTTCAGATTTCATGGCTTTTCTGCTTCCTCTGTGGCATCTTCAGATAAACCTATAAAGCAGAAAGAAGATGCTTAAAAATTCAGTGTACTTGGCAACTACATGCACTACTTTGTTGATTCCATCAGTTTGTAAAAGCCTTTGTTATAGCTGGAGGAAACAATTTATTACATGCAAACCAGTTAGGATAAAAATGCAGAATTTGCAAATTCAAGCACTCACAAGTCTAGAAAATATAAAAAATTAAGGCAATAAGGACATTTTCACATCAGCTCTTTTATGCATATGATGGATGATACAGTCTAAGTTATAAAAATCAGGGACTACTTTTACATCAGAGTAAAATGACAGAGAACAACTGGGCATATGCATAATCTGAGATACAGTGACTCCGATATACTTGCATTTTGCCTGCTCCTTTGTCTAGGTAGAGCTGGCAATAAAAATTGCAAAACAATAGGAAATTAGACTCTGTAAACTCATTAGCAAGATTTTTGTTTTCTTCATAGAAGACTAAAATTTTGGGTAAGGGGAAAATATCAAAACCCTTGTATTGGGGATAATTTCTGCCTCAAGCCAAGAATATGATTTTACTATTTTAAAATACCAGTTCAAAAGAAGAATCCATCTTGGATTGGATATTAATCTTTACAATAATGAATCTGACCCAACTGAAAAAGTGGGTAGAAATTCATAAAAAGTTGCTTGGAATATCTAGGGAGAAAAAGAATGGAGGATAATTACACAAATTTGTACAGGCACATACTTGCATAGCTTTAAATTGAAGTGATTATTTAATCCAACAGTTTCTTACATGTCCACTATTAGTTTAAGTTGAAAATTACTCAACTTTAATCTTTTTCTAATAATGTAAAGCAATTCAAAATAAATTGGCACCATTTCCAAATGATATATGAATATTAATAAAAGTAACACTCAGCTTTTATGGGTTGTTGTTTGTTGGTGTGGTTTTTTTTTTCTTTGTGAGCCACCTCTGAAGGTGGCTGAAATCCCTACATACCCAGTGAAGTGAAACGATCCAGCAGGTCAGAAGAATAAAATTTGAGCATCTAGGTTTTCTAAACCCAAGCCACCAATTGCCTCTCTGCCCGACTGTCTTCACAATCACGTTCGCACACAATTTACTCCCAACAATCTACATAATTTTAAAAGAATCTACTTTATTTTAGATCTGTGCAATTCCACATCAACAAAGACATCTAGATTTCTCCTTCAGTTTTTATTTCACACTGCCAATGTTGTTTGGTGCTTGGGGATTTCAGTATTTACAATGGTAGTAAACTGAACAAATTTTACCTCAAGCCTGGAGACTGAAGGAAAGCATCAGTGAAGCTAACAGAGCAGGAGATCAAGGATAAAACTGCCAAGATACAAAAGACTTAGGCAGTAAAATTTCAGCAACAGCTGGAAGCCCAAGGCCCCCAAGGGACTGAAAAGTTTCCCTTACTGAAGTTTCTAACTTTTTTTTTTTTTTTTTTTAAAAAAAAGGACAATTAAAGATACCATGTTAAGAGGTTGTTTGGTTTACAAAGGTCAGCACTCAAATGGTACTTCTTTTGTTCAAAACTCTTACCATAGAGCCCATGCTGGGATACCAAAGGGACCGGCAGCAGGTCCCATCTTGTGTCATTAATGATCTAGCAGAAGGTGGTAGGTATCATGATAATGAAATGTGTGGATTATAAGAAACCAAAATAAGCTACAAATGTGGAAAGAAGAAGAAAATATTCTTCTAGGAATAAGAGATTAACAAAGTTGAGAGCAGATAAAAGATATCTCCATGAAGGAGATACCTTCACGGAAATAACAACCTTAGATACTTGCTGAGGAAAGCCCTGCAGAAGTATCACCATAGAAAAAGTTGTTAAAGACACATTTGCAGTGAAATACCCCACCTAGCTCGATGCAGCGATGAAGCCACTGCAGGGCTCACAGTTAATACTGTTTCTGACTATATAGCTCTGTTGAGATCACATCTGGAGCTGTTTGTAGCTCTGTACTATGCAAAAAAAGACACTGGAGAACATCTTACTTTCCTACCATAATCCTGGAAAAGAGTTTGCAAGAATTAAGAAATGGTTTATGGAAAAAAAATAAATAAAAAAGTTTTTTTACAAAAGCTGGACATGCACATAGTTTGGATAAGAAGCAGCAAAAAGGAGGTATGATTACGGTGAGCTCTTTGTACCCAAAGAGAATAAGGTGCAGATTTACAAGGGACCAAGAGGCACTAAGCTGTGCATTAGCATTGCCCACTAAGCTGCACATTCAAGTGACACTGCCACTGCACAGTGCCCTCAACTTCAATACATTTGAAGACTGACTAGAGGACATCTAAGAAGCATAAAAGCACAGGAATTCAGGAAAGGAGGTTTAGAAAAATATCATGAGGAAAAAAATTTTTCACAGAAAAGTTATAATATCCTAAAGCATCTTTTCCTTCATTACACTGAAAAAAATAACGTTAAAAATTAAAATGTAATTATAAAATCGTAACGCAAAAAATATTACCTGAGTTATGAAATAGTGCCCAAGATACTGTTTTCTAAACCTGTTATTCCCACGACACTGACTTTTACAAATAACCCTTGTATTTTTTTTTCATTTTCTACCAACCGCCATGCCAAAATGGGCAATGTGAATGGTTACCTTCAAGCTCGTGAAACACAGCGGATCTACTAAATCTAATGCATTAACTGTAATTATGGGCTGGCAGAACTGAAGCAACATAGCAGGATTTACCTCGATTTCACACAGCATTGCCTGACAGCACCATACATGGCTACAGGGAACCTGCAATACTTCTGCATGGATCAAAGAGAACTGTGGGAGAGGTGAGCTGACAGGTGACGTACCGACTGCAGCTATTTTGATTGTGTATCTCCAAAATGGGAGGCAGTTTGAAAACACACTTTGCAATAATCAGCCTTCTCCCCCCTACCCTGTATTTTTTTCAACATGTCATATTTATTAGTCGTCTAGGAGAACACCACAAATTTCATATTTATCTAACTGGCACATGCTATATCATAGTAGGTGAGATGATTAACACCAGAGAGGTTTCTCGTCAGTATATTCTGGCAAGTTTAGGCATATCCTAAGAAATACAGCATATGAAATGAACAAATTCTGTCGATTAAGGCTCCTTTGCCTCATTTCATCACAACAAAAAGGTTCCTTCCATCTTCATATCCCCCATTACGAAATTCTCACGGCTTCATTTTATCAATCATCCAAAAATCCTATCAGAATAATACTGGTCTGAGCACATATTTATTTAGACAAACATATATTAAAAGGTTTATATATCTCTGTTTATCAGCACAGTTATAAATTGGGAAGCTACTTTTTGAAATAATCATGATAAATTTTAACTACTCTGCAGCAGGCAATCCCCAGGAGTTTTTGGAGGTGAATTTTCAAAACAGCATTAAAATATATGATTAAATTAATACCCTGATTAGTAACATGAGATGGTGTATATCTTAAGTAAAAAAAAAAAAAGTTTCCACCTTCAGTCACTTAAATCTCTCAAACGGTTTTGTGTATTTGTCACTCAGAGCACATTAGCACCCTCCTGAAAGCAGCCTCTATAAACAAAGACCCAGAATACCTCAGTCCTGCTAATTTGCCTCTTGAAAAGCATGACTTAATGCATATATATATGTATCACTGAGTCACAGAAAGTTCATTTGTAGATCAAAATGTATTTTTGAGTCTTGAAAACTGAAAGTTCAAAGAAAATCCGTTACAGTAACAGAAGCACCAAAGACGGCTAAAAAACCCCACAGCTTTCCTGGAATTAGTATTCCTGGCAAGTAGAGAAAAAAAACCCAAAAACAAACCCACATCCTCACAAACATTTAAAGAGAGGGATGATATTTGAGTATGATGACAGAAGGGAGGAGAAAAGATCATTTTCTGTAGTCATAAATTGTTCACACTAAGCACAATGGTGTAAGGTTTAAAGATGTTCAGGTTAAACAATTAGGCAATGGAAGAAACTATCCAGGGAGGTGGCTGAGTCAAGGGTATGAGAGGTTTGCAAAGATAGGGCAGATGAAATCCTAGTGGGGATTAGTGAGGAGAAAGATACATGGGCTTTGCACCGAGTGACCTACAGGATCTTCTCCAATCCTATCATTTATGCTGCTTATGATTCATTCTAAGGAGAACATTTTGGACTCTTATGAATTATTGGCTGAGTTTCCTGGATACTATTGTACATTAGTCTACTCTGAAGCATGCATAAAACTACGTCAAAGTTGGCTTTGAAGTGTCTGATCTACAGTATTCGACACTTCCCAGTCTCTTTTTTCATACAGTGAATCAGAAAAGGTCTGTTATAACAAGACAACGAAAGCTATTTTGAGTTCAAATTAAGTTAGAGAAGGGAGGCACCACTTTCTTTAGTTATTCCCACCTAAAAGAAAAGAGGAAAAAACCATCCCATCTCATGGCCTGATGGTTAACGTTACTATTTCTAGACCTGACATAAAACAACCTTAGAACAAACTACAGCTTTAAAGTCACTGTTTTTCATAAAATTTTGGATCCAAAACTTAATGTTCCGAATGACCAAAGTTAATAACTCTTTTTGCTTTTGTGTCAACAAAAGATGACAGATTTTTCCCAGCACCTTCAAGTCACATTTCTGAAAAATCATTATAATCTTCTTTTTATGAACTCCATCTATTCACTGCTCATAATTTTCGTTATCATTATAAACTGTTCAAGGAAATATATACAGCTTCCTTTTTCTTACTCTATAACCTTTATTCCACGGACACAATTCCAAAGAGTTTTTCAGAAAGTTTAAGGAAGTAACAGTATCTTGCCTATCCCAAGCAAACGGACGTAGTTTAGCTTGGAGTGCAAAAGGGATTAGTGTAAAACCATTGACTAATGCACTGCAGAAGATTGATCATCGTGATGGACAAGCTACAAACTTTCCTACACTGCTTCAAAAGCAGAAACTGGACTTGATCAGTATTCTATATCACTTTTTATGGAATAAGCAGCTGACAGTGAGCCATACCATTGCCTCCCAAGTCACCAGTGAGTCACTGATCACTGCATACATAATTTAAAAATGATCAGAGTTTTGTGTCTGAGAGAGGAGTGATGGCAGCTGAATGAGTGGGAAGCACGGACTGACTCATTCATTAGAGAATTGTGTAAATCAAATAGATTTGCTTTTTGCTTCGGAAGTAGTGTGACTGATAGCAAGAACTTAATTTTCTTTGTCCTAAGGGACCATATACATCACAGGATGGATAATGCAAAACAGCGGCTTCCATCATTCACTCTTAAATACACCCCCTACTAACTGCAACTAACACGACAAGCCCAACCGACATGAAGCTCTCAGTAGTTACGTTTATCTAAACTGTTCCAAAATAGCTGGGGTAGAAGGGGCAGCTCCCACAAAACTTAGAAAAAACCTTGCCAAAATTCTTCCTTTTGTCATTCTGACTTAATAGTGACATATAGTAGCAGTTTAACACCATGGAGATAACAAGGAGATATCAATGACAAAGGTAACATTTATCAAGTGTCCATATATATAGATTCTTTTTTTTTTTAAATTCTTTTAAACACTTTACAAAGTTCTGGTGCACCCACACTCCTCAACGTAGAGAGGTAGGTAGCCCTCAATGGAGGCTCTGCAGACATGAGCTTGCAGCAACTCAGGCTGACTGTGAAAAGGGACGCGTTTGGAAAAGTTACAGCATCCCTCCCAGGGCAATTTCTGGTTTGGTTGTTTTCCAAAGTACATCAATTACACATCTCTATCATTAATTGCATCCTGATAATTAATAAATTATACTTGTTTTGTATAATAGCGTTGCCTTCAACCTTCATTACATTTGATGGTGCACACATGCTCATACACACCACTACTATGAAATTTTCTGTTGAGAACCCCAAAAACATAAAAACCACTAGAGCTGCCACTAATGGGTCCAAGAAATGAGCAAGTAGATTGAATTACTGTCCATCCATATTGGGTAAGGTAAGGAGGTATGCTCCACTTTGCAGCTCCTGGGATTATCAAGTACTCAAGCGGTAAACGATACCGTTCAGATTCTCACATTTACAATGTTGTAAAGTTTCTGTGCTTTCTTTAGGTCTTTCTTCTGCTTCGCATTTGGAAAATGCCCAAGAGACATGAAATGTTTCTAATATAAAGTTACCAAATTTGAATATCAAGAAAAACATCCAGAGACGTGACCAAAATATTCCCAATGTGCACAGTTGCTGCTTCTAATGACCCTTGTCACATACGTGTGTGTGTGTGTGTGTGTGTGTATATATATGTATACACTTACTACCCACACACCCACCCACGCTGTTGGAATAAACACATTCTGTAAGAAATAAGAAGCTACCAAAACACCAAATCTTATATTTAGAGATATTAAGAAGAGAAGAATAAGATGCTGGTTAGTTTGAAGGAATGTAGAGCTCTCTAAGCACCACTCACATAACAGTATTCTAAGCTCCATCCAGAAGCCAAAAAAATAATAATAATAAAATCCAATAATATTTACACAGCAAACTGAATATGCTTGCAGGAAGACAAACTGCTGCTTAAAAACTGTTACCTACCTAAAATGAAGTCATTGATCACCACCGTCAGAAATGTAATTTCAATGAAGCCAAAATTTGAGATGAAAAATGTCTATTTTCTCCAAATATCTGGCTTAACACAATCACTTATCTAAACCTGGATATTTTTCTAGGAAAGCTTGCAAATCTCTTGAGAAAGGGTTGCCTTCTTTTAAAGACAATCACAAGAAGTAGTCACAATGACACTTTTCAGCTGGAACAGGTATCTCTTGCCAGGAAGTAAATCCTTAAAAACAAGTTTGCTTTTCAGTTGCCAAACCTCCTTTCTTTCTAATTAGCTATTAGCTTTTGTTATAAGGTGGTAAATTAATTCAGTGGCTTCTAAAGCAAATACACACAGTACAAATCTAAAACTTAACTAATTATAGCCACACAACCGTCAATGCTTCAATTTATTCTTCATCATACTTCTATCTCCCCATTCATTGCAACTGAAAATCCTATTAAGCTTTTCAGAAATGTTGGCTCTTTAATAATTTCATGTCAAAAAATAATATATATATTTGGGCCATGTACATTGAGATTAGACAGATGAGAATACATTAAAACCAGGGTCTTTTTTTCGCGAAGACGTAACTCTTCACTTTTTCCTGGGGAGAAGCAATGCCACAGTAATCAGTCTTCTGCCTGATTCGTTGTGCTGTTTTTGTTGACTTGCCAGACACACCGACCAGCCAGCTGACTATTAACAAATCCTTTATCTTCCCAGACAAGCGATCACCATGACAGATAGGCAAAACTCCAGGGGTAGGTTAGCTTTAGGGCAAGATTTTCCACCATTTTCATATGAATGGCAGTGAATCCTACTCCTGGAGACAGCCACCCAGTGTCTGCTCACAAGAAGATCTAAGGTCCTTCAGGGATATGATACACACATACATATATTACAGTCAATTTCTACTCCTATAGGTTAGCTGCAGCTCATAACCAACATCTGAAGAACTACAACCTCCCTGTGAGTATAAATTCAGATATTCCTCATCTACTTATGTAAGTTTAGTTAATACTGAGCAGAATTTTCAGCTGTGATGATTTTCCTTAGAAAACCGCAGGTCAAACAAAACATCGGTTACATTTGTCCTGAATTTGTCAGATCACTTTGGCTAAAAAAGGTAAAAAATTACAGTATTTTTTATATTTTCAAAATATTTTGTATTTTCACTTCACACTGAGGTACTGCAAGTAAACCTCTTTGAATATTATGCAATTTTTTAAAAGAAGTTAGCAGATATGAAGTCTAGACGAAATACCTCATTTGAGGAAAAAGAGAAACCTGAACCATCATTGGGAGTTTTCTCAAAATAACACGTTTTCTAATTTTTTTCTTCAAGTCAGAAATTTTTTAAAAAATGACCAGTCATTTACAAACCTCTCCTCCTGTTGGTGTGTACCTGTATTTTAAGTTAAAATAGTGTAATTATCCTTTTCATATGCATGATAGAATGACAGAACTGTCAGAAGCTTTCAACAAATTTAGCTACAACACACATATGCAGAATACATGTGGCTTTATCCAACGCCAGTAAAATACAGTATAAAAGGTATAGTAGGTTTGAAGAGAAAAAAGTCTCTACTTTCGTATGAATAATGATTCCAATATAGACTCACATTTAGGGCCTGTGCTGTGCTTCTTGTGCAAAATTAACTTGTATGGCCACAAACCAATTTAGTATCTTCATACATAAACATGAGTCTCTCCAGTAGACATTTCCAACACTTTGATGATAACCCACGGTACACATAAGCCCATTGCTCTTCAGTACCAGAAAGACACAACATAATAGAGGAATTTCCAAAAGGAACAGCGTAAATAATTGTGTGATTTTGTGGAAAACAGAAGAGAAAGAAGTAAAATAGCTAAAGGCAAAGCAACATTAGGAATTGTTTAGTGCAACAAAGAGATAGAAAAGAGGATCAAGAACATGAAGTCAAGGAATGGAATATTCAAGCCTGCTTTAATGCCATGTATTCTTCCAAGGGAAGTGGTGGAAGCTACATGGCTTATGACATTTGCAAATTAGTATCACAATGAAGACAACAATCTGGTGGTGTCACAGAGATGGTCAAGCTGATATAACAGGAGTTTTCCATTTCCAGCTTCTATTATCACAGGACAGATCTGAAGTGCTACAAATTCCTAAGTGTTTTGTAATATTCACAGAAACACCAGCTTTTGCTTACCATCAACCGTTCAGCAGCTGAATACTCTTCAGTATGTTGCTCCTTTTAAAAATGGAACATTACAGAGCAAATGATAAAATCATATTCAACATTTCCATGGATTTTTCTGAAAATAACATACAACAAGATTTTACCATTTGATGTCATTTTTCCTTTGGAGGCTTGTGGGAAAAACATTGGTAGAGAGGCAGGTTTGAGGAAAAAATGTTAAAGAAAAAAAAAAGAAAAAAACAAAGGAAAAAAAGAATGCTTTGGTGTAATACTTTCCAATCTTGAATTTCACACATTCCTTTTAAGCTACAGTATATGAGAAAAATGCTTTAAGAGGTTTTTTCAAAACACAATCTTTTGATAACTCTCAGTGTTGGCGTAAAAGCAAAAGAACAAAATTATAAGAGTCTGTATTAAAGTAACAGATGACATTTCCTCTAAATGGACACTTAGCTCCTTTGCACTGCTAACCGAAATTTTTTTTGGTGGTTGCTTTTCTGGGGTTCCATTCCCAGCCCCACTAAAGTCTTATCTTCTGAATACAAAGGATGATTTATTTTTTTTGGGGGGTGGGTGGGGTAGAAGGGTAATGTAATAGCAGTTCGTATTTTTTTGTTTGATATATTTTCTAAACTGTCTTAATACCTCACTATACCAAAGACCTGGAAGGTAATTCTTATTTCCACTAATTTTGCACTGGTATCAGTCTTGTGTCCTACAGGTGGAAGTAGAGTCACCCCCTGCTACGCTCCTGGATATTTCTAGGCATATCTTGGCCATAGTAGCCATAATGGCAATTTCTGTAAACACAACAAAAATTGTAAAGCTACTCAGTCTTGATGATCCAATAAAGGATTCCTTAAGCCCTAAATCTGTGCATTTCTGAAACATAACCAAAAATTTCTGGGCCCACCAACCTCACACAAAATTCAGCAGAACCAGGAGAGCAGCACTTTGTGGGACTGAGCCTTTTAGCACCTCCAAAGAGAGAGGCAGAAGCCAACAACCACCACATCTAAGGCTTGGAATGATGAAAGTAACAGTTTTAAATGCATTATGGATTTTCTCGTGGGCTGAGGAAGCAATAAAAACTAAGTACACTCAGACTGCAGGAGAGCAATATAGCTTTCATAATTTTCTCTGACTTTAGGGAAAACACGCTTAACTTTTATAGACAGCAAATTCAGTATTACAAGTTCTCAGGAAATATCACTGCTGTGGGATTCCCACAACAAATGCAGGTTTTGTTGAAATTACTGTTTTCTGAAAAAAAAAAAAAAGTGCTCAAAACAAACTCACATCACAAATGAGTTGGTTTAACTACAGTACAACACAACTAACTGTTCTAGATGGCAAGCTTCTCATTGAACTGGACACTAATAGTAGTTACACAACATTAAGATTATTTTCTCATTGACTAATAATAAGGTAAGTGCCTGAACAAAGCTAAGAAGCCAAAGACAAACATTAAATCAGAAAAATAAATCCCAAAAGATCCAATCGAGTAGAAAATTTCCAGAAAATACACAGAAATACAGTAAGACTGAGATCTTTTGTTGTGTGATGTTTCAATTTATCAATCACTTGGCAGTTCTTTCCAGCTTTGGAAGAAGTTTAAACAATATCAGTGGCTTGGAACACTTTAACACAAAATGGCCAATCCCAATATAGTTAAAGGGTATGCCACAAACAGTTTAGAAAAAGGATCCTTGATTTAAGGTACCGTAAACACTTACCATGGTTTATGCATAAGTAATTCCACTGAACTTAAGGAGTCCTACAGGAATTCTTAAACATGTAAACGCTTGCAGAAGTAGAGTCTAATTTTCATACTATATGTTTTTTAAGCTGCTAACCAATTTTCTCTTTATATTCTGATGAGTAGTATAATAATATCAATTAAATATTAATTAATGCAAACAAACGATCCTCTTGAAGTATGGAAGTCAAGTTTCCCACACTCAGCACCTGTATCTCTCTAGCAGAGAAAGAGCTAGTTTTGGTGCTGTTTCACCTCCGCAGTCTGCCTCTTCTCCACCTGAAACAGCCTAAAGACAGTTCACTCCTGCTTGAAGGTAGCCTACCTGAGTACCTCACAGGCTTCCTATGCTTGAAGACAGCATCTAGGCCACCATTACCTGTCCTTATTTATATTAGTAATAATGGATGCCTATGCAAGAAGGTGGACATCCAGGTTTTCACAAGCCACCCTGAAGGTAATAGAGGTTCTCAACAACATAAATCTGCTCCTACTTAGCTTACAGGACAGAGCTTTAAGACTCAGGTACTAGTTTGGAGAACAGCCACCTACTCTTGCATGATACTTAATCAGCTTCAATTCTAGTTCAGAAAACCGCCTCCAAGCACTTAAGCACATGACCAGTTGAGATCAGTGCAACTGAACACATTATGGATGTGTTCTAGTTGGGTGCATGCATGAGCACTGTCCTATCAAATAACCTAAGCGTAGCCTTAAATGCTTTCCTAAATACTGACCCAGAGTTCTCTGATGCTGTAACACATCATTAAAACCTATACTCCAAAAGCGGTGGTATCAATGCATTTGTGTGTGCATTTCAATATTTCTTCAAATGTAAATTTGCTAGAATGCTGATTTTGGAAAAAAACTTTAAAATATTAAAGTGGTTTTGTGTATAATTTTTTCCTTTTCTCTTCTCTCTTCCTCCTTGATTTTGCCAATGATCTATGAAACTGGTATAAAAGACCTGTGGTGAAACAGGAAATAAAATAAAATTTAAAAATCTACATTCCTGTTCTGAATGAAATATTTAAAATGCTAACAAACACTCAGTAACAAAAAGAAAAGTGAGCTGCTTTTAAAAAGTCTTTTGCATTTTGCTGTGCACGTGACTTGCGAGTACTTGTTGGTACTTTTTTTTTTTGTGGGAAGTCAAGTCTAAAAAGAACCTGGTGACATCATCGAAGGAAATACCTAAATCGTATATCACATTTAACTCCATACAATTTTGTTTAAAACTTCTTAGGAGACAGATGCTTTTCTGTCTCCAAAGAGATCTCAAAGGAGTCTCTGCTTTTACACATGACATTTCTGATCTCTCACTGCAGGAGAGCTTTACATCAAAGTTCACACACAGCTCCAAAAGCTCCATTGGACTCTCTCAAGGTGATAGTTTGGGGAAAAATATAAAAAGAGAGATGTTAGTGAGACACACTGTTGCAGTAGAAGTGAAATCTAAATATAGTAGATGGATATTTATCAAAACGTAGACGTAGTCCCACTGTGCCTGCCCCTTATCTGCTTCTGCCACAATCCTGCAACAAGCTGGATGCTATTGCTTCTCTCCCAGTGCATTTGGAGTTTTGAGGCCTTGTTGCTGTAGCTGGGGATTTTGCTGGAAGAAAGGCAATATACATTACAGGTATGATGTTTTGAGAGAAGCTGTGAGTTCAGGTATAGATCATTTTTGCTTTTAACCCTTACTTGGAATGGTAAGAGCATTTTCCAATCTGTCATCCATGAAGTTACGGTCTGCAACCCATGCAAAACCTCTACCTTGGACTTCGGGAGGGCTGACTTTGGTCTATTCAGGACG
>VWZK01016850.1:175629-396856 GCA_013396935.1 Baryphthengus martii | reverse complement strand
GAGCACCCCGGCTTGAGCAACTCTGGAAGAAACAGCAGTGTCTCTCCTAAGTGCGTGATTTTTGGCTATTGCACATTGGGCAACGAATCCACACTTTGTCGGACAACATTATGAAAGATTAAGGTTGGGAGACTTGCTTATTTCTCATTGCAGAAATCCTTCCTCAAGTTGTTAGCAATTTGGAAAGCTTACTCCTTTTTTGGTTTTACTAGGAAGAGAAATAAAGAAAGAGCTTTCATGCAGAAATTTTCCGATGTCAATCTACACTACACAGTGAACATTCTGCATGTTACAAGGAGTTAGTATTAGTTCACTAGCACTACGGATGAGATTCTATGAGATACTACAAACTATTCAGGTTTTAACTTAGTCTGTTTTCAGAATAACTTGTTCTTAAAAATGGGTGAGTTTTTTTGTTTGTTTGTTTTTTTGTTGTTTTTTTTTTTTGCTCATAGATTTTTTTAAAAAGTTTATTTCATAGAGTTTGTGGAAGGAGTTGGGCAAAGGAGTTCTGAGTGACCTGAGGTATGATTTTCTTTTTGCCTGGTCTCACTGTCTCTTGCCATATCAACTGTCCCCTCTCAAGCTCAGCTAACAAGTCAATACTTGGAAAACCTTCCCTTGTAGTCTCTTGTAATAGTAAATTTTACCTGAGCTTAGCAGACTTCCCAAGAGCTTTTTCTGCTAGCTGAAAACAAACGTGAGCAAAACATCAGAATTAACACCAGAAGAACCACAGTAAAAAAGCAATTTAATGTCAGCTTATTCTTAGGTATGAAAAAATGAGGATGAGAATGGTCATAGAATTCATTTCATTATAAAAACATTTGAAAGTTCACTAGAGAGTTTATCTTTCTTTACCCTCCCTTAAAAAAAACACTGCCCACATCTTGCTCCATGTAAAAATGTTTGACCCTCTTCATGTAAATCGGGAAAATCCCTTTTGCCAATCAGCAGAGTATCTGCTTTGCATTAGCAAGTCTGCTTAAAAACAAGATGACCTTTTTATATTCATATGTATCCATCTCTCTAGGATTAATCATCCATTCAGCTGGTAGCTTATTTAAACATAAACACACACGGGAAAAAAAGTGCAGTAAGAATGTTTTCAGAATCCAAATATTTGCTTTCTACTTCTTCTTTAACCACCTACCCACCACTAGGGTGAAAGCTGCCAACTGGCAGCTGAAAGAAGCAACATTTTGTCTTCGATTAGTCATATTTGAATTTCTTGTTTTTTGTTTTTTTTTCCTCTTTGCCTGTGAAATAGTGCCGCAGGGACCAGTGTATAACAACAGAGGGCAAACCAGGTCACTTGAAAACCAACTCCTGGGGCATGTCTGGATTGTGAATGAGTTCATGACTTTGGTGAGGAGCTCCCATTCTCCCATGGAGATTCTATTTCCTGCTGTAGACAGATCACGTTCACCGAGACAACAACTGCCTCTAGGCAACCGGGATGCAACGCTGTGCCCTGAGCAGCACAACACTTAACCTTGTGGGACATTGTACACAGGGTCTGTGTGTGTGTGTCTGCGCAGGGAGGAGGGGGACTCCTCTTCATCTCGCTTACGAACGCTGACACCACCGAGCACTTGTGCAGAGGTCTGTGCTCTCAGCTGTCTGCTCCAAGAGAAAGGGCTGTGTTAATGTTTCACCTCCCCCACGGCTCCAGAGATGTATTTACGGCTGCTAATGTTCATCACTTGTGTTGGGGCTGGGCCAAGGATGTCCAGTGATAGACCAGGAGCACGTTAGGTAGTTTATAGACACCAAAAAAAAAAGATTGGTTAATTAAGACAGAGGCCAATTTATTAGCTAAGTATTTATGCCATAGCTCTCCGTGAGCTCCAGGAGGAGTGGGGAACTGTCCGATGTGAGAACTAACAAAAGAAATAATCAGACATGTGCTATTCCTGTTTTGGGAGCTGGGGGTTGGTGGGTTTGCTTGTGGCTGAGCATTCCCAACAGGGCCTGCTGAACCTTCACTTCACATTGGTCTTTGTGCAGTCTGCAAGGCTTACCTGGAAAGATTCCCAGAGAGAGGAGCTGGAGGTGACCAAATTCCCCAGCTGATTTTTCAAGGTGGCAAATTCTCTGGGGCTGTTATAAAAATGGCCTGGCCAAGGGAAGAGAGCACAGATCCTCCAGAGGAATGCTCACAACTAACAAGAACCTTGAGTGTTACAAGTAGTGAGCAATTCCCCTAGCATCAGGCGATTGCTGTGACTAAATACGTGCATTTCTAAAAGTAGGGGCTTTTTCTGAAAGAAGGAAAACAAGGTGAACTCTCCTCAAACATCTACTTCAGGTCTCTTTCCTCTATTGTAGCAGCGGTGTGCATTTGGTGTAGGGTTGGACAGCTGGAAGGCTTTATACTGTGCTGTGGCTGGTATTTCAGTGTGCGAGGTTTTTTTAAGTCCAGAATGCCTTAGAATGGTAGCAGATTGACTACTCTATAACTAATACACTATCTCAAAAACTTCCTTGAATGTCCAGAACCAGAATCTGCAAGGTAAGAGATGCTCAGCATCACTCAGCTTAAGCCTACCCCAATTTATAAACCATTTATTGTCATTTCATCTGACAATAAAGAAAGCAAAGGTGGTCTCAAAGCCAACGTTTTTTATGACCTCGGAATAAAAACAAGTGAATCAGCACAAAATCCGCAGGTATTTCTGCTGGAGTTGCTTTCAGAACCATCTTGAAAACCTGCAATGCTTTGGCAAATGAAACAGGGCTGTTGCCCTGCGATTGAAAGCTTTACTACTGTCTAGTTGTGGTCACGGGCCACGACAGCTGGGAGACCAGTTCAGGTACAGCTGGCCACAGGCCGATAAGCTGTGGATACACTGAAGCTGTAGGTTAGACACCACAGCCTAATTAGCACCCTAATTAACTCCATGAACGCAGTAAGAAAGGGTTACCATAGAAATAAGCATTTATCTTTAGGCCCAAATCTAAATCTTTTCTTCAGGTCCTCTTCACATAAGCTTGTGTTAGACTGGCATCTGCATAGCTGACAATTCTAGAAAACACTACAAACTCCTAAAACAACACTGCTGTCCTGAGAGACATTAGAATAGGGTAGTTCCAGTTGGAAGGGACTTAGAATGACCTGACATACTCAGGGCTGACCAAAAGTTAAAGCGCATAGAAAACAAACCTCTTTTCCTTGCATCACCTGCACACCTGAGAGCTCCCGCTATCTGCCAGGTCCTGTTCCTTCTCAAAGCACTGCATGGGTAACCTCGCGCTCATGGGGGCTGCTTGGGTGACCTGCTCCCACATCTTGGCTCCTCCAAGGTGGCTCATCTCATCAGCATCATTAGAAGTATGGCAGCTTCTGTGTGAGAAACAGAATTAATTGTAATTTGCCTTTCCAGGCCTTCTCTCCACCTTCTGTTTTGAGAACTCAAACAATCGGATATATTCAGCTTTTACTTCTTAGTTCATGCACGTTGCTAAGCGCTTGGAGAGTTTCTCTGAGGAAAGCTTAAGAAACCTCTAGAACAACTCAAGTAGTCTTATTTCGTTGCGGAGTCCCCAAAGGATGTCAAATTTAAACTGAAGTCCTGCTTGGAGAGGAAATGAAAACAGAGAGGAAGGGGTTTGGGAGAATCAGAGGGTTTTTAATTAGTTTGCGGTTGAGGCAGTGGAATTATGTGCTGTAACACCCCGGTGCCTGTACGCACGTTGTTCTCTCCAGGGTCAGCTCTGTGAATTTGCTGAGTGACAAAAGGAAAAAGAAACCTTATTACTTCTTCCTCTCATGTTCTGGTCGCAAATCAGCACAACCTGTTAAATTCTACTTTTACCTCTCCCTCTGCTTTACCAGAGTTACCCCAATGCAGAAGTGAAGAGAAATGACAGTCAGGTCATGTACAGACCTCACTTCTGGACTCTTCCATCGGGATTGTGGCTGCAAGGCCAGGTTGCTTTGTTTTGTTCAGTGTTTAATTCAGCAATGACCTGCTCTATCTTTTGTATAAGAGAAGCCACCTAGATCCTAACATCTTTTCTGTATCACGTCCCTGACAGACAGCTGAGTGTCACTGGTGGAGCACTGGCTGCGTGGATGAACAAAGCAGCTGCTGATGCTCTAACTTTCCCCAAATAAAACACAGCATAACTAGTTTTCAGCACTCGTTTTCCAGACCCTTTCATAGAGAATGAGCTAAAGAAACATACAGTGATGGCAAACTTTCCATCAGCGTATTGCCAAGCATTTAAAAAAAGTGGCCTGACCTAGTTTTTCCTTTGTACAACCAAGTGACACGCAATTTATTATGTACAAAAACCCCACAACTTACTAAAAAAAATTATGCAGCGCACATACTCCTTCCTCGCAATCAAATATTTCTATCATGTTGTGCATGCTGCTAATTCAAAAGGCTGATATGGTCACAGACAGCCCAGCTTCTACGATTTACCATTCAAACAGACTTGAACTGGCATGAAAAATGCAATAAAATAATTCTTTCAGACAAGTTTAGAGAGAGGTATTCCCAAAAGACAGAATTCTGGCTTCCAGTCACATAAAGCCTACACTTCGTCAATAACCCAGTGAAGGAAAGCATGAATGAATTTTATTTCATTGGACAAGTGACTTGGAATACAGATAAGGCAGGGTGAGCATATAAACCTTTAAATAAATGTTTTAGCACTATCTGGAAGGGAAGAATGCAATTGATTCCAATCTTTTCTGACAGAAAATCAGTTCCTCTAAAGCTCTTGGGGCAACAAACACTAACTAAAAGCGTCTGTTACTAATAAAACCTTTAAGTACAACAAACCCAAATGTTGTCATTTGCAACTAATAGGTTACAATTAATGCAAATTATTACTCTGTAGTTTAATTGAAATATTAAACGGGGATAGGAAGGCTTGGGTTTACTGTGACTTTAAGAGCCTCGTAACTTTGAAGAGGGTTCTTTAAAGAGCTCCAGAAAAACCCAGCAGAGAAAGAGCTGACAAAGCCCCAGACAAAACACAGTGTAAACAGCAGCATTAGGAATACAAAATACTCTGTCGCTCAAACGCTGGGATTTTTCTCTAATGAGCAGAGCTACCTTGAGCTGCTACAAACAGTTAATAGAAAGCACCGAGCTGTGATTATACCCAACAACATTCTTTGATCTGCTTTGTGGGTTCTTATGCTTTATATAGAGTTGTTTTGTGGAAAAGCTTGACCTTTTCTTCCCCCTCTGCCTGTTTAACATGAGACTTGTGTTACTCTCTGCAGTGATACTACAAGGTGGAGAAATGAAAACTGCTGTTACAATTCTGGTTTTGCGTTGCAAACACACGTTATGCTTCAGAATGAAGGTGCTTTTAGTGTTTTAGCAGAGCACTGTTTGGAACTTATAAAAGAGAAATCCACTGAAAGTGGCAATTTCTTTTACGTTATAAATCTACCTCAAACCAGTATACTGAGTTGCAGCTTTAATTGCAAAATCACAGGTTGTTAAAATTCACAAATCAAACTCAACATTATTATCTTGGAGGCCCAAGAATGAACGGTACTGCTAGAAAAAGGGATTGTACTCAGTCACCACCTGAATTTCCAATCAAACGGTACTCCCTTCACACTGCCTAGCAAAAATCACTTCAAAGGAGTCCCTAGATTTTGTTGTATGAAATGTTCTTTTCCTAAAGCCTTCCATAATGGAAGCAAAAATAGTGGAAAACAAAAAGCAAGCCTGATGTTTGCACAAAGCACATTCAGTGGCTGTATTAATGCTATTAATACTACATATTAAAATATGTAGTAGTAATAGTACTATAGTAGTAATCTGTTTATTAGTTGGTAGAAAACACTTTTTGGATTGAATCTGCTTTCAGGTTACTCGTCAGTGAAATAGACACCTTTGTTCTTATCTCCTGGTTTGTTCCCATGCCTCCCCAACCCATACATCACAGAATTTCAGGATCCTAACTTGTGCCTTCCCACCTCAATTGTTCTCTTTATTTTTACAGATAACTATTCAACCTTTAGACTCCAGTGTTAATGGGCTCTGGCACCATATAAATGAAAATACAAGGGTATTTAGAAAGAGAAAATCGCGCTTCTATTTTCATATTTCTAACGTGAGTGAGGCAAGAGAATCTAATGCCCTATCTTGTTACAAACCTGAACTTCCAGCACACAGGGAAGCTATTTCTTTAGGGGCTGTTTTTCAGTTTTGCCAAAAAAAGCATTCAGCAACTGCACGGAAGAAGTAAAATAAATCAAGTATTAAACGATGGCCAACATTTTATACTTACAGCTTATGGAAGAGCCTATACAGTAATCTATACTGCACTGCTGAACCCAAAATAATTGCATAAAATCTCCAGGGCTCAAGACTCAACTCAGAAACCTCTATGAAATACGTCCCAGAACTCTTCACACCAGTAAAGGGTGGAATACAACCCTTCTGCAGTCTCCTCTCTGAATTCCCCATTTCTGGCAACAGGCACCACATGTATATATGTTTTAAATAAATTTCTGGTTTTGAATGACACTAAAAAGTGCAAGTTTACATTCTGCAGTGAAATGCCCCAGTAGTTAAATCTATGAAAGAAACACTCCTGCACTTAGGGAGCATTTTTAATCATTAATTTTAACTTTCCATCAACATGAGCAGAATTTCCTGCCCTGTGACAGAGTACTTCAAATTCCAAGGTCTGAAAATGTTTCTAGAGAATTTCTTTCATGTTTTCTGCTTTTATGGAAACCTTTCAAGAGTTCTTCTTGATTTCAAACAGAGAGGTGTCAAACTTTGGTAGCTCTAAATTTCCTCCAGCTCTAACGATGACAGATCCCATCAGTGGTGGTGGTGGGGTCTTAACTCTTCTCAGCTAATGATTCTAACTAACTAAAGGCTGTGCTGACATTGTAAATCTTATAAATCTCCTACTTTCTAGTAAATAGCTTAATTAAAGACAACTCACTGAAGCTGATTGACATATCACAGAAAACTTTCCATGGAGTTATTTGACAAATACCTCCACGTTCGGCTGAAGGATACTTTGCTTTCATTAAATATAGTTTTTAAATGAAGTTTTCCTCAATGCCGAAGCGAGCTAGTTGTGCTTCTGTGAAATTCTACCATGTAGGGTTCACAGCATGAGATAGAGAGCTCATGTGATGACATTTCAGTGCACACCTGAACCACAGACTGGTGCACTACCAAAAACCTCTCCTGAGTGGAAGAGCCAGATGAGTGGTGGATATATCCATATGGTCTGGGCAGAGTTCATAACAAACACCTTAAAGACACGTTTAGGTTTTCCTCAAGAACTGGCTGAGGCTCACTCTAGAAGGCAGTAGGGAGGTGAACTCGTGCCTGCAGTATGGAAAAGGGCCCTACAGCAAAGCAGGGAGAGGAGGAAGACTCTGCCCCCTGTCCTTCCACTGGAGGCATCTTTCATCTCTCATTTCATACCCCTGCAGTGTTTCCTCTGATTCTCTGTCCTCTTCCTGTTCTGCTGAGCTCCTTTACCAGCAAAGGGAGCTTGTAATAACATTTTCTTCCAAATATAGCTGGTTGAAAATACTAAATGAATGCAAATAGATCATTTGTGCATATACAGAGGGAAGAATCTGGTTTTGATCAAGTGAAACTTTTTTCAGGAAGTGAAGTCTTGAGACATTTCTGTTGACTTCATAAAATAATTAAAGCTTGCGGTGAGGGATTTTTATTGTTTGGGTTTGTTTTTTTTACTAGCTGTATCAAATAGGAAGGAAAAGCATCATTAAGATTTCAACATAGCCAGTTGTGCACGCTCTCCTAACAACTAACCCAAACTGTTAAATTTCTTGTCAACAGCAGGCAATGATTTACGTGGATGACCCTGACTTGCTGCACCTGTAAGTCTTTAAACAGCTACATTTTCAGCTGCAACAGCTTCCAGAAGTGAGTAATCAATCTTGAACATGCTGTTTCACAAAAATATCTAGGTGATTTTAAAGCTGTGTTTTCCCCATGGTGAAAATACCAGGCTGCTGCCAAATCAAGCTAGCTGTCATTCCCGCTGCCATCAGGAAACCAGTGGGATGCACAACTGAAGTCTGCAAGGAAATCACTCGGCATCCTTTTCAGCTGGGGAACTGCGCTGCATCAGAAAGCCTGGTGGTGCTCGAAGAAGGAAGGATTCCCAGAACATAAGCCTGAGAACGTACTGTTCCCAGGCAGGTCAGTGGTGGTGACTTTGCAGTGTAACCCGCACTGACATCCCTCTAGCGCATCAAATCCCGGCGTCACACAGAGCGCGGACTGCACGCCCCTGCTCCTGCTGCTCTCGCTCCCTGCTGAGCGGGTGAGGCTCTAGGCTGGACTCCCCTCTCTTTAAGGCGCTCTGAATTCATTCTTCTTCAGTTTATTCCAACACAGAGAGTGAAGTGAAATCCATGTGCGGTTTCACACACGACATGTCCCTCTAACACAGCCTCGGGCACATAAACACTGTTACACAAACTGTCCTGTTCTCAGCAGAGTGTAAATCTGTTGTACCTCGGAGGCACGGTTCTTACCTTCCTTCCTGGTTCAGAGAGTAGTCAGCTTGGCACAGACACCCAGTCTGACCACGCTGGCCTCTTCCTTTGTGCGCTGCCTCCTGCCAGGAGGTGAGGCCAAGGCTCTTCAGTCCTGTTCTCCAAGGCAGATGGACCTATTTCCTGGTATTCTGCACATCTGAGAAAAAAAGAAGGCAAATTAATACAATATAAAGATGGAAATGCAAGGAAAAGAAAGTTTGCTGAGTGATTTTAAGAAAACTGGTTGCTGTGCTGTCCACTGTTCCCTCCCTCAGCACCACCAGCAGCGGGTACTTTTCTCGGGTGTGGTGGTTCTTGAAGGATTCTGCAGGAGTTACATCCTTTGAACCAGAAGTTCTTACCCATTCTCCCTCCGAACAGCATCAGCTCATGGTAGGGAGTAGTTACTGCCACCACAGCCTCAAGTTGAAATGTTGCTAATTGTACAAAACCAAAGGTACGAAATATATAGCATTCCTTTACGGGGCAAATACAGCTTAACTGAAAAACTTCCTTTTGTAATTTGCTTGGCTTGGCTTTTCTTTCACATATAATAAGAAACTGGAACAATTCACCAGAATCAAAGCAACAAATACAGCATAACTTCAAATCCTGATTACATTTTCTTTTATGGAGGATATGTGTGAGGAAGGAAACACATCAATCTCACTAACTGGTTAGCACGTTTGAGGCACTGTATGCTAAATCAGTGAGGCCTCATTTACTTCTAGTCTTAATTCCAGCGTCCCCCCAAGGACCAAATAAATGTAAAACTTGACTTTGCTGCAGTAACTTCTTCTACTTGTTGCAAATTGCATCTTCCAGCAGGGCATAGAGTGTGATTGAGAATTTCCCATTACCAACACTGAAAGAGAAAACTAACTATATATATATTAAGAATGAAAATTTCCTGTGCTTCAGAAGTGTTTCTTTTGCCTTGCATGTATCTTCTCATGACTAACTCTTACAAGTGAAGAAGGAGCTTAAATTGGTATCAAATCTATCTTTGTGTAGAGCAAGGACAATACATCAAAGCCATTTTAAAAATAAAACGGTATTTACAAAAGCCTATCAGCAGACTGAACCAGAGGTCGGGACATCCCAAATTAAATTAAAGCATTAATAAAAGGAGAATTTAACAGAAAAGCATGTAAAGAAATGAGGATACAGGCAAAAAAAATCTATGATGGTTTCCACAACACAGTTTGGATTTTATTTTCTCTGGTGAGCTGAACTGACTGAATAGGTGGCCTATTTTAAGCCCTAACCACACTGATAACATTAATTAAGAAATATAATGAGCCATTCTCACTGCCTGAGAGTAGAATACTTTATTTTGTACCAACACTTTTACAGTAAAGACTAGGACATTGGCATACAGCTACTTTAATTTAGAGAAGACACTTGGGAGGATGCTGGCACAACATCTGACAGAGCTTTTGGGACATTCCTCTGCACCTGCAACACTGCTCTGACCAAGGACCAGATACTGAGAAATTAAAATTAGAGACTCAAAACACAGAGCCCATATCTGTTACCACAGGAACAAAATGCTAGCAAGTCGAGGGTGTTTTGTAAGAAGTCATAATTTTTGTTTACTGTGTCTGTTAAATTATTTAGGAAATTTCTGCATAATTTATTTCTTTCAACAAAATACTTCCATGCCTTGATGTTGTTATTTTTTGCAAAACAACCTGTATTCAAAGCTAAAATTAAGCATAGGCAGACCTTTAAATAGGAGTGTGTGGGTTTGGGGATTTTGTTTGGTTGGTTTTTCAAAATAAAAACTTTCAATATTTTTGAATAGGTAATTCTGTAGAAACTAATACTAAGCAGTAGCAATACTCTGAACAGATACTGTTGCTTGTTTTCCAGAAGGGCTTTCTCATGTCATTGGTGTATCTACATAGCTTTTAAAATCAGATCTGGTAGCTCTTAAGGCTTCAGAGCCTTTTGTGGTAGACAGCAGAAACTCCCCTAAATCCATTTCTGCATTTTTCTATATGTAGCATTAATGCTCAGGTATCAGACACGGGCACCAGTCCCTGAATCAAACCTCTTACCAGTCCTGCACTGGCCCTGACCTCAGGTGAATACTGTTTTTCTCCTTCCCCGGTTACATCACAGAAACCCACACAGTTACTTTAAAGTAGAACATACTCGTTGTTACCTCCAGTTAAAGATGGCAATATGTTCTTCATCATACATTATTTCATGGCTTTGCCACATACCCAACAGGGTTCATTATAACTCCCCACCAGTTTACCTAGAATTAAATTAAATTCTTATTATACTGCAAGATGAAGGCAAATAGCCAACTTCTGAGCGTTTGGGGCTTTTTGAACTGAGTAGATCTAATTTCAGATTTCTTTGAGGTTCCACCCTTAATGTTCTCACCACAGGAGTAAACTGTCGTCCCTCGTAAAGACGCAGTTCTCCTTCATAACTCCTGGATTAAGTGACTTCTCTGTCCCTATTACCTGCTACTGACCCAGCGATCAGAGTTCAAAACCAAATTCTACTTATGGGAGTAAAGCACAGCCCTGATTCCTGGTTCTTTTTTGGACACCACCACCACATACACACTCTCTGAGCCGGTTCCAAGAGCTAATTCAGCTGAACTGGAATGCAGCAAAAACATTTCCATGTCAGCCATGCAGAGTAGCACCAAAGCAAGCAGGAGCAGACTGGGAGGGGAGGGCAGGACAACAGCAGCCTGGATTTAGATCAGCTTAACCTGTAACAGGATTATATCCCAGAGTCAAAAGGCACAGGCTGGTAGGACTTAAAAGACACAGTAGGAAATAAGACCCACCGAGTACGGCAGATGTACTGAGAATTAACTGTGGGCAGCAATAACCCAAGATCAGTGAGGTTCTAAACAGTACCCACAGCCCTTCCAGAGGAAAAAACTTAAACGGTGCAGCAATGTAGTTAAACACATGCAGTTTAAAAGCTACGCTTTATTACTTCAGATCTCTCATTTTCATTAGTTACTGATCTTTCCTCTTTACATATAAAACTTGGACAAATGACGGTAGAATAAAACGGGTTCTCTTTACAAGGAGCAATTCAGAGCGCTGAATTTGCAATTGCCTTTTCTCAAGTTGCCACTAAAACTATTTTATCCTCCTGAACCTTGGCTTACCCTCTCCTGCGAGCAGAGCTAATGGAAGGAAGGGCAACACCCCTTCTCTGGCGATCCATTCCCTCCAGTCAGCTACCGAAAATTCACGAACGCAGAGCTAACGCAACATCCCTCTCCCGCTCACAGGTACACTCGGCCCTCTCCTTTATGAAGTTAATTCAGTGAGGTTAAATGGAACGGTGTATTTGAGGGCATTGTCTCACCTCCAGCTTGAGTCCTGTCAGGCTTCCTAGGGAAGAAAAGCACCACTCTCCCCGCCGCGTTTTCATCGGCGCTACAAAAGGGATTGCGTTCCCTTCCCCCCCAACCCCAATTACTAGGCTGTGGAAAGAACTCCAATTAAGTGGTTAGCCATAATAGCATGGCAGCCCTTTAGGAAACTGCTTATCTAAATAGAGATGTACAGAAGGCAGTTTTCTCTCTAATAGTGATGCATTTTCAATTTATGCAATACAAAGTGCATTGGTCTGCAGTGTCCCTGGCTACTGATGATTAATAGCCCATACACTGCAAGGGTCTACAAAGAAAAGTGCCAAGGGAAGCAGATGCAGCAGGTTTTATATTATCATGACTGCAACAAACTCATTCAGTGGTGTCAGCTCTGACTGCAGGATTCTGATTATGAAATATGATGCGTGTTGAATTTAATGGCTTTCTCTGCCCTTCTGGTGAGTTCACTGCTTTCCAATGTCATTTTGTGTTCTCATCTGAGTGGTAATAAAAGGAATATCATTGACTGTGCTAGCTCTGTAACCACTGTGTGTTTTACAATAAATTGTGTTTCAGGACCTTTCTACCCAGGAGAGTGTGCAGGGCCAGAAAGTAATATTCCCCAGTTTTCCAATACGACGGCTTTCTATGAGAGGATAGGAAATTATGCAGGACTGCCCTTCTCCTGAGGCATCGCTTATGTGAGCAGGACATCTCTTTTCCAAGTGGCTATGTAGTAAAAAGGTCAGTTTGGATTGCAAATAATAATAATAAAAAAAATAAAATAGATAAAATATCAAAGTAAACAGCCACTGCTACAGAGCAGAAATTACGATACCTCAGATGACAAGAGAACAAAAGTTGTTCAGAATAAAATTTACATAAGGAACCTGGGCACATATGTCATTTCCAACGTAGGAATGTAAAGGCAGGGGAGACTTCTAAAGAAGGGTTACTTCATGTAGTAAATTGTTATTTCGTCCAACCTGGCAGTGAACTGCAGCCTGTGCTACCGAGTTCAGATCTCACCTTCCGGAGAGCTGGTTTCCTAGGTAGCTACAGATGTTCTCACAAATCCCTCTAACGCCTGAGAAGTCATTATATTGGTTTCTAGAACAAACCAAGCCTCACTACAAACGCTTTTGTGACAATATAAGCGTTGAAGAGTGAACACACCTGACTTTTTCACGCTGCTAACCAGCGCTGCCCCAAGCTGAGGTGGTTCCACCCCAGGAGGGACTGTGCAGATCTGCACAGACAGAAAAGACAGACTCAAAGCTGAGATATTTTGTGTTACCTGAAGGGATTCCAGTATTTTCATTCCCTTGGCTCACATGCATCTCCTGCCTGTGGTAGCAGCTTCAGGGTCTCAGTTGCTCACACAGCTGAATCTGTCCGGTGAAAGCAATGTAGTAGATAAATAGAAAGAAACATTTTTATGAGATTCTCTGATAAATCAACCTGTCTGAACTTTCCCCTTGGTTTCTGCTGCAGGCTACAGCCAGCTTGAAGCATTGCAGCCAGAGCTAGGTTAGGGATGACGTGAGCTAGAATGCAAGCCCCATTATGTAGACAGGGCAAGACAAGCAGATTCTTCCTCTTCCACCCAGGAAAATGCACAAATCGAAGTATTACTCACTTTGGCCCTTCACAGTTTCATGAGTGGCCAAATCTAGAGAGCAGCAACGGAACAGCAAGAGGTGCTTCCCACTCAGAGCAAAACCACATCCACAGTGTCGGGAAGTACCTGAAACACAAATGCTACTTTTCCTTTTCTAAATGCACGTCCCAAAGTTTACCTGCACTGTTTTCTTAACTACAGCCCCCTCTGATGGAGCGTTGCTGTTTCTAGAAACATAAGAAATATTTTTCCAAGCAGGAGGACAGAACATCACACCTCCATGTTCCAGTTCACTACAAGCTGAATCCAAGGCTGGTGCTTTATTTTTTATGTGATGAAACCAAACTGTAAAGGTTGTTCGTAAGTATTTACAGCTAAGGTGGAAACTCATCTCTTTAGTAAATCTGTATGTTGGTTTTTCAGAAGACAAAGACCACTAATAAACCAGGACATAGTCCCATTAACACCACTGGTAGAGGCGCATTCCATAGCCAGCACTGCCCTAAGTGAATTCTCTCTTCAACTGAGTAATTTTACATTCAGCAGTTCAATTGCATCCTGCACTACTTTATTTATAAGGTTTCCACAAAGAATCTAGGAATGAAACTTCTACTTTTAGGATAACCTAGAACATTTTTAACCTTGTTTTTGTCTCTAGTTGAAATGCCACTGGTATTCCCAATCATATTTTATGTATGAATACTTAAAAAGCTTTGCCTAAAGGACAAATGAGAGTTTTCTTTTGTCCTTTCAGACTATACTTCATATATTTTCACATAAAAATATATTGAAACAAGACTTAAAACTGTTGTACATTTTATTGAGATCCACCCCCAGAGGGAGAAGAAAAGCACATTAACATTTAACATGGTGGCTTTGCCTTTTTCCCTTTCCTTCACTGTTTGCTGAAAAACTTGCAACAGTTGAAAGGTAGAAATGTCAGACAGAAATCTGTGATCTGCCTCAAAATTAAGTTATGTATTGCCATAATAAAACAGAGCATTTGTCCTCTCTGGGACTCTCAGTCTCAGTCAAGAATCATCAAAGGGGTTCTGAATATTCCCGGATGAAGAGATCACAGAGAACGAGGATCCTAAGAGTATTATGATTAGCTTGACTACCCAGTGGTGGTGGTTTCTTCTGCAATGCGTGACCTTGGCTTTTGATTTACTCTGCTGCATAGGTCCAAGAAGGTGCACACCTCAGAGCACTTCTGACCCTCCAGCACAGCACAGGAACCAGCCACTGCGGAACGTCCTCTGGGGCCAGAACCAACAGAGAGGCATCAGCTTCAGAATTCTGCCTGCCATTAACTGAGGAACAAAAGCAGAATCTCACACGAGATGCAGGCATCTTACCTCCGGTTGTTCTCAGGGCTCTGGCACCTGCTGTTTGCAAGCAGAAAAAGGCAGAGAAACTGCAGGTTCCTCGGAACAGTTATAGAAATAGCAGGCGCTGTATCCTTGAGTCTCCTCTGAGCAACAGCCCACCAAGTGCTGTTCTTAAATTCAGGTGTCTTCATGAACAGTTAGGAGTGATTCAGCGCTGAGAGGGCTGGAGCCGGAAAATGTGTCTTTGATGAATTTGAGGACCAGATTTGCAACTTCAAACATACAAAATACTTTCAGAGTAGGAATTGTACCCAATGCTGGACGTGTTTCTTCCCTCTGCCCTACCTATTTCAGCACAACCCAGCTGCTAAAGAGACTTTTAACCAAAGCCACACTTTAAATCAACCTTTCCTTACCTGCTTGCAGCTCTCATGCTTTAGCCTTCTGAGCTCAGTTTCATTGTGTGGAGTCTCTGCTGGCCTGGGAAGAACATCAAAGTCTTAAGCACCTGCCTTTACTGTATGGAGCTCATCAAGGCCTCCAGGCAGCACGTCTGTCTGAAACAGAGTAGGTCAACATGGTTACAAGCAACTTCCTGACCGTTCATCCCAACATAATCACAAGGCACACCCCACGTTTACACCAACCCCTGAAATTCTCCCTGTGGAAGCCCTGGTGCTCCTGCATAGTACACCCCTCAATCTGTAAACCTTTAGCCTCAGGGAAATACAATTAGCTCCATTCCCTAACAAGCTCTGTATTTCAGGAGCTCCTGGACTCTCCCATTAGAAGCACAAAGCAAGGCTTCATTTCACATGGAATCCACTTACTGACTCCGGACAAGTGCTCATTAGTACAATCCAAAGCCTCCACAATCTTGCCGTTGAATTTAGGAGAGCCTTGTGATTATGATAAATATGAGGTTCTAGATCACTAGGGATGGGTTTGTTACCCAATTTTGTACCAATTATGCCTATACAATGGCATATACCAACAATTGTTACTTTGGTGGTTTGTTTTGGTTTTTTTTTTCCCTAAAAGTCATTACTGAAGTGCCCTGATAGAGAAATGGGGAAGTCCACCAACTTTCCTGCACTTCTTTAAAGCACATGAACAACAAAACCAACAAAGTTTCTCCTCCTTTTCTTTGCTAACATGAGATTTTCTCCTAAAATCTTGTGCAACATTATTTAGCAAAACACAGCTATGCAGCCTGGCACACTTGAAGAGCAGTTAGAAGATTTGCTCTCTACTTACAAGCATTCTGACATACTTAAATCTATCAGTAGACTGATAACAGAGACCACAACATCAATTTAATGGTGGGGGAAAAGGAGCCCCATGTTCCAGGAATTCCCCACGATCTTTCACTCTGTGCCCAGGAGAGCAGGGAACAGAGAAAGTATCTCCTTCTCCCTTCATCTTCACCTAATCATAGCTATTTTAGAACAGTTGGGCACCTCCAGGCTTCTAAAACTCAGCTAGCAGGGTCTGCTCGGCCCCCAGGGGAATAGATGTACAGGGCAGGGAGGATTAATATTCTTGGAGGTTTTCCTGCGCATGCAGGAAGGCAGCACAAAGGCACTAATAACCTCTTCAAGCAGAGTACATTTTCTCATGGGGATAATAGCTCAAGGATAGAAAGAGAGAGAGCTTTTACACCGTAAAGGAACATTATCTTTCTTGTATGAAAACTAACCATTTTTGGCTCTTTAGTGCAGAACTAAGCTGCCTCAGCTTTACCTGCGCATTTGCACCTGTGGAAAGAAGATTTTTGAAATGCCAACAAAAGACATCTTAAGGAGTCTATCTTATGCCTCCCCGTTCGCACTTAATTTGTTTCATCGCATAGGGATAGGAATTAAAGGCCTTCGCTAGAGTTTAGGCAGCTTGCCAATACCTATTTTATAGCAATAAAATATGTACAAATTAAGGAATCTCATGTGGAAAATTCATTCAACAGCCTCAAAAGCCAAATGAATGATAATTACTTCAAACACAATGTGGTGGCAATCAGGCAAGATTGGATCATGCTTTTAAATGTACGTCTAAATTTTTAAGAATCAAGATACTTATGAATTATGAAAATAACTCAGACAACGCTGCAACAAAGATAGTGTTTGTGGAATAAGAAACAGATCTTCTTTAAGCAACAGAGACAACTTAATTCTAGCACCTGCATGGGAATAACCAGAGAGCAAATGTGGGGCTGGTATTTTATTTCCTTCCTTTTAGCCATCAATTTATACTTTTGGATGGCTCATTGATGCCTTGAGGTACAGAGCAAGTAGAAGCATATAAAATAAAATACAATACAAGTAAAAGGATTTATCCTGCTTGCTAAAATTAACAGAAGTTCTTTCTAGTTCACATTCCCATGTATTGCAACGTAAAACCAAATTTGCCATCTTGGTTCTCTGCATGAATTTTCCTCATTCTGGAAAACAAACTTAAGGCTCATCCACTTACGCAGTTCCAACTGAATAAACACAACGTGCGTTGACTTCTCATGGGTAAAGCTGAAAGCACATTTAGATCAATTTAACCATTGGCTTTACAAGAAGACTGGCAAACACAACCATACCTGTGTTGTCTCTTTGAGAAGCCCCTAGGAAACCTTTCTGTTCAGAAAAAGCACAACTGAACACATCTAATTAGTAATTACAGAATTCCATTAGCAAGTAATGAAAATACAGATGTGAATCAAAATATATATAAAAACTATTAAATTTATTTTTTCCATGCAAAAAAAATTGCCAGGACACCGGACTGGCTTTCTTGTGGATTTATAGTTGTGGAAATTAGTGGTATCACAGCATAATTTCAAGCTCTCAAGGACCTCTGGAGGTCTCTTGATCAGCCCCCTGCCCAAAAGAGAGACAACTTAAAAAAGCTTGCTCATGGCCTTGTGCTGTTGGGTGGTATTATCAGCACACAGGGTGCTCGAGTACTGCATCCAGTGCTTGTCTCTGCACCTAAGAAGGGCTGTTGACACAGCAGAATATGGGAAAAAGGCTATAAGAAGTACGTGAAGTCTCAAAAAACATTTTGTGATGTGTTTACAGATAGGTCTACACTGCACCACAAGTACTGTGTGACACCAGAGCTCGTAGGATCCGTAGAGCTCTCTTGCGTGGCATCAAAGCTCGTAGGATCTGTAGAGCTCTTTTGTATGGCACCAAAGCTCGTAGGATCCATAGAGCTCTTCCGTATGGCAGTTTGCAGGGTTCTGGCAAACGTGCCGCTATGCAGTTAGCCAGCCACAAACCCTCCTGCCCCCAGGATTCACTGCTCCCTAAAGAGAGATGGCGGAAGGTACCACACACCTGTGCTTCAGCTGCTCCCTGGCAGTCTGGCATCAGGGCTTAACTCTGCCTCAGCGTGGAAACTATCCTGGATGAAGTACGTTTTCTTCTGCTGCCTGTGGCAGGAGCACTGCCTGCTGTTAAGGAAGGGGGAACAAAGGAAAGGACAGCAGCGCTCCCTGAACACGAGGCAAAACCCTCCCATTGCTGAGGGCCCGCACCAGTCCTGCCTCGGGTGCCTGCACCGACACTGTGCTCAAGTGTGACATACCCTGAAGGAAGCTCAACGTGCTTGGGTTATCAAAAGGAGCATTAGGAGGTCACTCAATCAGTGGTTAGAACACGCTGTGCAGGAAGAGACCTTTACAGTGTAGCTTTAATCTGAGAGGCTTTGCCAAAAGACATTCTCAAGGACTGAAGAGAGTACCCGCTGCACTAGAAGCCTAGGAAATTATGAATGGTACAAAAGAGTGAATAAGGAAGAAAAAAAACCTCCATCTCCTACTATAAGAGCTCTGGGACACCAGTGACATGCTCTGGCAGAACAGCTCCAGTTTTGGAACTCATTGCTACAAGATGCTGCGGGTGTGGAAAAAAAAAAGTAAGAAAAGAAAAACAAAACAGACTCAAAGTGGGATTGGACACATCACAGAGAATAAATTGCATAAAACCTCACAGAGAAGATATGGCTTCTGGCTCCGGAAGGCTCTACTGCTCTCCTGGCTGGGAGCTGTGGGGGCATTTCTGGGGAAAGCTGAGGCGGTTCCAGCGCTCAGGCAGTTCCAGCTCTCAGTCGGGGCTTGCACACACGTTTTCTGCAATGTCAGCACTGCAGGTCAAGCCATTTCTAAGGTAACTCCAATTAAGTCAGTTCGCTCCAGAGAGGAATTCATCCCATGACTTCATCTCCATCTGCAAGAACTCTAAGCCAGCACTCGATTCATTTATCCAGCTGTGGTACCTGTAACTCAGCTCCAGTGGATACAGCCCAGAGTGCATGAGGCTGCAAGCGCAGCCAAGCCAGGAGAGCAAAGGAGTCTCCAGAAACCGCTTGTTAAGCAAACAAAAAACAACCAAAAAAAACAATAAAACCTCTTGAAAAGGTTTTTTAAAAAGCAGAATATCAAGAGAGGCCTATTCTCCCCCTCTCAAAGTTAGATGAAATAGGGAAAGGTCTTTAACATTAACCACCAGAGGGGGAATTCTGTACAGTTTGTTTATTTTCATTTTTACCAAAAATAGAAATGCATTCCATAAAAAGGTCAAATAAAGCGTGAGCACTGTATTTTCCTGAGATTATTTGGTTTCACCAAAACTGAGCAGGAGAAAAAACCGACAAAACCTTTGGAATACTCAATGCTAGTGATGAAAATTAATTCTTCCTCAAAAGTTTATAAAATAAAAGCAATTTCTGACTTACTAGCTCAGCTGCCAGCATTACGGTTCCATCCTGCAAAGCATTTTCGCTGTGCCCACAATGCAGCCAGAGCCCAGTGCTGGTAGGAGGCTGGGGAGCCAACACAACACACACAAACCAGTACAATCAAATGGTTGTAGAGAATGAACTTCCCACTGTCACCTTCAGGATCTTTTTTAAAAAGTGCAATTTTTAAGACATGTTTAAATCATAATTGGGATGCAGCCACCCGTGCTGCTGGTTTCGTTCTTCATGTGTTTCTGAACAGATCCTGCAGTTTGCTCTGAGCACTGACCTGCCTCCACACCCTGTAGCACACAGGGTCAGGCTCCAGAACACGGGGCACAGAGGTGCAGTGAGGGGAGACGGGACAGACCTGCGGGTGATGCAGTGGGTGGGACTCAACACATGGCAGCCCTTCCAGGTGGCCTTGAGCTCATTCCAGTGCAGCAGCTCAGAGGCATTGCTGCCTTGGTATGATCATCTTGAGGCTCCTTTGCTCTGTGCAGCTGTTGTGCCATATCCAGTCCCCAGTGGGATCTGCACTGTGGGTGTGCTCATGAGCACTGGGAGAACATCTGGGATGTTCAGAACATTCTAGAACATGTTAGGGATTTCCTAACATCCCTGTGCAGTACACCAACAAAGAATCATAGGACTGTTCTGGTTGGAAGACACTTTTGATACTGAGTCCAAGCGTTGCCCCAGCACTGCCAGGTCACCACTAACCCATGTCCCTCAGCACCACATCTCCACGGCTTTGAAATCCCTCCAGGGGTAGGGACTCCATCACTATCTGGTGGCAGCCTGGATCAGGCCTGGACAACCCTTGTGGGGAAGAAATTACAGCCAAAGCTTCTTTGAAAACCATAGCAAAAAAATTCCTTTCTACAGTTAGGAATTGCCTAACTCTGCAGAGTATCCTGTCTCTGCCAGAATCAGCCCAGCTAGGTCACAGGCAGTGCTGGTCTTGCTATGAGTTAAACAGGATCACACAATTGCTCAGTGTAACTTGAGAGTGAATTGTTCTTTTCTAGGGAGTTTGTATAATTATTTTCCAGGGAATCTTCGTTAGCACCAGCAGCATGGCAAGGGCTGGCATCAGTTAGGAAAAGATAACACTCGGTGCTCTTGTTGACCCCTAAACCTTCTATTGCTGCAGGACATCAGACCTTACCTTGGCTTGCTGTGTCCCATGGCATGGGGAAGTCCTTGAGTTAAGGGGGAACTTAAAGAGGGTGAGAGAGCGAGCAGATGAGCCACATCCCTGGCACCAGAGAGGGGGGACAAAGCTCCCAGCCTCTCCTTCCTACCCTCTCATGGCAGCTCCCAAGGAAGCTGTCCACCAGCTGCTGCTTCCTATACATATGTATGTGCTGGTTTTTAATTAAAGGTATCTAAATTAGTCATGTTTGAGAAGCCTCTCCCCGTGGGAAGGGCTAGGAGTGCTCTCACATTCACAGTGGACCATTGTGCCAGCTTAATGCACGAGTGCCTCTAACCACCATCCAGGCTGACAAGTGCAGATGGATTGTCACCGGCTGGGGTTAGAGGTGACATGACTGACACTAGAACAATCTCTTGGTGACAAACCTGGCCTACTTTAATGCCCTCTGGTTTCTCTGATGGCCGGATTTAATCTTACAGGCAGTTCAGCAGGTGCAGTACCCAGGTGCCCAACTTGTGGGAATTGTTTTTTTAAGCTCACTGAAGTTTCTCATCCAGAATGTTTTATTTCAAATGTTCTTTCTCCTCTCTAGGCTATGCCATGCAGTGAACACATCTTTTCCTTTTTTATCTTGAAGTTATAAGTGAAAATCAAGCATTTTAAAATTATTTGAATACTGGAGGGAGGAATTACTTGTTGATATTTTTTAATTATAATTCCCTCCCTTTAAATCTGTCAATAGAAGATCAGCCAAGGTCAGTTGTGGGAACTACGACTCCCCCACCTTCCCTCTCCCCCCAATTCCTGCCTTTACTCTTCACTGACTTTTCAGCCTCTAGCAAAGATACCTGTTGTGAAACAGGAAAGAAATTACAGCTCTGGCAGTTCATAAATTTCAAAACTAAAATAAAATAAAAAATAATATTAGAAAGTATAGTAGCAAAAGAAGAAATATGACAGAAAAGTAGCAGTGAAGAAAAACTGGGTATACTGGACGTATTCCTTTTTCACTTAAAGTAAAAAAAAAATCAAAGAATATTTCACAGAGTATTTAAAAAGTGGAAAATCACAGTGTCTTAACAATGACAATGTTAGAATATGATTATGTGATGTTTTGCTGCTTCAAACTTACAACACACATTTTTGTGTTTCTCATCTACCGCGTTTTTCCTGTATCTTCGTACCTGGGCTACACACAGCTTCTACCTGCATCTTGAATCTCTTTCTGTTGAAAAATAAAAATAATACATTTCTCTCCTTGAAATTCTAATCATTCGTAACAAGAAATTTAAACCAACCTTCTAAACCAAGTTCTGTTGCATCCCTCCAACATTCAATCGCACCTTGAATTCTTTTGCAGAACTGGCAACAGCAAATTCAACGCGATGTCTCCTTGTTTAAGGATTTCCATTAAATACAAACTTATTGCTGAACCTTAGTTTCAGAAGCTGCCAAGTAAGTGTTCTGTAAAGTAACCAAAAGACAAACATAACGGTCAAGACATTGTCTGAAAATCACCACAAAATACCAATTTGTGGATGCTGGAAGTGGTAGATGATGCCTTGACTGTGGAGGGAAAAACCAAGGAGCTTGCAAGGGTAATTCTTGTTTTGTCGCTAGTAGATGAATATCCAATACAAGTCTTGATTTTGCAGGGAGTTGTGCATATGTGTGTGTGGTTTAATTTAAACAGCTTGGCATTTGACAAAATAGATACCAAAATTGATTCTGCCTCCTTCAGGTTAAACATGTGAAAATGCTGACTGACAGAATCACCTAAGGGTAATAAATCTGCCAAGAGTTTTGTTAAACAGCTATTCAGTTTGAAATGTATCCCGGCATTCGAGAATAACAATGGGCTACTGTAATGTATGGTGCATTAATTATAGAGTTGACAAGAAAATTACCCTTCAAAGCCAAGATTACTAAAAACTTTACTAAGCCTTTTTTTTTTTTACCCTCTCCTGTTACACTCAATATTCAATGTAGGTCTCCCAGAGGTTTTGCCCACACTCCTCCTGCAGAGCTAACCAGCGTGGCGATGAAGGTCCAGGGAGAACAGCACCGAAGTCTCGCTGAGAACAGTGGTTGCTTTTCCACATTTTATTCTAGATGCTACATGATGACTATCAGCATAAAAAATGGCCTCGGCTTTCCTCAGTGTAAGGTTTTCCGAAGAACGCAATAAAATCTTGCTTCGATTTGTGACTGTGTTTACACCCTACAACAAGTCCGCTTGCAAATCTCTGACGATCTGTCTGAAGAAAGAACCATATCAGCTTTCAAACACTCGCTCACATATCGGTGCAAGTGTGGGAACTCTCGGTGTGGAGGCAAATAAAAAAATAAATAAATACAGTTACAAAGAGAACACCATTTGTGTGTTTTCCAGGCAAACGCCCCTCTCTGATCCCTCTGACACTTCTTGAAGCTTTCACCATTCTGAACTAGATCTGGATGTCCTCAGCAACGCGATGCAGCAGTGCTTCTGCACAGACACCTCGCTGGGATGCTGCCACATGGACCCACGTGTAAATCAACTACGGTTTAAAATCCATAAATTCTTCCCTAGGAGAATCCTGACCGCAGGATGTAGAAACAAATAGATGCAAAGGTCATAAAAGTGCTGTGTCAGGGGAGGATTTTGTTCTGTAATAATTACTTCCAGTACATCCTTTCATCCAGAAATTTTGAAAAACTCTGTGTATAAGACTTAAATTCTGCATCAAACATGACTAATTTTTAATTTTACTACAGTAACTTTCTGAATACAATTACCAGTTATGCATTTGATTTTTGGGGTTAGAATCTCTCTCCACACAGAGCACAGTTCTCTAGGGAGTTTTCAGCATCCATGCACTGCTGCTGATACAGAAAAGCTCTTCTAGCACTGCCAAGACAGAAGTGCTTACTAGCGAGGAAATGTTTCAAAATGGTACTGAAATATACTGTATAGAGTTGACAACGACATGTTAGGACTCAAGAAAATATTACACATACTGTAAGTTGAATTAAAATTCAAAGATACCTTGCAAGCATAAAACTGAAGACTCCATTTCCTATAATTTGAGGGATGAGTAGGATTTATTTGAGGGATGAGTAGGATTTAGAATCAAATGCATCTGACAAATGATGCCATTGACATTTGTCACCCTGAGGAGCAGCCTGTAAAGATAGATGTTTTTAGCATAACACTGTGCTGCTTTTTAACTGGGTACTGAGAAATTCTTCTGAGTTTAAAGCATCATTTTAAAAAGTTACATCTTTTATAGTCTGCTTTACTGTAGGGTTTGTAAACTCACTATTAAAATAAATGAACAGGCATCATGGATTAAAAGACCGCTTTGGTTTCAACTGTTATAAACCCACTTTACCAAATCACATTACCTTGTAATTTATTCTAAAGCAGTATGTACTTCCCTTTAAAGCCCATTTCTGTTCCTTAGGCATATGTCTAAATGCCTTTCTGATTAACCTCTCTGATTGAAAGACCTCACAGCTCAAGCAAAATCTTTCCATTTACCTGAACAAGCTGTTTATTATTCTCCTCTCCAGCAGCTGTGATGAGCTTGGTAACAGTTTTTCTTTCAAAGGAAAGCTTCAGGTGAAACACTGACATGGACTAGATGCTGAAAGAAAGTTAAAATAACTGATTGTGCTCTCATGATGACCAGGAGGGGCTGCAGCACCCAAGGACAGAGGTTTCTCAATAGTAAGGTCAGTTAATTAATAGGCAGATGTATCGTTTCAGAATTATTGTCAGTAATCTGATGCAGGCCCAAGTGATCACCTAGTTCTGAAGGTCTCTGACCTCAAGGTGGGCAGAGCCCAGATGTTATTGTTCAAGTCCTATTCTTGTTTGCTCCAGCAGAAGTCAACTCTGTCTGGTTTCAGCCACACCTGGCAAACAGCTCGAGACCCTTGCGTGTGCCTGTACAAGGCAAAGTCACAACATCTCCCAAAGGAAAGTGTGCTGACCAGAGAACTGGTGTAGGATGAGGGCTGGTTGATGGGAAGGAAGTTAAGGAAGAGAAGGAACGCAAAGGATACCTTATAGTAACAAAAACAGTGCAGAGAGAATGGAGGCTTTGTCCAGGATACATTACTATCTGCCAAACACTGAAACAGGAAACCTGAAGCCTCTAATTTCCAGTGTCTTAAACCCTCTTCCTACTCCCACCCCACCATCAGAAGTGATTGCCACAGAGCTTCCACAATGTCATCCCTTCGTCAGAGCTGATGGGTAGAACTTGACATTGAAGAGTTCTCACTCAAAGGTTCTGTGCCGGTTTAAATGTATTTCCGTCGTCCACAGGCCTCCTTCTCCCCAAAGATAGGTAATTACACACTTCAGAGAAGGGTTCATATTTCTTTTAATCTCTGTAACATCACCTCAACATTTAACAGTGCATCAAGAGAATCAACAGAGAATGGACCAAAACGCAGGCCTGAAATATTCCTCATGATTTTTGGCCTACTAATTTTTCCTTTATTTCCATTATCTTGATGACTAAGCATCTTCTACAGATAACAGAGGCAGTTCCATCGCTGAGCTACGTTCCCAAACTAATGTACCTAATTTTCAGATGAGGTTTGACATTAGTTTGACCATTGCTCTACTATGATGATCTGACTTGTCTAACATGGACCGGAGCGCTTGTTTCACAACTTCACCAGATCTACAGCTTTGAGGAGTCAGTCTCAACCATGGATTTCAAACAGCAGACAACACCCAATGCTCTGAAGCTGCTCAAGTGTTCAGTGACGCCCACAGTCAAAACTGTGTAGCTTATCCATGTCTAGCTATAGCTGCCCAGCATTGCTCTTGTGCTTTCTAACTTGAGATTAAAGAGTCGCTATTATCACAGATCTCTTCCTCAAGTAATCTTTTATTCTTCTTTTCAAACAAGACGAAGAGATTAAGAGTCTAAGTCTCTTTAGATAGCACAATTTTCAAGACTTTCCTGCAAACCTTTCCTAAATCCTTTCCAATTTGCCAACATCCTTTTTGAAGTTTGCACATCAAAATTGTACACACATTTCTAATAGTCAAATGAGTGGGCTCTGAAGCTAATTAGTGCAGTTCTATTTAGCAGTTTTCCATTTTACGGCTATGCTTCCACCACTTGTTGCCTTTGGGCCGCACACGCTCTGTCTATGCTTCATTTCACCTGGGCTTTCTTTGGTGGGAAAGAAAACGTAAATGCTTGTTTGCTTGCCTTCAAATACGGTTTAATTCATGCTTGTAGTAGATTCTACACGATTCCGTTACATCTGCTCCCAAAACGAGGTGTACTTACGATTTTCATACTGGATGGCCAACGGGACACCAACGTAAAAATAAAAAAAAAATTAAAACCAGCCTAACTTGAGAGAATAACTGAATAGCCACGTGGCCCGTTACACCCCAGACTACTGACAGCATAGCTTTGCAACTGGCAGAAGTCTCCATGAACTCCACGCTCAGGAGCAGAGTATGCTACATATGTTGAGGAGGAATCTTGGCTGTGATGACTTTGAAGACATCAGGTTACAAAATGGAAAATCCCGTCCCAACAGGCAGTACAATTCCAGTTGGCCATTTCATTGCACAGCTTCTAGGGATCACTGGCAACTTTTGTAGGCAACAGAGAGGCTATAAAACATCTGGCCATATTTCATGGAGCGATCACGTATTTCTAGGCCCCACTTCGAGTTCTGCAAGAGCAGCGCTGGTTACTGACAGATACTGCTGAGTCTCCAGAGCTCACATCACACTGTCCCAAATCAGAAATGTCACACCGATCAAATCACAAGAGGCATCTGTGCCAGGTATCCCATAATTCATATTTTTCTTTCCCACAAAGTACATTTTCTAGATACATTTCACGAGAACGCCCTCGGCACCGTCACTGCCAGAAACAGCCAAACTCGCTGTGACTGAGCACAGCGCAGGCCAGTCTTGCAGGCTGGATTTTCATGAGCCTGAAATGCTGTAATTCCATTAAATACTTAACTCCACTCACCCTGATGTTAAAAAGGCTGCCAAAACCGCAAAGCTTGCAGGACAGAAAGCACAAGAGGTCGTTAAAACCTGCAGTAACTTTGAAGAGATGCAGCAACCAGTGAAAGCAGAAGATTCCAGGTACCCGTGTGGCAAGCCCTGACTTAGGCACAGTCATTTTTATACTCTCTTACAGAAGACTGTAAAACAGCACTAAAAGAAAAAAAAAAAAGAAAAAAATCAACAACTTTCCTACATTTACATGAGTGCAACAGTGAAAAAACAAAGCAAGCAGCCTGGCATTTTTATAGGACAGTTCAAATAAAAATTAATGGCACATGTAATAATAATTCCAAGCGTATTTTGTTTCCATTTATATCCAACTAAGAGACAATTTTTGGTGCATTTGCTTTTATAGCTCTGTGTATATGCTGCAAAGTAAAAATTCAGCACATGGGAAAATAAATAAGTGGCTATATGACTGGTTGACAGCAAGATTTGTAGTGCTAATTAGTTCAATGAATAGGAAAGGCACTCAAACTAACAGCTCATCAAATAGTTCTTCATACAAGAGATATCTGTCACCCTGCCTATGCTGAATAAATATTTTTACTGTCTTCCAGAGATCGATGCCAACAGAAGCAAATAAAACCAGAACAAAACACCAATAAAAAAAAAAAAAAGATCTAAACACCAAATCCCGAAAAACCTCAGCCCAAAAACCTGTGCAGTGACCCAGGCTGACCTCAGTGACTGCAGCTCAGCGGGGTAAGGGGTTGCTGGAAACACTAAGCCAAGAACCACCTTCTGCCCTCACCAAAACCAGTTTCCTGTGATCCAAGACCGATTAGGATCAGAGTCAAAGCCATCGATGCACCTTAAATTTGGTAACAAACATAAATACTCTTCTCAGTTTAATCTGGAGCCAAAGGCCATTCTTTCGACTAGTTAGACTGTGTCCAGCGTGGATGATGCCACCCTGTGCTGCTACAGCCCTGAACAAAGCAACAGGTAGGAGACAGAAGAATTGGCTCAGCCCCTCTGCACCTGGGTCCATCCTGAAGGACTCGAGTCACGGCATAGCCCACTGGATTTGCTGGAACTGAAGATGTCTCTCTGACAAGTGAGGCCCTGGGTGCATTTCAGCAGAAAACATCCATTAAGCTCCAAAAGCAGAGACCTTTCAACTTGCCTATCGACGGGCATGCAGCTGTGACTGCAGGGCAAAGAAGAATCTGGAGCAGTTCAAGCCCTGCTGCCAGGTAGCCAGCGTTACTGGAGGCTTAGGACAGTGTGGAGTCAGCTCCACACCAGGAACTTAGGACACTTCAGGCCCCCAGGCACCCCTCTGCAAGACCTGGCTCAAGACTCAAGATCCTGAAGCAAAGTGTAGCCCCTTAGCAGAAGATTTGGGCTGCATTTTTCAGTGCTTCTCCTACAGCTGCTGAGAGACAGATGAAAGGAGATGGTTCCTTAAAGGGGTTGGAAAAACTTCTCCCTTGTCTCTACATTAAAAATCTTCACTCCCACAACCTGAGCAGCTGCCTCTGGAATGAAACTGCAAATATACAGTGCAAAAAACCTTGAAATCAGTTCAGGGTTCCCCAAACCTCCTATCCTGTTCCAGCAACAGAGGGTCGTGGCAGCTGGGGCGCTGCCTCAGTACACCAGCCTCATTCAGCTCTCAGTGCAAAGCAAGGCTAGATTCACATTCCTCCATCTATTTCAGATCCTACTGAAGGGCAAAATCGCAACACTTATCTGTTTTGCAAATTTTCTCGTGCAACAACATACAAATTGACAACTGCCGTGTAAAAACTGCCGCGTAAAAACTGCACATCCTCCTGCTGGGCATTAGGTCTTTTCTCCCATGGCTCTGTTATTGATGTATCATGTTGAAAATTATGGTTAATTAGGAAGTCCGAACACATTTCCAAAGCGCGCTCATGGCCTACGAGGAATGGCAACACCTTACGTAGACAGCTGAGGTCAACAAATTTCCATGGGAGTTCGCTGCAGAAGCGCTGCTTCATCAAACAGAAACAGCTTTAAGCAAGTGCTGGTGTGTCAGGGAGACCCAGTGGAGCAATGTACTGCAGATTAAGGAAACAATCATGTTTTGAACTAATAACAGATTAAATGCTAAAAATCAGCAGTGTTCCAGGAGGATACTGATAACACTCTATTTCATCCGGGTTTTTAAACCCCACATATATCACCTTATTCAATCCTGTTCTCTGAAAAATTAGATTCACAAGGATAGCTTTATTCCCCTCAGGAGAACTTGTATGAAATACGTAATTATGAAGAAGAAGAAATTGTTCTAGGCAGAACAGTTACTTAGAGATAGCAAAATAAAAGGAAGTACTCATCTACCCATATTTTTTACTTCTTGATGCAGAAGAGAAAATACCATACTAAGTTAGTAACAAATACCAAAAATAGAGAGGAAAAGTAAAAAAAGCAATTTACTGAAGCCAAAAGCAAGGACCCTACAACTGCTACCCTTCTAGCTCCAAGTGCTGAGCAGGGCAGAGAGGAAGAAAAGGATGAAGTTTAGAAGCAGCTGGTGGGAGGGAGCAGCGAGAGACAAAGAAACTCCCTCAAAAGGGCTCTGAGAGCTACTTTATACTTTATATCTAGTTATAAATGAGCCTCTCCCGTCTCCAGCAGCTCCTGCCAAACAATATCAGCAGAACTGTCCCTGGTACAGAGAAATGTAATAATGTTAAATAGTCCAAAGTAATTGACAGCTTATACAGTTTTATTATTGACATTCAAGTAAACCATCAGCTCCTCTGGCGGGCAATATTTCTAATTGATTTGAAATGGTGATATACCTATTATTCAATCAACTCAGTTTTGCAAACTAAATTGATATCTGAAACCATTCCAAGAGGTATAATGAGACTGTAGTAGCTACATATTTAAAAGAGGAGAAAAAGTAAACCATCTGTTTGCTTTTGTATAGTAATGTAAACCATATCCCTGCCATCGCTTTTGATTTTGCCACTGTACTCCTTTGAAGAACTACACAGAATAAAAATGCTTAGGCTTGAGCTGGCTTTCATCGTCCTCCCCAAATCTTAGTCCTCTTTTACAGCAAAGCATTACAATTCTATTCATCTTTTCATGCCTATAATCTAGAGTTTCAAGCACACTCTTAGATATAAAGGCCATTTGGGACAAACGTAAATTGATGAAACATTGGCCTTGTCTTCTAAGCATTTCAAAATGATGATATACATTTCAGTATTCAAATTCTTCTCAAAGTGAGGCGCAGCAGTGAATAAAAGCAGAACTGAGAAAGCTCGCATCTGAACATTCATCTGTGATTTAACTTTTTAACACCACTTTGTCAAATCTTCCTGAGCTTCCTACTAACAGAGCAGCACACCAGGCACGTTTCCACTGAGATATCAAACCTGACTCTTAAAAACATGGTACAAAAAAGGTTAATCGTGGTCTCCATTTTACTCTCCTAATGCTGACACTGCCCCCAGGCAGTTCAGTAACTTCTCAGGTTGACCAAGACCAGTGGCCAGTGTAAAGGAAGTCCACATCCACAACTAATACCATTCATGACAAATTATTTCTACCATGCTCACCCTTCTCCTATCAAATCCTTCCTGTGTGTGAGAAGGTAGGCCACGGCCAGTGCCGCACCTGTAATTAAGGTTCATCGAGTTGCTATTTCCATTATCGCGCCCAATTTCCAAGGTTTAATAAGTCAGCAGTTCCAATTGTGCAAAGCTGGAATTTGACATTCGAGTTATCAGCAGAAACACGGTTTGTGTTTATCTGTCTATCAGAACCACAACTGAAATCCTCTCAGCTGCTGCTGAACCAGAGATCTAAAAAGCATGGCCCATATCTTCCTCTTCATCTGTTTAGGATTTACATGCTCTGAACATTGCATTTTCCTCTAGGGAAAGGAAGCACAGGTGTGGTTCACTGTGAGCATTAGAAATGTCTCCTGCCCAGCAAACTTGGAGCTTATTCGCATTGCTCTCTGTTTATTCACACAGCTCCAGGAAACAGAATGAGTTGTTTGCTTAGTTTTGACACAAGCGTGCCAAAATTAAGCAAATTGGCAATTCAGGCTGCAAAACCTTCATGACTTGATTCTATCAAGAGCTTAAAAGAGGCAAGACCTGTAAGACACATTGCACAACCTCTCCAGGAGCTCACAGAGTGAGCCGGGAGAGAGGGTCCGTGGAGTGTGTCTTACTGCCACACGGCTTGTCCCTGTGCCGGGGTCCCAGGACAAGAGGCAGGACCAGCATCAGCAGCCTCTGTGAACTCCTTTCCCCCTCGACACAGAGGGACTCAGCTCACTTGTCCACCCAGCACCAGCTGAGCCCTGCTGCCCACCACACAGCATAGCCCTGGCACGAGAAGAGCCAAAGACAGATGTCCACGTTGGAAACCTTTGAGCTGGTACAAGCTGACGGAACAAGCCCCAGGTAGGTGGGAAAATAGCGTCCCACTCTCCCTAAAATTAATAATCCTCCTGCAAACTCTGCAACCCCCTCTGTGATGCAAAGACCAGGTTTGCATCTAGTCTTCCAGGGGACAGTGTACGTAACAGTGAACACAGCCAGCTTTCTATCACTTTTCCCCTTAATCTTTGAGTTAGGAGCCAATTACATTAAGAATAAGAAAAGATGTAACCTGTAACTTTAGCAAGTTATATGCATAAAACTAGGAAAAAATACTAAACGAATACAGAGACGTGCAAAATGGAAGACATCTGCAAAATAGTAGATTTCTTCTTCCAGACAATTGGCCAGTATCCCACAGCAGTGAGGCCATCACACAGGGAAGAGTCAAGCTCTAAATGATAAGTTGTCCTGTTCCTTTCACCACACTGTCCAGATCCAGCGTTGGCTTCAGCTTCACCGTCCGTGCTTAGTACAGAAAGGGAGATAATTTCATCCCGTACAAGAAACAGCACAAGTAACTGAAATGAAACACTGGGGGAAATATCTTCTAATTTTTTTCACCGCAACTATTCATATAGAACACAGAGAAAAAAATAAAAGAAAACCCACGGTGTTTTTTGCATCATAAAGCATCGATGAATTCAACACCGGTTCGTAAGAACAGGAATTTTCAAAGCTGTGTATGTAGGTCAGGTACGCAAGCCCCACAGAAATGCAACAACTTCGCTAGGTTCTTTCTGAAACACCTCCTCTGAAAGAACACAGATATGGACAAATTCTTAGCTAGGTAAAGCCAACACAGGCCTTTCCACTTGGGATGAAACACCAGCTGCGAGCTGACAGCTTTCATCTTTGCAGGTGTCAGGGGCTTGGCCTCTGCAAAAAGGTGAGATCAGAATCCTACTGCGCAAAAGAGAGAATTAATTCATTTCTTGGTCACGATAATGAAACCTCCAGCCCTCGAAATGCTTCTTTCTCTGCTCTGCTAGTCCAAATACGGAATGACCCCGCCTTGTCTCAGTGGTGTCCTGGTGGTAGAAAAGGTAGGTGCTCACATACGGTCTGTGGCTAGCCCCAGGAGCAAGCAGACTTCATATATCTTGGTAAAACACCCAGGGGTGGCTTTATACAGTTTTGTGCATATTGCTTTATAGAGAAGGGGCAGCACGAGAGCCTAGCAGAGCAACTGCAACGGAACCTTTCTGCACTGGGCCAGGTGGGTACAAACCAGGAGTAAAGCAAAGCCAGAGCAAATGTCACGTGTGTAAAAAGGCAGCAGCAAGGTTTGTACAGGAGCACAGCGGAGGCAGGTCTGATGTACCATTTCAGAGCTACGAGCAAGGTGACGGCAGCAATTACTCTGCTTTTTTTCATCAAGAATTCACCATAAAAGCATACAAGGCCACGTGCCAACAGAGATGTTGCTTGGATTCTGTTTCATGTGTGATAGCAGAAGAAAGAAAAAACCAAACTGATCAAAACACTGCACCTTACATCTTTCTATAGCTTACCTATACAGGCAGGATTTACTATTTCAGAGTAAGTTCCTTCATATACTACTACTCTGGTCTTAAGATGATTTTAGACTGGAGTAATTCCCCCGAACTGCTGCAGCCCAAAAGTATCGACAAAAGACTCAGGAAAGACTTCTGTAGTATGAAAAAGAGTGAAAACCAGTTAGTGAAACATTTCAAGATAAAAAAAAGCCAACCTTAGTAATAACAATATTTATATAATAATAAAATAATGCTCCTGGTATAAGCAGCGTGTGCATCCATCCAGCTACTTCTAATGTGACTTCCAATCTTCAATATCTCTTCCATCCTAGCGAGAAGTCAAGGTCTACTCTCAAGCCAAATTGTAACAGTGAAAAAGAAAATGAAACACTCAAATCCATGGATTTGGTTCTCCTTCCTGCATTATGGCACCTTTTGGTTTAGTTATGATGCCAAAAGCCAGCTATGAAGCAGCACATCAGAACTGAGGAGATGAGCACATGTAAGTTGCTGAACTATCCTCAGTGTGTTATGCAACGTTCAATATTGATTTTGATTCAACTAGACTCTTATTAGAGTTATCTGTTCTAGCCAGCTGCCAAATATACCTGCTCCGTAATGTGTCCAAATCCATTAACAGTTTTGTTTTAATAATATTTCACTTTCAAGTTTAATTTTATCCACACATTAGCTTCATATTACTTATGCAAATAAAAGCTTTATGGCTATATTAGCAATAATTCATTATCATTCCCTACTGGCTTAGTGAAGGAATTTGTAACTTTGGAGTACATCCAGAGCTTTTAATTGAAGATACTAAGGGAAGCCTACATTTAGTTAGAAGCATTTGTACATACAAATGAAATATGATTAGCATAAGTCTCTCAAACTCTTTCCAGGCTCAGAGATAGATTGTCTAGGACAGGACTTTTCATTGAGTCCTCTCTGAAGGGTAACATATTGAGGTGGAATCCAACGAGCACCCTGGGGAAAGGAGGCTGTGACTGTTGCAGCCGAGATCTGAGACAAGAAGGTGGCTTGTTTATTACAAGTCACTTCCCACACTGCTCCATCTTTACTGTTCGGGCAGAGGCAACTCTTGTCCCTCCTCACTCCTCCATGTTGTATCACCCCTGAACAAAAGGAAAGGAAAGCGGTGGTTCTGCCCAGTGTGATTGCCCTTCCAGGGACTCAGACCAGCTGATAGGTGGCAGCAAGGAAGAAAATACCAAGAATGTACAGTCAGGTTGCAAAACCAGATATGGTTTTAGTCCAACTTTACTCTTTTCTGTTGCTTTACATCTTCACAACTAGCTCCAGGTAGGGAACTTCCAATGGTTACCTATATGGAACAATGAAAACATATGGAATTAAGAACCTGTCACATATCATCAAAAAAGTCCTACAGATCTGCATCATCTAAATTTCAGTGTTTCTCTCTCTACTTCAAAGGTGGAGGATTGGAATCTAAATAATCTCAAAAACCGATTAAGAAAATTGTAGTGAGGATATTCCTTTCTTTGTGCTCTAAACGAGCTCTTGCTGGATTAGGAACTGACTCATATTTACTTTATTATGTCCCAACTCACATAAGGACTGTGGGTATCTTCCCCATCTCCTGCAGAAGATGTTTTAATTAGCCAATTATATTAGCAAAAAGCAATCTAATTTCTAGGCCAAACAATAGCATGGCACAGATATTAAAATCGAATTAGCAAGACATACCAGTTTTTTTCCTTTAGCATGCAAAGCCGACCCCCTGCACGGCTAATTACCATCCTGTCTGCGCGGTGATCTGTAGCAGTGAGCAAACGCAAACACTAACAGGTATGGGAAATTCCCTCCACTCTCTCCAGCTTATGCCCTTTTAATTTAGTTTATTCATAATCATGGTATGTGCTTTAAATACATACTTCAGAAAAACAACACAGCCGTTTTGGCGAACAAGCAGCAATGCTGCTTCCAGGGGACAAGAGCTCCGGGCAGTTCTCGACTCCCCTTCCTGCACCACACCAGCAAAGCTGCACCATTTCTCTGCACCTCTGCTGCACGAGGACAAGCATTTCCCCACCTCTCTGCTCCCCACATTTCAAGCGAGTGAGAAGAGAAGGCTTCAAGAGAAGGCTCCGAGGAGACCCCAGAGTAGCCTCAAGTACCTAAAGGGGGCTACAGGAAACCTGGGGAGGGACTTTTTATGGGGACCTGTGGGGATAGGACAAGGGGCAGTGGTTTTAAGCCATAGCAGGGTAGACTTAGATTAGACATTAGGAAGAAGTTCTTTTACTCTGATGGTGCTGCGGTACTAGAACAGGTTGCCCAGAGAAGCTGTGGAGCTGCACAGTGTTGGAGCCCAGGCTGGATGAGGCTCTGAGCAACCTGCTCAGGTGGGAGGTGTCCCTGCCCATGGCAGGGGGTTGGAACTAGATGATCTTAAGGTCCCTTCCAACTTAAGCCATTCGATGATTCTGTGATTGTACAAGTGTTGTGAGACAGAAGATGCTTCCCCACGTACTAGCGTACGGGCCAGAGCAGTTCACCCCTAGGCACTCACCCTTAGTGTGCTGAGGCACAGTTGTACGGGGCTTGCTCCAAAAAGAAGCTCCAGCAACATAAACTTGAACTGAAGTGGGGAAAATGAAGCTTCCCTCATAAAAAACAGGTATGAAAAAAAAGAAAAGGGGGAGTAAGAGAAGAGATCTTACAGCCTTGACTCCAAACATGCCTTTTCTGTGAGTACAACTGTGAATTTCAAGCTGAAGCAGAGAATTCCAATGTTTGATCCAGGGTGATGGGTGATTTTGATTGTCAACTAGCGAAAGCCGAGAGGAATCTTTTAAATTGCACCTAGAGTCCACCTTCTGAGATAGAAGCAGACTGGAAACATGTTTATTAGGGAATTAAAAGGAGACACTTACAAACAACTAGCTGCTTTGAAGATGTGCATTTCCACCTTTCCCTCGCCCCAAGCACACCGAAGCCTGTTCCTTCGTGCCGCACACAGCCCTCTCGGCACCGGTCACGCTCCCCAACAGCAGCCGTGCAGCCAACTGAGTCTCTCTGAAAAGCAACGTGGATTTGTCTGAATAAGACATTTATCCTTCAAAGGCCAGGGCAGCAGCGCGCCCGTCTTGGAAAAGCTAACGGATCAATTCTGCTTAACCCCTGAACTCTGAATCCTTATTACAACATTTCACAGGTTTTGAGGTGTAAAACCACCCCTAAACAAAGCAGCAACAAAGTCTGGCATACAGTGAGAGGGCGGAGCGGCAGAAATAAGGGAATGGCCGTACAGGGATGTTGGCTGAGCACCTGAGCTGCAGAGGTCCCGTTCCTGCAGCGTGCCCTGGGCTGTGTGAGCTCCAGCCCCAGAGTGAACTTTCATTTGGATTGGGAATAATTGCTCCCCTAATAGCCTGTGACAGCCCGGGATCGGTATGGCCACATTTCTAACCTGCTCTAATGTATAAAGTGAATAATTTCCCTGTATAAAATGGTAGCTCTTAAAGGTGCAGTACATCTGAATATCTGATCCCAAGTTGAATCTGTTATGAATTCCTGTAAGAGAGGGATTAGGACTGCAGGGCTACCTTCTGCTTCCCTGGCTGTTGGTGTATCGGGTGTTTCCAGCTGTATTCTCTCCACTGCTGAAAACAAGTTTGGAGAGAATTTAAATTCAAGAAGAAAGGCAAAAAAATACAAAGTATTTCAGCACTGTTCTGATGTAACTGCAGTCAACGGTGCTGGTTACTTTTCTAGAGTTAACAGAATTGTACGTATTTTATTTTCTCTGAAGGAACATAAAGTCCCTTCACAAGTTTTTCGTGCTGAAATCCTTCCCTCACCTGCTGTACCTCTTACCTGCTACCCCAAAAGAAGCAGTAAGATCACACACCACATGTTCCGTCACCTAAACAAAGGGGTGGATTAAGAACTCAATTGTCTGACAAAAATTCATCCAGGAGTATCCACGTTATTTTTGGAAGCACCGATATTCAAACCTATGACCCCAGGGCTCGCTACATTTGCTCCTGCTAAACGGTTAGCAGCGATATTTTCTTAACGGGCTGTGTCCAAACAGGGACTAACATTTTTCTCTTGGGAAGACCACACAATTTCTGTATCTATTGGAAGGCACTACGATATGTCGTTTCTTTTGCCATTTGTTAGCTACAGTAAATAAAATATCCTGAAATTAAAGTTCAGTAATTCTGCAGAATTTCATGCAAGGGACCTGCTTGTCATCTTCTCAATAATGACGTGACTTCATTTCTACAATTATCCATCTAGAACCCTCCTCCTTTCCGCAAGGTGACCCTGCATTTTGTCCCATTTTTATTCTTTTCTTTGTCCCTCCAGGTCAAAATGGAGTCACAGATATCAAGACTGGGCTTTCTAATCATCTAAACGAAGGCTTACACACAGGAAATGCTGTCAGAGGCACAGGGGGGAGGCAATGGCTCCTGATTGCATTAGCATCCTGGTCCTGATGTCACACAATAGCTTTTGGTAGCATTACAGATGAGTCTTTCCAACATCCCAGTACCTGCAGCTTTCCCAGCCCAGCAGCAGGACAGCAGTCGCTTGGCAATCATAGAATGGCTTGACTTGGAAGGGACTTTAAAGATCATCCAGTTCCAACCCCTCTGCCATGGGCAGGGACATCTCCTATCAGTGGAACCTCCTTGCTAACACCTGCAGCACCACCGCCCTGTGTCAGACAGCTCAGCTCAGGCGATCACACCCCTGTGCTGAGCCTGGTCACCGCTTTAGCCGCTGCTTTCACCCAACAACCGACAGACCACGAGCAGCACCACTGAGATCGCACAAAGAGCCACCCAACCGTCCTTGAGGTGAGGACTCCAGAGATGATCCCAGCACCACACTTGTGCTGCGCTTGGCAGCAGGGGAATGTCCCTGTCACCCTGGGCTAACGAGCCTGGGTGACTGTCACAGGGAAGGCTCTACCATGGGTTGACGAAGTGTTTCCACGGCACTGGGAAATCACTTGGGCACCTGCAGCTCTTGTTTGTCTTTAGCAACTGTGTTCCTCACTGCAGTGTGACCGGGCCCTAACGGTGGTGAAGACGTAAGGAAAAAATTATTTGGATAATCTTGGGCTTCTGCAGCACACTGTGGAACTGGGATGGAAACACGGAGACAAAGAGCGTACTGAGAGCGCACCACGCAGGATCCGGTTGGGAATGCTCCACAATCTAAGTTCTAGTGCCATGATTTTGGAATGAACTTCCCTCCCCCCGTGTTTAGCTACAAAGTGTTTGAGAAAAGAATGCTAAATTACATGCAAGTCACATTAAGAACAATCAGTCTCATGTAATAGGGAATCTAATAGTTCATAAATGAGATGCAAATTCATTTTTACGGGTGCACTATAATAAGCCAATTATTTCAGAGCTCTTCAATTATGCAGTTTCAAAAAGCCGAATTGCTTAAAAATTTTTTTTAAGAAGCTTTAGGTTTTTCCATAGTTTACAGGAAAATATATCTGCCTTGCAAGCAACATTTAAAAAAAAAAAAAACCCAAACTCCCTCAGCATCACATCAAGCTGCAAGCAGGAGCAATACAAACATAAAAGAAGCAGCCAGCTGGCAAAGCACAGACATAGCAGACATGCAGACAACAGACCTCTGTGTTCCCACCGATTACAGACACTCAGGAGCCCATCCCAGAGCACACTGGGACCAGCACCACAACGGGCAATCTCCAGAGCGGTGCTGATTTACCAGGCCTGCAGAGGCAGTGGCACCGCTGCTTGATGGCAAGTTCTCACCACCATCGAAACAGCTCTTGGTGATTTCGATGTGCAAACCCTGAAAAGATATGCTTTTCTTTTGGAAAAAGAATCAACATTGAGATGTTCCTCCTCAAGTTCTCAGCACTGTTGCTCTCCCAAGAAACTGATGACAGAAGAATGTAGGTGCCGTTTCAGTTAAAAAACCCAACCTAATAAAAAAGATTATGCAAAGGGGGAACCATTCTCATTTGTGCACTGGATGCAGCAAAGCGTAACGGTGCAAGAACCTCATGAGATTCTCTGACCCGCATGGTCACACACGCTGCAACCTGCTGCACCGCTCGCTGTCTTCAGCGTTCTCCAGGACATCTCGCTACTGAACCTTGGCAGCTGGTGAGACATGACCTGCTTTCGCTCTGCTGATTTCAACTGGGACAAAATAGTTCAAATACTATATGGGCAACTCCTATCTCTAATTCACAGAGCACTTCACAGAGGCAGATCACAAAGAAATGGGAAAATCACTGTTGTTTAGGTCTTGGCCAAACAACAATAATCAACTCATTCTGAACACGATGGTAATGTGCAGTGCTGGCCTCCATCCCTGCTACTCACCGTCCTTCTTTATGCTCTTGTTATTACTCATGTTGTGGCCTCAAGAACAAGGAATTTTGAACAACTGTTAATACAGAACTCAGGCACTGCCCCAGCGAGGCTCTAAAGTGCTGGACTCCTGCCCAATCTTTCTCGTTACCATTTAACCTTTTTTTCCACACAGCAAATGCACATACATTAACCGAGGAAAGAACTTCCCTTGCCGTATAATGAATAGTTGGATTTTTTCAGCCATTGCTTGCAAAGTGTTTGGACCAAATGAGATGTGCAGACAAAAGGAAAAGCGCTGTGAGAAATGGTAATTGCAATGTAATGTAATCTGTCCCACTCCCTGAAGGCTGCCGGCCAGCACTGCCCGGGCTGCGAGGCCAGCTGGCACTCGGGTACTCTCGGCACTCTGCACTTGTCCCGGTCTCCTGAGGCTCACCCTTGGTCTTGGAGCTCCTGCCTGTTACCCTCCTGCAGCAAGCCCAACGCTGAGATCCACTGGCCTGAGCCGTGTGGTCCCTCAGAAATACTCGCTTGGGTATTCAGAGCTGCTGCTGCAGCCTCTCTCAGGGAGGCCACAACAGGAAAGCGAGAAATACATCCAGAAAAGTTAAGCCAGGATTCACATAGAGGCCACGTCGTAGACTAAACCAGTTCTTCCTGCTGGAAAATGTACACAAGCTTTTAGGCACACAAGTTCTTCTGTTCAGATCTGGAACAGGAGTAGCAGACTTCAGATCCTCACCGTGCGCTTGCCCTCCAGTGGTATTTGGTTTTGAGACGTGCCACTCCTAGTCCAGAACTCCAGAAGGCTCATGTGTCTAAAGCACATCAACCCCTCAGGTAAAAGATACAGACTCCACTTGGGTATCTTGTCTCGGTGCAGTTTTCCCACCAAAACTGCTACATGGGTGTTCCTACCACCACAGAGAGCTCTGTTTAAAGCCCTAGAGTTGCAGGATGCTGAAAAGCAGGAAAAGTCCCAATTTTTCCCCCCTTCTCTCCATGTCCACTATAAGCTTTTATCAGGTTTGCTCCCAGGCCTGGCGGAGCAAGGTTTGGTCTGACATCTGCCAAACCTTCCTGACAGATCAATTACTGAGTAGCAGCAAAAGCAACAATAAAGACAGACGATAACATCACCTTCTACACTGTGTAACTTTTCTAAAGGTAATACAAAACTGACACCCAGATTTAAAATTCATTGTTTAGCTCTGAAAATGCTTTCTGACCGAGGCTTCGAACAACGAACACTGGAGTTCGAACATGTTCCCCTCTAAACCCACAGGTACTGTTTGCAATTGGAAAATGACCCTCATGTTAACAAAGATCATATTGAAAAAAACAGAAATCTAAAATGAAGCCATGAAGCATCTAACATCTGGATCAGGACTTTTGTGGCCAGAGACCGCAAAAGACTCCGAGGTGGCCTTTGTGAAGCACCTCACTTAGCAGAGCTGCCTTGAAATCACAGCGTCTGTATCTGCAGCCAGTTGACCTTCTGGGACAGAATCATTTTAATAGCATTCTGGCCTTATAATGCTGTAAACTATATTGTGAATACATACATCAGTCTTGGGTAAGAAGCTTAATAATAAATTAGTTAATTTTTCCCTTTCGCCAAAAGGCAGCACAAGCCATAGCTTTATTTACAAAAGGTTAAACATTCCTTTAATTGGATTGCTGGCATTTAAGTGTGCAGCCGAATATCCTTCAGCAGCGTCCCTTTTATTTGTGACTGGAGAAGTGCCTAGAGAAATGCCAAGGGAAGATTTCATTTTAATAAAAAAGAGAAGCTTAAGATCCCTTTGGAGGCTTATGTTACATCTCAAAACTACCATGAACTAATGAATTTAATCTAAAAGGTCCCCAACCGCAGGACTAAAGAGAAATTGCAACGCTGGCGTAGCTTGACCAAGCTGACTTTCTGTGCATGCTAGTGGTTGTATCTTTGTCCTTACGTTCTGTTAGGAATACAAACACACACATCTGAAGTTTATAGTCACTTAAAAGATATTTTTAAATGAGAAATATGGTTGCCCTACAGCGTCCTAAGGACACTTCAAAGAACCATTCGTGTCAGACTTGCACATAAATAGAGCAGAAGGAAAATCCACAGTCCCTCCTCCCGTGAGCCGGTGCTTTGGAAAAAATTACACGCCAAAAATCGTACTGCCTGCAAGAAAAATAGCCCCTTGTTGGCTCATACTGGGGTCAAGCTGAGGACCCCATTCTGCACGGTGCTGGAAGCTGAGTGTACTCAGCACTACTAGGCTGAGTTATTATCTCACAGTTATTATATGCACAGCATGGAAGTCTCCCGGGAGAGTGGCTAATGTATACTTTGCCTCCCTAGGACGTAGGGTGGGAATTTATGAGGAAAGAAAATAGGCTTATAAATTACACCAAGGACCTTTAAATAGAGGTAGAGCTTTCATTACTGGAGCATGTCACTGGACGGTCAAAATTAAAAACAGCTTCTAGAAAGCGGAGTGCATTTAACTTTCCATTTAGGAGAAAAGGAAAAGAGAAACAATTCCAAACACAACCTCAAATAACGAGGCAAGTTGGAGTATGATGCCAAGTTTGCATTGACACAGGCAAGTTACCATCCATCAGGTACCTCTAGTTTAACATCTCGTTCTGTTTTCTAACATGTGGCAATTAGAACTCTGCTCTAATTCTACAATGGATTTGTGAGCCAGAATCTACCGATTCTGTAGGCTGTATGAGTCTCTAACACTTCCGCAACGGTTGGGCTCCAACATTCTGCAGCTGAGGAACCGCAAGAGAGAAGAGGTACTGCTAAAGAATGCGAGCAAGGAAAAATCCTACCCCAAAACTCTCTTAACTCTACCGGGATGAAGCGCAGCAGCCAGCCTTCCCCACCTACAGATCAGCCCAAAATCTTGCACTCATCCAACCTCTGATCTCATCACACCTGCCCTGAGAGGCAGGACTCTCCAGAGCCCAAGTTTTGCCCCTTACTGTACCTACAGCCTGAATATCTCAGCAAAAAGAGCAGCAGCAGTTTGAGCCACGACAGCTCTATTCTCACCAGATATGCCCATGTTCTCAACAAGCACTGAACAAACCAGGAGAAACTTTCCTATCTTGGAGACTTCCAAAGTTCCTTTGCAGTTTTCAAGTCACAGCTCCCAGTGCTCAGCAGTGACACTCCCATGTAATGAAAAATCCATGAGGGCATTGAAGCAAACGTTCGTTATTTTCAAGTCACTAATACAATTACTAGAAATTTGCAGTTGGCAACCCTGGACTTTCCAATTTTATCATCATATTTGAAAAGGGGAAGTCTCACCAGTCCCAAAAATCAAGATGCAGGTTTCTTTCCACCACAGACCTTCAAACAGAGCTGGTGGCACTTAGACCTTCTTGGGGTGGAAGAATCCAAATTTGAACAGAACACTTGGCCTTTCTGTACCTACTACATCACACTGCTGCTTCGAAAGATATTCAGAGAATGGGAAAAAAAAAACCCAACTTTAAAAATTTGGAATGCTGTTTCACTCCAAAATGTCAATTGTTTTGAATCATGGATACAATATTTAAAACTACTCAAAACAAAAGTAAAACGTCTCATTCAAGGTTAGGCAAAGCATTCATTCAGCCTCAAAAACATTTTTTTCCTTTGACTGTTTTATTTTCTCTGTCATACTAAATCAGCCCTTCTGGTCTGATCTGGAAGGAAAACAAATCTTCAACAGGATGCTTATTTGTGCAGACTTTATCCTCCTGCCCAGCCCTAATTCCATGTCCAGCTCATCGAAGCAGCAACTTCTTTCTTTTGGGACAATCAGTGAAGAAAAAAAACCCCTGGCAATATCAGCTTCAGTTTCTTCTGTACTGTAGCCACGTGTTTGTCCTTTGAGTCATGATTATTTGACTCGAGTCACCACACTGTACTGGATTTTCCATTTAATGAGGTTGCAGGCTGCTGCTTTTCACCATTATCCTTAATCAAGTTTTATTGATTACTGGGACGCAGCATCAATGGAGAGAACACCACAAACAAATGGAAAAGCTGCCCAGAAGCTACTGGTAAGCTTTTCGCATTCTAGAAAGAAAACCTCTCAATGTTAAAAAAAAAAAACAAACCAAAAAGTGTCATTGCCTCTCCCACTGAATCTTATGTACTCCTCGCTGTACACTCCTGGCAAAATATTCTGACCATCCTGTACTACCTTGTAATCCTGACGCTCCTTTGCTGGAAATCTACCTGACAATGGAGAACTAGACACAGGAGGGTCACTCATTCACTGTTTGATGTGGGCAGGAAAAACTCTTGTTGTCTTACACAGCTCCTCCCACTTGGGCAGAAGAAAACCTGCAGAAAGCTGAAGGAAAGGTTGGTGAAACACAAGAGCTGTTTATCTTGCAGCTGTCTCTAACCAGCTAGATCATCCAAGAGTTAATGGCATAGAAATCACCTGGCCAGGTACTCTCATAGGTAACATGCTTGCAGAAAATGAAATCAGATGTGGCCAGTTATTCTCATTATGGGGGATTAAATGAAAATGTATTTAGTATTCTACATGAAAAACCATGGGTTAAACCAGTCAAGCTATAAACCCCGAGTGAATGGCAGCACGTGTATTATCAAGGTAAGGCTAGAACAGAAAATAAGAGAACTGGGGAATTTAAGATACACAACACAGTTTGTGCCTGAGGGACTGAGCTAATTAAAAATAATCTCTGCTAGTCTTAGATGTTCATTATTATTTAGAAAGGATGTCTGAATGAAAGCAGGGTGACAGCAGTGACCCACACTGACACCTGCATTTCCATCCACAGCGTGGTAAAAGGAAACGAGTTTGTTTGCAAGCCAGGATCCCAATAAACACTGCAGCTCATTAAGGTAAGGGCTCCATCTCCTATTATCACACCATTCTTCAAACTCTTCCCGTTCTTTTGTAGGTATCAATTGCAATTTCCCAAGACAGTTCAAAGTAACCAAAGAGTTACTGCTGCTCTACCTCTACCGCTTTCAACTCTTCTCTTTATTGCTAAGGATTACTTTTGCCATGGGATATTCTGTGCCTTGTGAAAACATCCTTCAAAGAAAGCCTGGTTGAACTCTTAATTTCTTGATCATGAGAATCCCTCCTGTATTGCGTAAGATTAATGACTGTTTTCTACAAAGAACAAACACATAACAAAGGGTTGTCTGACGGGGTGGAAAAAAAACTTCCTTAATTTCATGTAATTTATGTCTCTCTCATGCCTTGAAGGAAATGGATCTCTCCTTGTACACTTAAGTAGAGCTACACAATTAACAGTCAAGAAAAGGAAAACATAAATCTAAATTTCTCCTTGATGCAATTCCAGTGATCTAAAAAAGGATAATCCTATCTACGCCGTTCAGAATGACCAATCATTACAGGAGAGCCAGTAGCCGAACTTAAACAAATAAACCAAGGGCACCACAACCTGAAGCACGTTAAAGGCACCAAAATCCGTGTCACTGTCGTGACTATCCCACTACCTCCTTTCTTAAGCTTCTGGTTATTTCGTAAAAGAAAAGAAACCACTTTTATTCTGTATTGCTTGCAGATTACATACACTGTGTGTTCCTTCCTATGACGCTGTTGGATGGTGATGATGTTACCCAAAGGAGGACACAGGTGAAGAGGACCTGGCTGACACCGCCAGTATTCCCTCAATTGAGACAACAACTGACAGGGACATGCCCAGTCTAGACTTAAACTCCAGTGTGAGAAGCACTCATAGCAGAGAGAGGAATAACCCCCTGCACCAGTACAAATTAGGGGCTGATCTGCTGGAAAGCAGCTCTGCGGAGAAGGACCTGGGAGTCCTGGTGGACAGTAAGTTCTCCATGGGACAGTAACATCCCCTTGTGGCCAAGAGGGCCGAGCCGATGGGTTCCTGGGGGTCATTAAGAAGAGTGTGTCAAGCAGGTCGAGGGAGGTTCTCCTCCCCCTCTACTCTGCCTTGGTGAGACCACATCTGGAGTGTTGGGTCCAGTTCTGCGCTCCCCAGTTCAAGAGGGACAGGGAAATACTGGAAAGAGTCAGATGGAGGCTACAAGGATGAAGAAGGGCCTGGAACATCCCTCCTATGAGCAAAGGCTAAGAGCCCTGGGGCTGTTCAGTCTGGAGAAGAGAAGGATGAGAGGGGATCTTATGCTTACAAACCTCTGAAGCGTGGGTATCAAGTAGAAGGGGCCAGTTTCTTTTCAGTGGTGCCCTGGGAGAAGATGAGAGGCAATGGGCCCAAACTGGAAGCCAGGAAGTTCCACCTCAATGCGAGGAAAAACTTCGCTGTCAGGGTGATAGAGCCTGGAACAGGCTGCCCAGAGAGGTGATGGAGTCTCCTTCTCTGGAGACTTTCAAACCCCCCTGGATCTGTTGCTGTGTGGCCTGCCCTGAGCGATCCTGCTCTGGCAGGGGGCTGGACTCGATCTCCAGAAGTCCCTTCCAACTCCTACCATTCTATAATTCTGTAAGACAGAGTAAAACAGAGCTCTTCTGTCTCTGTACGATCACCCAGCGCTGAGCCTCATGCACCCAGCGTACGCCCAGCAGTGAGCTCACAGTGACGCGTCGTCTGGATACGTAGATGGGCTTAGAAACCTGAGAAAGCAGCAGATGGTGCCTGGTTTGGAGACCGCTCCAATCTTCAAAGGTCTTGTCCTATACTTGGATGTCTTCTAATTAGGGACTACCCAGCCCCATGAGCAAAGAGCATCTTGCTCATGTTTTTGTGTTACCTGGTAACACGGGTCCCGATCCTTTCCTGCAGCTCCCCAGTGCCTCTGCAGTGGGAGTGACTGGGCTGAGTTTCATTAAACAGGGGACATTTTTTTGCTATGCTATCGTGAGAGATAGCAAAGCAGAGCTTAATCAGGCGTGGACGGGTGATGTTTCCCAGCTGGTACCACTCACGCTCAGCACCAGATTATTTTGTTACATTTCTCTGCCCTTTGTTACTCTTTGTTCAGAGATGGTGGGATGGAATTCACCATATCTTTAAACTGTCATTTAGTGATACAGCTGCAATGCTCATGTGCTTATCTTCTGGGTTGCAGCTTTTTTTCCCCCCTCCGCTTTGTTTTTCCCACAATGTACATGCATTAGTAGCTTTCTCTTGAATTTGCCTTTTTTATGTGTGCATTAATTCCTAAATTACAATGTGTCATATCCTTTCAACTGCTCGTGAATGTCTTTGTAACTATGATATTTTATGGCAATTTAATTGTGGAGATTACAAATAAAATTATCAGCTAAAACCAGAATGATTAGTAAACCAAGATAAATGCTGTAAATTAATCATCATTTCATACATTGTACCAAGGTTTTACATTTTCATGGTAATACAGCAGATGCAAATTGTTGAGGTGAAAATAGTTGCAGCAATTTTAAGCACACAAACTATCAGTCTTTAAACACAAACAAAACAGAGACTGGAAATTTTCAGTTAACCTTTCAGTCACACCTACCTCCACAGAACAATACCCATGTTTTAGGGGACATTTCCCAAATCACCACACAAATCGTTCCATCAGTTTCTAGTCTTGGAGTTTGCAGTCGATGTGTTGCGGAGCGTATGCACTAATGGCACAGCACGTGCTGCAGCCACCACTGCCTTTGGTTAGGTCTGAAAGAATAAAATTCACTCGTCCGCAGCCTGGTTGGGGCAGGACGCACCGTTCCTTCGGTGCTGTGCAGCCCTTGACACAGGGGACAGGGCCTCCTGTAGGAAAATGGCCTTATAAGCATAGAGAACATCTTCTTCTGCAAAAGAAGGGAGGGAAAACTGTTAGTATTAGAAGTCACAGATGCATGCCCTTACACCCTCTACCAAGGAACGCACACACAAACACGCTCCTCCCGCGTCCAAATACAGAAGCCCATATGCTCCCCTCCACATATTAAATTATACAGCATTGGCTCAGCTAGACAGAAAATGTGCAGGGTTACTCCCAGACAAAGATTAATCTTTCTTTGATATATTCAATACTTCACATGCTCCACATTATCTGGTGAGTATATATGCCTTGCCTTCAAGAATGTGATGTACTACGCCATACATCATCGTCTAATTTATTGAGTGCACCTCTGCAGTGCGCACGGTACATCCCTGCCCAGGGTCAGGATCACACGCCAATCTTCAGACTTGCTTTTCCCAGCCCTGGGACTCCTCCCAGTGCCAGTACTGCCATAGTCTGGTCACACTGCTCGCTGGCACAGTCCATCACTGCTTTTCCCAGAGCAGGTGTACACTCAGAATAAGGCTGAACCAGAAGCAATCCATGACACTGAAAGCAATACCCTGGGAAAACCATTAAGTGAGAGGAAAGCTGGCACCCCAGCAGGAGCCACTGGAACAAGCCAAGCACCTGGATCCACATGCTTAGACACAGGCACCCAAAACCAGGCACTCCTGGCTTTATTTTATAAAACAAAAATCCCACTGGGGCAGCTGAGTTTTCCCTCGGCCACACTCACCTGCTTGTGTGACAGCCGTCTTTTGAAGATGAGGAAGTTGAGGGACAGAAAGACCCTGACCCAGCCAAAGTAGCTTCATCTTCAGAGGTATTTCCATGGAAATAGGGTAGAATGTGCTTCTCATTCCTACAGCAGATCCTCTCAAGTCACCCGCTGTGCCCAGCAGTCTGCCAGGGTTGGAGTCACAGGCCAAGAGGTGCCAATAGCTTATGTGGTTAGAAATGGAAGGAGGGGAAAAATGAACAGATATAAATACAGATTTCTTCTACCTGCAGTTCGGTTCGTTATATTGAAGACCAGGGGCTTCTACAGAGAAGCAGCCTTGAGTAACCTCTTAGGAATTCTTTGCTCTATCCACAGAACAATGCGCCTTGCGTGGTGTAACGGACATAAGAAAATGGAGCGATTAAAAAGACTAACCCACACATGCCTCTTCCTTCAGCACAGGTATGAGCTCTGTCGTCTACAGCTGCACTTAAATGAAAGCATACTGCATAAATATTGATACTTGCTGTGATTAATATTGCTATTTATATTAGCAATGAATTGGGTTCACATAAAAATAATTAGCACAGCATGCCTGGGTATTATTTGCTCCTAATTATATCACAGTTCATTTCCCCAACAGCAATGTGTCACCAAGTCAATAACAACCAATGATTAATACGCAGAATGTGTTACCTTAAAATAATACCCCGTGTAACTCTGCATTATGATGGAATACTACCAGGAATTCCCCGGATAATCAGTTCAGGTGAGTTCCTGCCAAATTGCAAATGAAAGGATATAAAAAAAAAGGGGTGTTACTCAGCATTTTTGTTTCTTCATTTTTTTGCTTTTATTCTTCTATTATTTCTTTTCACGTATCGAGAGCTGAGGGTGACCCCACACACCAAAGCATCAGCACTACCAGTCTGCAACTCCTCACCCCCAGCAGACTTACCTCTTAACTCTGGAGCATGTGGGTGTCACTCAAATTACCCCACTACAGAGCAACCAAATCCCCTCATCATCAGGCCCGAGAGCTCCAGATGTACCCCTAGAAAACCCCTCGCAGAATAGACAGGCTCAGGCAATTACGTCCCAATCACACTAGCCAGGCAGCGGCACAAATACAACGAACATGTAATAAACCCAGCCAACAAAATCATCCCCAGAGTCCGCCTCCTACATCTGCCCAGCCTCACTCATCTCCCAACTCCCTTGAGCAAGTCACTTAACCACTCTCTTTGCCATCTGGAGAGCTGGGACGTTGCCGCTGCTCCAGCACTCACGGGCTATCAGAAGATTTTGTTTACTAGAGTTTGTGAAGAAAACTGAGATTTGGGGATGAAGTGAGTTGTCCTGGGCACTATTCTGCAAGATGCTGCCTCTGGCCTGGATCCAGCAAAGTACTTGAGCACTTGGTTATCCCTTAAAAAAAAGTAGAGGAAGTTTTCCACTAACTGTATCACAGAAAATGTATTCAAAAGAGCCTAAAGAATAGCTTAGATGAAGTAGGACCATTAAATACAGGTGCTGATTCCAAGGCACGAGAAAAAATGGGTTCAAGTTGTTCTCAAGAGCAGTCTTTTCACTTTTGGCTTCTGATGGCACCTGCAGCCTTTAAACAGATGAAAGTGGCCATGTGTTGGAATCAAAAATGTTGAAGGATAAAGATTTACAGGTCGTTTTAAGACAGCAAATACAAACTTCTCTTTGCTCATCACTTATTAGTTCAGACAAACTTGGATGTAAGTTAATACTTCTTGCCAATATCTGTCACACAGCCAGCCGGCTAACGAATACTAAATATTCCACTGTAGCTGCAGACCCATAAATCAACCCAGGCAGTATTAACATCCTCCACATCTTTATGGTCTGCTACTGCCCCCACGTGTAATAAACATTCCTAACAGGAGTCCTGGAATCGAGAAACATTATCCTGGTTTTCATTACCGCAGAGCTAGTGGAGTGTCACAGGAAAAATATCCTGGTTCCTTAAAGCTGAAAATCAAATGAAAAAGCAGGTGAATATTTTAGCACAGGGATGTCTGGCTTCTTCTTAACCTGTTAATGACAGCTCATATTATGTAATAGTTTTATACATCTCGGACAGACACTTATAACAATCTCGTTGCAGCCCAGAACACAATGGATCTTGAGACATTTGGGGTGAGGTTTTCAATTCAAGACTTATTTAGGTCAAAAAATAACATTTGAAAGTTTTCAGTACATTAGCTGAAGTGCTTTTGGAAAAAAATGTATCTGAGAGTGTTACTCAGATATGAATAGCAGGTCTCATTGGAAAAAAAGAGCTTTTAAATACGATGCTGAGCATCACGCAGAGCCTGGTAGAGCTCTAGAAATGCCTCTGTCATGGGTGCAAATACCCAACGGGAGAGAAAAACTACAACTCATCGCAGAAGCTGCAGAAACTCAGCTCTGATCAATTTCTGCAGCAAAAGTTTCTCTCCAAGCAGAAAATGAAACCAGTTTCGTGTCCTGTCAGACTTGTCAGCTGCTGCTCACCCTGTGATCTCCATCCACAGACATAGCTAAGAGTCAAAATCCAGACGAAGGCAAGGAATTAAAAAAAGAGTCCAAGGGAAAAAAAAAAATTATCAGGGCAATCATTTCATCTGTATTTCAACCCAAACCAATACTTCTAGCCTTGAATGTTGATAATAATGTCCAATAATAGCAAAGAAATCCACTTTGTAATTTTGAAAATGTTAAAATAGGGCACATGGAAATTAATCAAAAGAAGAAATTACTGCAAAAAAAAAACAACACTACCTCCTCTTGCCTACAAAACTAGTTTTATAATCAGCGGTTTTTGATTAAAAACAACATAATGGCAAAAATTTCTCAACAGCTGTACTTGGTACCTTGAGAAATGAGCTACTCAGCAAGTACTTGGTTTAATTTATGAGAAGATGAAGTGGCTAAAATTTGCTTCTCTTACTTTTTAAACAACTCCTTCTCCCATCTAACGCCAGGGAAAGCAGAGCTCACGATCCCACACCTGCCCCAGCTCTGGAGCCAGTGCTGGTCTCAAGGGGCTTGGTCCCCAGAGCTGGCCTTGAAAATCAAAGGGGACGGGGACAGGGACAGGGACACTTCCCACATTTTGAGCATCGCTTGGCTCCTGCCCCCAGAAGAGCAGCATGAGCCGTGTGCCAAACTTGGTTTGTGCTGATCTCCAGGTGCAGCCCCGTTTTCAACATTTTCGTAATGCACTGGGAAGCGGCACAGCAGAGCACAGCAGCTGTCCTCCTCTTCCCTCAGATTCCCGGGATATAAGAGCATGAACTGCCATCACTGGAGATGAAGCTTCCCTGTCGGGGTTACCTCTCTGGCTGACTGCACGAACCAGAACTTGCCAGTGAGCAAGTGTTTGACAAGTCCCTGATTTTTCTCAGGACATGGGGTGACCCACCTCTTATTCCCAAATCATAAGAACTTGTCTTTTTTTTTTTTTTTTTTCCTAGCAGAAGATGGGGACTGAGGAGTCTCCTGGCTGCATTTGTGTACTTTTTCAAGAACGAATCAGACCTCTTGCACTATCCTTCAATCAAGTCCACAGAGCCCTGGGCACAGAATCATAGAATGCCCCAGGTTGGAAGGGACCTTCAAAGACCACCTAGTCCAACCCCCCTGCAGTGATCAGGGACATCCTCAACTAAGACAGGCCTCATCAAGCCTGACTTTAAATGTCCTCAGGGATGGAGCCTCCATCACCTTCCTGGGTAACCTGTCCCAGTGTCTCACCATCCTCATAGTAAAGAGTTTCTTCCTAATGTCCAATCTACATCTACCCAGCTCTAGTTTAAAACTGTTGCCCCTCATCCTATCACTACAAGCCCTTGTAAACAGCCTCTCCCCAGCTTTCTTGTAGGCCCGCTTCAGATACTGGAAGGAATCATCTATGGGCTTGTTCTAGGGGAGCCAGAAAGGAAATTTATTCACGCACAAGCTGTAGAATAATTGCACCTACACAGGAAAGCCTTCAGAGTTGACACTAGAAAAGAATAAAAAGCATTTTTCTACTAAAATAGTCTCATATCTGCAGTTCAAGCCTTGGGGGAAGGTCCTTCACAGTCACTACAACCAAGTGCCTCAGTGTCACTACCCCAAAGAGCAAGCCCCCCAAGCTGGGCCTCTGGAAACACTGCAATAACTATCACATTTGCAGTTGTTCTGCAGAAGAACACAGAGTGCAAGCCCCAGGCAGGTTACACCAGGAACGGTTCTGCACATCACTGCTGGATCACCAGCACCTCCCAGACTGAGCTGACTCGCCATAGCCCAAAAGAAGCAGAGCTTGGTCCCACACCTCCTTACACAGAGACACAGAAAACAGGTACATTTTAAAGCTCCAAAATAGAATCTCATCTTCTGGCCAGCGCTCAATTTAGCTATGTGGTACCCCAGGTGGCCATGGGCTTCTCTGTGCCCTTTGCCACTAACATCAATGTTCTTCTACATTCCCATTCCACATCTATCAAGAAGAATTAACCCTTGAATTGTAAGAGTGATTTGCCAATGAAAAAAGCACACCTAGAGAGTTTCAAAATGATAATGAAGACCGACAGATCTCTGCCAGATAGAAGGAGCTGCGCGATGAAACCCGATGGGCCACTGCGGAACATTTCAGGACGCTCAGTCCACTGCCTCCATTGTTCAGACACACGTACAGCAGGAAAGACAGATGATATATGGTTACCCACAGAACTTTAACAACACATTTGGCTTTATGAAAATATGCAGGCTAAGCTTTTTCAGGTTTTCTTTTTAAATAAGATATTTTCCACTAACAAAACTGATTTTTAAGTATGGAACAGTCATTTGCCAGGTTTTCAAAGCCATCTGTTTTCAAAGCCTACCTTCCTTGTTGTTTACCACAGGCTGTCTATCTGTTTTAACAACCTCCACTGGGATTTCACATACCTCATTATGCAAAATCACTACTTATGCATTCACTCCAGCACTTGTCTAACTAATCTGCACTCATAACACCTTCCGTAGAAGATGCAGCATCCCTCTTCAGAGGCTGCAGATCAAAAACAATAGTAGCTGGTGTCATAGCAAGACAAAACATAGCCTCCTGTGTATTACTGTTGTGATACAGGCCTAATCCAAGACTGCTCGGAGCCGCTAAACTGTAAGAAAAAAAAAGCCATATCACAAGAGATTTTGTATCATATGCAAGATAAAAAGCATCTATTTTTAATGTTGAGGCTTATGCTTTTCTTCGTCAAGAGGATTCTAAGTATTTCGGTCTCCCAGGGCTCCTCCCTGGCAATCTGATGAGCACCCTCAACCCCCTCCGCAGTTCCCCATGACCTCCTGTTGGGTTCATCCCAGGCAGCACACGCTTTTCTTGCCAGCTTTCCATTTCCACCAGGCAGCCCGAACATCTGACAGAGCGCAAGCCGCTGTCTGCAGCCTTCCCTCTGCCTCCCGCTCCACCCCTCCTCTGGAGATGTCCATATAATCAGCGGATCATCGACAACAATAGACCTCCCGAACTGCTCCGGTCTGTCGTGTCAAGGCCTGCTCGGGGACCCTTTAACCACACATCATTGGGACAATCCATCACACTAAGAGCTTGCTGGGGGATGCTTTAATTCACGGATTATTAACACAATAGACTATCATGTCTGGTACCATTCTGGCTGGCTGTGTCACAGAACATCCTCAGGTAGGTTAACAAGCAAAGAGAGGGGAAAAAGAGAGGAAAATAAAAGCTGTCTGCGAGTGTATTAGATCCACCGTATACAGCATTCTCCAAATAATTTTTTAAAAAATGATCAGAATTTAACAACATGATTTTCTTTAAAATAATTCAATAGCTAACCTTCCCTGGAAAATACAGCTACTATTTGTCTGTATGCTGCAAAATGTGAGAGCTAGATGTAAATGTAAAACTTGCCATTCTGACATCTTTAAAACATCACAGCTGCAATGATGCTGCTATGGTAAGATTTCACTCTGAAATTCAAAAAGACAAAGTGACTTTAAATGATGTTTATTTTACATGGGGAAGTCAGTGGAATTCCCATTGAGCAAAGCATAAGAAATTGAAGCTAGCAACAACAGTAACAAAAAAAAGTGAAGTTTCATGGCTGAGTTATGACTTCCCAGAAAAAAATAGAATACATCAGTCACATAAAAGACTTATCTACGAAACTGAAAGCATTTCCTGAATGAGATAAGCATCACATCACTATCCCATTTCACACAGGAGAAAACAAGAGATTGGAACTGAGATGGTGGTGGTGGCTCTTTACAAAACGTGGACATCCAGTTCTGGCTACACCTGAACCACGTGCAAATATCACAGCCCTTTGCTCCATCTCCTACCCCAGGACGCTATTGCATCAGTGTCAAAAAGCTCTCCTTGGGGCCACTTCTTTTGCAGCAGCAACATATTACAGGGTGAGGGACTTCCAGGTTGGAGCTTCACTGCATGGAATGGCAAAGGTGGTGTGAAGAGAAGCTCCCAGGTTAGAGAGTCACTGGCAGAAAATAAGAGCTGGCTGGAGGTGGTTTTAACAGCCACTTTGGGAACTGACTGTGATTTCACCTAAACCTGCCTCCAGGAGAGCCCAGACAGTGCTCCCACAAATCTGTCAACACTTCATAGCGGCCTTGGTCCCTGAAATAAAAATGTGCTTTTGTGCAGTGATTGCTCATGGCGTGAGACTCTGGAAGAGAACTACCTGTGATGTTCATGCTCATGTCCTGCCAGAAATAAACCTAGAATAACCATTTCTGTTTCTTTGTGTCTTTGTTCTGCTTAAACACAAACTGGAAATCATTCTATTCACTCACTGTTGCAAAAACATTTTACGGCTAAATATGCTTTTAATTACAGCACCCTTTATATTGGTAAAAATTGAGTTTATATAGCTGCATTAGCATTTTTAGATTCTATGTAAGGAAAAAGATTCACTTAAACCTGTTATTTGGAAGCAATAATGAAGTTTGTATACACCTGTATTACATATCTCTACTGTAGCATAAATTACTTCTTTTTTCCCCTGCGTTTGCTTTACTTGGCTGATCTACTGTTCTCCACAGTGGAAGTTCAAGCAGCACTTGCATTTTGCCAGGTGAACACCTCTCTCACTGTTGGCTGATACAGCTCTGCCAGCACAGGCGGTCACAGTAACAGCTCTAAAGGCCTGATCTGACTTCTACACCTATGCAACGTGTCAGGCCCATCATTAGGATTAAACACCATCGTGCACTAACATCTGGAGATGGCAGGTATGGATCAGGATTATGTTAGAGTAGACACTGGATAAATGTGGAATAAAGAGTAGGCCTCGCACAAGTTGTCCAAATGATTTATATGAATGCCAGCCACAAATAGGATCAGATTGACTTTCCGCTTTGGTAAATACCAGTTTCACTGGAAGCAAATCTTCTGCTTCTACAGACTCTGCTGGAAATCACAGGCCAGCAATCCAAGAGGCTTTACAATTTCAAAAGGAGAATGGTTGGGTGGCCCAAGGGCAAGCCACCACCAGTTCAGATTACAGGTCAGAGGTAGCACAGGCATGTGAAGCGTCTGTATTTGACTAGTACACTCTCATCAGGAACAGCTTGAATTCTCCACTGCACAGCTGGTTTTCTAAACAGCACAGAGCAGCAGAAACCATCTTGGTGCTCCTCTTAGATATTCCTCTCTAGCCCACTCGCACAATTTAGAAAACTGCTAGACCAGGAATCAGAACTGCATTAAACACCAACACAACGGAAGTCGAGCTCAGTACTGTCAGAAACGCTGACAAAGCAGGGCACACACTGTGACCCCTGGGAGGTGGGACATGTACCTGGGAAGGATCCTGGGCTCCCAACAACAGAGGGCACAGCGGCAGCTCCTTAAGGAACCGGCTCTGACAGAGACTTGTGTTCTGCATTGAGCAAACTCTCACAGGTGTATTGATCCAACTCTTCCTCAGGCTGCCGGTTCAATGGTAAAGAGCAACTTCAACAAGCGCGTTGTGCCGCACACCCCATCGCTCCCCTTCGCCTCAGACCAGGTCCTGCTTCTCCCGTTCCACACACAAGGCAGGGGCAGGCATAACTAAGTAAGGTGCCAGTGAGCAAAAGAGGGCTGTTAGAATCTACCCATTCTGGTCATAAAGCGGCCAGAGGAAGGAGGGGCATCCCTCAAATGTACTGTCGGCACTACAGCAACAGGAATTTTTTTATTTTAAAAAAAGAGTTTAACGCGAGATTCCTGTCAATATCTATTTAACAAGTACTCGCTCTCCATTTCCTCTTTGACCTCTAAAGCATTCCTCATTCCAATAGTTAAGCACCACACTAAAACAAAATATCAAAGGGTCCGCACTAGAACACTGCAGATAGATATAAATATCTGTCCCTTTGCTTCTAATGGAGCTTGAAATTAACACCACTTTTCCATTTCATCACCATTTTTCAGAGAGTTTAAAGTCTTTACCACGAGGACCACCTCCTCTTCCTTCCAGGTCTGCACAGTGTGAGGATAAAAAGATGGGTCTTGGCTACTACAGAGGTGATCAGTGGAGACATGAAGACTGTTTACAAAATACTGCCAGAGGAGGAAGCACAGAGTACAAAGGAGACATTTAATATATACTTATAAATGGAAAAAAAAGTCCTTTGCAGATTTTAACCATTTCCAAGCAGGATGATCTTCAGTACGCTACTTGAAAAAATCTTCATTAAATAATCAAGTGATAAAGATTAAGCTATAAAATGCAGCCACTGAGCAAACTCCAAGGAGTTCGGTTACAGAGGAGCCTTAGAAGTAAGTCTGACAGATAACAGATAAAAGATTCCACTCCATATGGGTTTATCTTTGGGGCTTTTCTGGCTCCCATGACCACAAGGCCCAACAGTCTCCCAGCCCTACTCTGTACATCCTCGTACTCCGCTAGAAGAACTTCCTCTACCATTTTGCAAACGGAAAAACTAAGAAGATTATACTCTGCTACACTGATCCAACATATAGTAACTCTATGACACCTCTTCTACAGGTATCTGCAAAGCACAGGAGATGGAGAAGTTCTCAAAGCCCTTAAAGCACGTAGGGAGCTCAAGTCCCACTGAACATCAGGATTTGTGCTCTCAAGTCAGATAACTTGTTCTGGCTACAGCCTTGAAGGGGCTCCTTTACCCCAGAAAGGTTGCCAAAGCCTCCTCTGCTCCTACACTTCTCTCGCAGCCAAAGTCCTCATACGATGTGAGCTGGACAAGACCCACTACTTACCCACTTAGTAAGTACTTACCCACTACTTACACTTCCCTGCATGTTTGGGACTAGCTTTTCAAAAATCTCAAGGACCTACATCCAAAAGCTTAGAATCCACTCAAAATCTTGTAAGTCACTATGTTTAAATAAACTAAAAGTAATTTTAAAAAATAGTATCCAGCAATCTTTCTTTGCTGGAAAAGTCTAAAACCAGAGAAAGTAGCCCCTGATTTCTCTTAGCAAAGCACGATCAACAAGCTCTGAAGACTCCCGGGTACATCAGTGTAGGTTAGTTCAGAGAGATAAGATACCAGCACTAGGAGGAAACATTTGTGACTCCATGGAGAAATCTTGTGGCAAAGGGGTATGGAGCATTTCATGGGCTCATTTTTACCAGCAATAAACATTTTGCTTCCTAATGGCACTTCAGACTCTTCCAGTGTCAGAAGACTGGCAACAAGACTGAACCTGTGACGTGTTCGTCTTTAAATCTTGACATCATAGGAATTGATTAATAGGACAGTTGTGGGTTGGGATTAATGTTTTTGCCCCAGTTTAGTTCTAGAAACGAGCGGTCTGAAACTGCCAGCTCTAGTATGATTGCTTTATGGTGTAGTTTACATTCAGATTTTGCAGCAAAGCTGCAGAGAATTTAATTGACTCCTTTTATAGCTTAACTCTCAGCTACAACATCAATATTAGCAGACAAAATGACGTTTCTAATTTAACTTAATTTTTAAAGAACATGTTTCTATAACCTTTGGTATGTAGTATCTTTTTATTTTAATCGAAAAACATCCCTTTCAAGTGACAAAGTAGGCTAATATGAAAGCTGATACTCAGTTAACCCATATTTTCAAAGTAAACAAGCCCTCTGCATAAATGGAGGCCATCAGTCAGCTTTGGTCTAACTCCTCTGAACTCAAAAATATTACCCCAGAAAAAAAAGTAACTAGAAAACATTTTATGCAGATCAGACCTGGATCTTTGTGTAGGCAAAGACAGTTGCTATCACCACCAACCATGCTACCGGTGTACAGAGTTCTCTCGATTTCAGAGACTGGGGGCATATTTAAGATTTTTAAAAAACCAGTATTCTACCCAGGGATTGGAAGCTAGGATGTTAGCTGATTTCAATTAAAATATTTAAGCTTGGGTTTTAAATCATGCTAGCAGCTCAAGCTCAGATTCCTTGCTTCTAAGGTTCTGGTCCCATATGAATATGTAATGGACCACGGTAAAGAACAAGGAAGTAAAATCAGAACATATGTGATTTTAAAGGCACATTGCAACCATTTTAAAACTAATTATCTCTTCTCAAAATACTAAAGAAGGGAGAAAACCTCCCACTCTAAAGCTGAACTGGACTCCATCCAGACCCCTTAGCCCAGGAATTGAAAACATGAACTCTGTCCTTTTCTAAAACCTAAGCTTGTGAAGTCTGATTTCTCCCAGCTATGTCCTTTGAGTCAAGACGGCATCCTTAAAACAGGTATTTAATGAACGGAACACAAAGTAGGTTCACATGACGTTTTGATGAAAAATACTAGTCTAACATTTTCTATGCTTCTGCAATTACTGCCTCTCTCAGTTCCGATTTCCTTTCCTTTACTAGCAATCACCTTTAAATAAGGTAACCATAGCAATGCTAATTCAACCTTGATGTCTTTTGTTTGGTTTGCCTGGAGATGAAGTCACAACATAATTTTCATCAACAACTCTCATGACAAACTTAATTTCAAGACTAAGACATTATTTCAAGTAAGGTCTGAGGGAGAGGGAGTTTCCACAGAAAATAATAATTTTAGTATGCACGCTGTCTGGTTGTACAATGCTCTTGACTCAATATTGGAACTGATTTGAATTCTCCTTAATTTGGTTTCAGTCTGCTGAGATACACAGTGAATCGGAGTGAGAATTTGAATTCTGTTCTGCATTAACAGTCCCTTAATGTCTGTGACAGGGCAGGGCTCGTAGAGTCACAAAACACATGATGCCCAGGTACTTCCCTTGTATCAATGGCAACAACTCAGGAAAAAATAAAAAAAAAGCTTGAAAGATCAGGACTCTCCAGTAGAAAGACTATAGGGGTCAAAAGATAGTATCAGCCATTTCATTGGCTTTGATAAAGATTCAAAGACCTCTAGCAGGAACTACCCTCATTTTTTTAAAAAATCAATTCAGCTGAATTATTTTCAGGAGGAGCATAAGGGGAATCCCATGTTAACTCTCCTTCCATGTGGCTCCATGTGCCAAATGGCACCTGAGACGTTTGAGAGAGTCTTCCTTTGACTTTTCCCTGGCTGCACATACGTAGCACTTAACAAATCCATTACGTAACATTCAGTGTCTATAATAGCAACCTCATTTAAAAATTACACTCCCAACATAAATTTTGACCAAAAATATGCTTAACCCTCTGCCCTACAGGGTACACTGCACAGCTCCTATGTACCAGATATTTCCACCAAGAACACTTTGGATTAAACTGTAAGCGTGGAAATGCCACCTGGGAAAAAAAAAAAATTAACAATACAGAAATTTTTGTTTTATTTGCAAACATCTTGTTAGTTACCTCCAAACTGAAGCTTACCACAGGAATGTATAAACATTCCTCTATCTTCTTTTTATTCCCTTGAGAGTCTATCAGTCCCACCACACAGTCCTTCTGGGTCTCAGACATGGTCCTATCCAGACTGAACCATCACTTCAGCTCTGTATCAATTTATGAACTGGTCTCCAGCCTCCTTCTCCCGACCATAAAACGCCTTGTCTTTGACAGATGCAGGAATGTTACATTAAATTCCTCCTCTCCTCCAGGTGGTGTGTTGTTAGGTCATACAGACACCTACACTCAGATCTAACTGAAGCTCTGTGAACTGATCGTATACATAAATTAAGTTGTGATTAAATGAATGCAGACTGAGACCTGAGAATCATTTATAATCTTGGTGGCACCCAATAAAAATTATTTGAGATAGAGAGACACGGTTTCCAACAGTAATGTTGAAAAGATGGACCCAGTGCACGTATTAGTAACTCTTTTCACCTGACATTAGCAGCACTATCACATTATCATTCTCATCTGATCTTTCTACAAAGACTCTTCACTGACCTCAAGAAGATCCCCATTGGGCTGTACTCTAATCCTTCAGATCAGTCATTTCCTTCAGCCACAGGATTCTTCTACACACTTAGAGGCCTCCTCGCTAATCAGATTACTCACCACAGTCACCTAAAATGCACTGGAAGTACTAGACTTTGTACAGCCTTTGGATCAAACCACCACACTGGCAGCAAACCCTGTATGGCATTATCTGACAGGCTGGACAAAATTTTCCCGTAGTTTTTCCAAAGGTAGAGAGATCCAACAGCTCTTTCCAAAGAGATTTGTTTCTCACACCTAGTAAGATGCTTACTTACTGAGTACATTGCACGGAATATTTTGCGACAGCAACTTGCTCTTGCCAGCGGAGACCTCAGTGTTCAATCACGATGCGCAGGGGCTGCTACCTCAGCTTGTAATCGCGTGCAAAACTCAGAACCTGGCAACTGCAACCTTTGAATTTTGCCTTTTCCCTGCAATGTCCCTGCTCTTCCCTTCTATGTCACACTTCACCTTCAAGCAAAAGTGTTAAGTGCATTTAATGCTGGCAATTTCCCAGGGTTATATTTTTTTAAATAAATGAGATTTTCTGCCGTTATAGACCACTTCTCTCATCTCCCTCCCTCTGGCAACAACAACCGCAGTGGAAAGCTGGTTTCCTGCAGCAGAGCTCAGTGCCAGCCCATCGTTCTCACAGCACGTGCCGGCTCAACAGTGCTCACATTCAGGGCTTCTCAGTGTTTTCTTCCCTCTGAGGTGACAGCTCTGAATAACCACCTTCTTACTATACTCATCACACTCCCAAAAGCTTTCTGCTATTGCCACAGTAATCTAATTAACAAGGCAAAGATCCAAGCTCCTAGCAAACTGCACCTACATACCAGCCTGCCTGGTGGGAAGCAGCTTCCCACCAACTCACTTTCCTTTTATCTACTGTTGAAAAATCTTACAAACATCCCCACAACACAAACAAGACTGGTATCTTTCCTCTCTCTTACTGGTCAAAATCTGTTTTGCCATAAAGAACTCTAAGGATGAAAAGAAAAGAAGAGTCAGACTGAGGAATTTGGCTCTGCTCCTTCCCCACCTCTCCAGAGAACCTCAACAACGTTGATCCTTCTGCAGCGGTGGGCAATTAGCACCTGCATGAATCCTCCAGGTTTTTGCACAGAGGGGAAAACGTTCTTCCATTTTGGATCTGTTGCAAGGCTCACTGCTAAATCGTGGCCTGCAAGCTTGCTTCAGACTGAGGGAAAACAAAACAAAGCAGAAAATGACGTCTTGTCCCTGAGAATAACACGGACAGCAGGAGTGCCTGCAAAAGGCATCACCGACTGTGCTGAGAGAGCCTGAGGCTACCATCTGATGCTAGATCTTGGCTTTTGCCAGGCTGGTTGTAAAGAGGACTGAACATTTTGTTGTTTACTGGAGACAGTGGGACAGAAGCTTCTCAGTTTGCCAGCCCTGACAATATCTGGCGTTTCTTGTGAACCACCTGCACTTCAAGGTTCAGAAATCAGGCTAAGGAAAAGAACACTCTAATTTGTAGTATCGCTCCCAGTAAATAATCTCAAGATTAAGCTTTTAAAATGTCATGGGTTGACCCTGGCTAGACCCCAAGTCACCAAAGCTGCTCTGTCACTTCCCCTCCTCCACCGGGCAAGGGAAAGAAAAGGCTCAGGGATTGAAATAAGGACAGAGAGAGATGACTCACCAATTACTATCATGGGCAAGCTAGACTTGACTTGGGGAAACCATTTAAATTTATCATCAATCAAATCAACGAAAGGTAATGAGAAATAAAATCAAATCTTGAAAACACCTTTCCCCCACCACTCCCTTCTTCCTGGGCTCAACATCACTCCCTATTTCTGTACCTCTTCCACTCACAGTGACACCTGGGGGACAGTCCTCCATGAACTTCTCCAGCGTGAGGCCATCCCATGGGCTGCCCTTCTTCACCAACTGCTGCAGCCTGGGTCCCTTCCATGGGGTGTAGTCCCCCAGGAACAGACAGCTCCAGCGCAGGTTTCTTCACTTAAAACCCTGTGCATTTCAGCTGCAGCCGGACTGAAAATCTTTTACTACTCTCGTGTTTCAAATGATTTTATAAAATTTTCTCTTGTTTATCCAGATTTCAAGTGGCGAATAAAATCCCTTGCTTTCTGTAATAATACATGTGTCCATTCATATATTTTAATAGGACAACAATCAAAACATTAATTAAGACCTAACTTCCAACAAGTCACACTTTCACCTGTCTAGGTGCACTTTTATGCTGTTACCTGTCTTAATTAGAAGTTCCTGTGTTTATTATGTCTGGTCTCTTCCCTACAGATTCCCTGGCAATTAATAAGGGAATCATGTACCATGCAAGGTGACTAACAGTACGGCGAGGCCAAAATTTAAACATGCGTATCTGGATCAACACTTCGACTTCCCAGTTAAACTCGCCTTAATTAGTGTGCAAACAGCAGCCTGTCTTGTACCTACAGGGACTTAAAACAATAGAGATTCATGTTGGGTCTCAAGCTGATTTATACAAGTATTTTATTTACTTTAGAAAATGAGTATTTTACTCTTAACACTGGAGGGGGTGATGCAGTTTTTAATTAATTTACTGTTTGGGCTTTTTTATGTCAAGAAAACAAATGGGGCAATATAAAAATAACAGCAAAACAGCTAACGGGGGGGTCTATAATGGAACCATGAAAGGAGCACTTTCAAAGCACTTGCAAAGTTCCAGCCACATGATTCCCATTAACTATAATGAGCACTGGACAGATAAATTCACACATGTTGCTTTGAAGATTTATACTAAATTGGCCTCATCTTTGTTAGCACTAAAGGAATACCGATGTTATAATATAGAAAAGAGAAATCTTTCAATTTGCCCCCTGCAATTTTCTTCATTATCCGCAGAATTCTCCAGTAGCCAGTCATACTACAGATTCATAAGCTTTCCAATTTTACAGACAGTTAAAAATATTAACTGTAGCACAACAGTCAATCTCTGCAGAATACGGTGCTAAAATGCTCCTTTGTTTCAAACACAGGCCCAGCTAGTTGTGCTCTGAAGCACATCAAAGGCCGGAACATGTGGAACAGCAGAGGGAAAAAAAGCTGCTGCTGTAGAAGCCAATCCATATTACCTTGCCAAATCTTTAATTGCTATGCACGTACATTTGGCTTGATCTTGTGCTGCTTTGAAGTGAAGATATTAGCTTCAATTAATCCCAAAATGACCTCGAGTTATGAGCTTTGGAAAAGGAAAAAAAAAAAAGAAAAGAAAAACAGAAAATGGCCCAGGAACAATGGGAGCTGCTTGCTCTTTTATTTCCTTCTTTCCCCCCCTTTCTCTTCATGTCTAAGGACAGGATTTAGCATTCATGGATGATGCTAAACAGACCCTGCAAATAAAGCCTCTTCCTTACTCACCAAGAAGAGAGAGCCTCAAGCTGTGCGAGCAGGTAACCCCCCACCAGCATTCCTCAGACTTGCTCTGTTCTCTGTTGCCATAAGAGCTGCTGACCTGGAGCTTAAAACGTGGCAAGCGAATCACAAACACCCTCAGGCTGATGCAAACAATCCAATGTAAACAACTGGAAATCACGAAGACAAAACCCAGGAACCCATGGATCCAGAAGTGTTGCTCCAACTACATTGTGAACAAAGAAGGATTTAGGGATGTTGCAGGAGTGAGCCAGCTTCCAAAAGGGAGCTAAGGGCTGTACTGCTCCTAGTGCCAACAAAAACCCTTGTCACCATCCTCCTACCTACCAGTTTCATCCTGATGAGTCCAATGATTCCAAAATGAGTCATTTCAGGGCTTTACAAAGAGGACACATCTACACCGTTAGTACCTAGATACTCTCAACACCAACTCTCCGCACTACTTTGCCTAACACCGGTAAAAATCCCTCCCAATACACCAGAAATTCTAAGGTCTCAAATAACATTCCTGTACCAAATTGAGTCAGAAATCAAAACGGCAGCATGTGCTCTCCGACAACGTGCAAATCTTAGATCTTTGAAAAGATAAGCAATTAAAAAAAAACCCTCACCCAACCCAACGCACTAGAAAGAAAATTCTTGAACGCCTTTTGCTTCTGCTATCACCATATGCACAGCTCAGACCACTGGTTCTGGCCCTGAGGTTAACATCTCCTGTTCTGGAGTGGAGAGAACCCTCAGAGAACTAAGGGCAGGTGCTCTTTCTTCAGGATGGCCCCTCCACAGATGAAAAAAGCCTTTTGAATTTTAAAATCCCCGTAAAACTGAGTGCGTCTGAGGCATCCCTCACGTTTGTTCTGTACCCAGCAATGTGAACGGCACACTCCTTGTGCACCGAGTGTGAACAGCCCCGTCCTTCTGCACCACAGCCACAGAAGCAGCAGGAATAATTGTCTACTTCAGCTTGCTGTTGGTTTTCCTGCCTGCATTTTCCTTAGCTGGATTTTTTTTTTGTTTTCTAATACGATGACATTTTTGTGCTATTCCTTCCGACGCATCAGATGTAAATGTTACTGAACCAGATTCGTATTTCATAGTTTCCTCCAAATCAGAAGACTGCCGAACTACTTTGAGTTATCTCTGTGTCAGCACATTCCCTCGAGGGCAATATTGTCTTTTTCCCTTGTCAGTTAATTTGTTCATTGCAACACCAGTTTATTGAAAGCACTCGGAGTCTTAATTAGTGCTCTTTAGTTGCCGTTTCCCATAGCTGCTGTGCCTCAGTATCAAATGCTGCGGAGTAGAATTAAGAAGAAATTTCATTACAGCCATGGCTTAAACATGACATATTGTAAGTATCTGGTAGCAACATGCAACTCACTTCAAGCCCTGAAATGAAAATATTTACACCTGGGGGAAACAAAACCACCACCCAAACATCCTCGCAATTGCACATGCATGGATATCGCCATTCTCAAAACGTCTCCACGGGGCCAGGCACGTTTCAATTTATTAACCCAGAAGAAGGAGGAGCGTTCTCCTGGGTCTCTGAGATCTGTCAACCATTGACACAGGCAACTCTATCTTACAGACAGTTTTCTAAACAATCCAATGAGGTGAGAAGCACATGGATTCTCTCACCTGCAAACTGTTCCAAAAAATCTACTCTAAACTGTCCTAAATGCTGAAAACCTTTTCCTAAAAGAAGCCTCCATCTTGCATCATTGTTGTCCATGACATTTAAGAATCTTCCGCCTTCTCTTCCGAGGTGTTACAGACAATGGCCAGACTCTGCCCCAGTGCTCATTCCTCAAGGTAGAACAAGCTCAGTCTTCTGGAGCATCTCTCTTATGAGGAAATGTAGAGAGCTGGGACTGTTTAGCCTAGAGAAGAGAAGTCTGAGAGGAGACCTTATCAATGTCTATAAATATCTAAAGGGTGGGTGCAAGGAGGATGGAGCCAACCTCTTGGCAGTGGTGCCTAGTGACAGGACAAGGGGCAATGAGCACAAGCTGGAACACAGGAGGTTCCATTTAAATATGAGTCAAAATGTCTTTACTGTGAGGGTGACGAAGCCTTGGAAAAAGCTGCCCAGGGAGGCTGCAGAGCCTCCTTCTCTGGAGAGATTCAAAACCAGCCTGGATACCACCCTGTGTAATGTGCCCAGACCAAATCTGCTTTGCTGTGGGGGTTGGACTAGATGATCTCTAGAGGTCCCTTCCAACTCCAACAATTCTCTGATTCTGTTACTTTAACTTCATCTCAGAAGACAAGCTCCCTGATCTGCTTGGCCATATTCTCTGCAGCTATTTCTGTATTTACTCACTTGTCTTGAATACAGGTGACCAGATTTGAGCACACACCTCTCACCTCACACACCAGCAGTATGAACACCACAGTTCTATTGCCAAGGATTTGCTACATGTACTGTAGAATTGCTAGAGTTTTCCTCCTCAGATACTTCCAAATTACAAAACCCACCTTATTACTAGCCTCTAATCACTCAAATTTTATACTAATATATTTCAGTCTATTACTTCCGTCCCTAAGACCACCCTCTGCTTCCAGTATCACGTTCTGTCCTGTTACCCTATTCGACAAAGCTCCCCAACAGCACATCGGCAGTATGTTAGTAACTTCTAATTCCTTTCGCTTGTAATTACAGTTACTCACACGCTGTTTTGAGGAGCATTCCAGCTTACTCTCCCCCCCAGCCCAATAGCTCCCTTAACATCACAAATATGGGGTTGTTTTCTAGCTGGTTCCTTGTACCAATTTCCAGCGTAACTAATAATTTCCCACGCGGCTCGAAGGTTAATGCCTTCCTGAAATCCAAACAGATTAGATCTTAGAGACTCCAAAATCCCTTCATGGCTTTGAAAACGACACCGGCAAGACCTCATGGTTAACACTATTTTGTTTATTTTAATTATGTGCTTTGTTGTGTATCAGAAGCAAGCAGTCTTTAATGTTTCTCTGCTCTTGCGATACGACAAAGAACTCTCTCCTTAATGAATCCTGAGTCTGCAGGTGAAGGAGCTCAGGCATAAGCTGGAGGTAGATCAAGCACATTTCCACTATTAAAAAAAATCATCCCCATGTTCTGCCTTCAGAGCTCTGCCGTTCTTGGTCAAAAGCTCCAAAATTGCAATGACTGCCAATGAAAGGTTTTAGAAGAATAGAGCAATTTTTAACCTCAATGAAATACAACAGATGGATCAAGTGGGAGCAACTGTTACTCGCTCTCTCAAACTCTGGCAGCTGCAAGTGAAAAGCCTCTGCTGGATTAATTGATGTGATCTCGGAGTGTTCGAAAACTTGACCCTGACCATTCCCATCTCCTTCCTCCTACACACATACACTGAATTCCTAAATATCTGCACCCACGGAAGGGAAATCCCCAATTATTTGAGCTGCCATCAAACACTGGCCTAACTTGCCTGTATTTAGAGAGCCAAACAGCAACAGAAGAGCATAGACTCTGCCTTGCAGGCTGCTCCAGTGCATTGTAGATTTACAGCAGCTTGGTATGATGGGGAGTTTTTTGATACCCCCCACACTAGTTTGCACCCCAGGAAGCAGCAACACACCATATCCACACTGACTGAACGCTACAAGCCAGACATGATTCACACAGAAGGAGGAAAAAGAAAAAAAATAATAGACAAGCTCGTGAACCAAGCCCCTCCAGCACCAGAATTTGCATACCACAGATTCCCACTTCTCTGTGCCCACACAAGTTACCAATAACTGTATTATTTCTCCTTCCAAAGCTCATTGTCATGTGCTGTTTCTATGCAACAGCACCTTGAAGCCCAAAGCATAGTGAAGGATCCCACTATGCCAAACTTACGCAACAAAGAACATGGAAATATACTTGTCACAAGTAAATCTGAAAGATATTTCAAATAAAAATCAAATTACATAACCATCAAAAAAATGTTTTCAAATGGTTCTACATTTCAGTGCTTTAAAACAATCCTATGAAAGCTATGTGGAAAAAACAGCAGATAAAGGAGCTGGTGTGAGATCTCTGATGACATCTACGAGCAGAAGAAACACCAGTTTGAGAAGAGAGAGGACCAGGTTTACACTCCCCTTGGGTTTATTTTAGTAAAACAGTTACACAGATTTTTGGTTGTGTGGCTTGGGTTACAAGACAGCACATTGCCTGAGATTTGTGAAGTATTTTGCATGTATGGTTTTGCTATTCCCATTAATTTTAATATGTTGCTGAGGAAATGCATAGTTTACCAATCACATCATCATCAAAATCCTTCTTTCCCCAAGCACAAATTTAGTAAATCATACCTGTAATTTAATTCTTAATCAAGAGGCCCTTGAGCCTGACTCCTGAGACTCACTTTAAAGATTTTTGTTATGCATGGTATGAAAATGAAGCTGAAATTTTAGACTATTATCTGCTCTAGGTTCATGGCCCTATCTTCTGCCTTTCCACCATTTTCAACCTAAAATAAACCACTATCTGGTATTCATATTTCAGTTGTTTAGGAAATCAATTTTCAATGGAAAATAGTGGCTACAATAAGGAGACAAACAGCATAAATGGTTCCAAAGTCTGAGCAAGCTCCTTGGTTCTAATGTTCTGTGCCCAGAATTGAAAACAGGATTTTGAAACAAATTTTGCCTTGCCATTGAAAACAAGAGATGACAGTTATGCCTGCACAGATTAAGTGTGGGAAGCTTATCTGCTAAAAAATATCCCAAACCTCAATTTTTTAAACCAAAAAATCAGACTGGAGTCTGTGAACCATAGTCAGCTATTTCTAAAAGGATGAAATGATGCACTGAAAAAACACACGTGCATTTACTTATGCTTAGAGGGTGATGTGGGAAACCAATTGAAAATCAACCAAATCATTTCCCACTCAAGATTTCTTTCAGCAACATTGAGGAAAAATCACCCAAAAGCTAACTTTAAATTTTGAGAGTTGAAATAAAGCAGCTTCCATTTCACATGGTTGCAAGCCCCACATCTTCGCAGCACAGCAAGAGTAGCTGACCAGCAGCAAGCAGAGGATGCTGCAGATGAAGTCAAAGAGGAATGTCACCCATGGGTGACATCACTCCATGGGACTCGATGCCACCACACCCAGCTGCTTTGGCAATAAAAGACCTCTGGAAACCCCACTACTACTTGGTCAGGCCTCCAGATGAGCAGATCCCACTGTAGAAACCTCTCCAAGAACTGCAAGGGCTCAGCTTTTTGACAGAGAGCACTTCCTAACTTGAAGTGGGCCCTGCAGAGAAGCACGTGCCAAACTAGTCCCTGTGGAAAGCGGCTGGAGGAAATCCTACTAAGTCCTGTTTGATGAAACAGCTCGGTGGGAAGGAAGACAGCCAGTATGAGTGCAAAGCTTTCTGCAAAGTGACACAACCGGATATTCCTAGATCTGATACTGCAATTCAAAACTCCAAACCCTGGTGGGATAATTACAGAATGAAGTCCGTGTTTTACTAACAGCCCAGGAAGGGGAACAATCAGCATGGCAAAGAAGCCGATTTCCGTGATTTGAAGACACAGAAAAGGAAAATTTAAAGTAATAAGCACAGAAGTGTGAGTGTTTTGTATACGTAAAATTATATCCACACCTACATATGTGACAGCCCAACGCTGCAACCACATTTACTGTGACTTAAAAAAAAAAAATAAAAAAATGTTCTGCCACAAACCTGCCAGATCGGGTGACGTCTTTTATTAGGAACACAAGTCTTTGCAGAACCAATAAAAGGATGAAATCAATTTAGGTTTGAAGTTTTCTTAAGTTGAAGATGATGCACCAAAACAAATGAAATAAAGAGGGGAGATGATCCCTTGACTAAGTATTTTATCTCAGTAAGCAACTTATTTTGCATAATGATTTTCAATAAATAATGAGAAATACAACATCCTGCTTTCCAGATCAGCACAGATGTTGGAAACGGTCCCACATAAATAACCTTTCCAAGCAGCAACATGAATACAAGTCATCAGTACCCTGGCTGTGCGGAGTACAAAGTGAGCATTTTCATACAATCAATAATCCCAAGGTAAAGAGATGATGGCTACACAGCAAGACTCGGCAGGTTATAGATTTCAGGTTACAAGTCAACAAAAAAAATGCAGTAACTCGCCCCAGCTGCGGCATATTCCTTGGAGGTCTACTTGCAAGTTTGTTCACCACCCAGGGATATTCTCAGGAGCAGCTCAAAAGCACTGAAGGATGATTCTTTGCATGTGCCACAGGATAGAGAGCAGAAAACGCGGTCACTGGAACCCAAGTCACGTGGATTCCCAGACAGAAGAGCCTTATAAATAGGAGCAAGTGAAGTGATACATCAAAACACTGCCTTGAGGAGCTGAGCCTGAGTAACTCAAAGATCTACTATGCTCAGCCAACAGTCAGCTTCATTTATCAGTGACTAGACTAACGTGACAAGTCCCCAAAATACCCTCCTCACGCACCTATCACCAACAAACAGTACCTAGAGACTCAGCCAGGACCTGGCACACGCCTTGCACATCAAATTCAACCACCATCTGAAAATGAACTCTGTGAGGTGTTCTGGCATGTTTGAGTTCACCTAGTACAGTTCCTTCAAGCGATATGGCAACTAAATCTCCTAACACAATTGCCAAAATTTATTAAAAGCTTCCAGAGCTTTCCGGCAGTTTCTGTTCCTACTGCAGAGGTACAAAGCTGCTGCAATTAAGGCTCTGCCTCTGAAGACACATAAAAATACTCCTTCTGATGGGACACATCTGAGCACAGGGGATATTTGGCGACACATCTCTATTTTTATGACAAAAACTATATTGCATTTTATTGTATGTTAAGTCTCTCTAGAGTCTAGACAGAGCTGGAATCCCGTCTGGTTTGTACAGCATTGGTTGAACTGTTAACTGAGATTCGCAGGAGAAAATCCTCCCAGCTCTGCACACCTGCCTGGTTCGCTTTCCATCTTCTCCCCAGGCCACATTTTCTGCAGCTGCTGCCACTGATTCAGAGCCATTTTAGATTCCATTCCTGCAGAGCCCATTCCCAGAAGCTCTGACCAAAGTCTCTGCCCAGGCACGAATCCAAGACCTCGATGACTCCTCCCCTGCCAGGACACTTTTATAGATGTGGTGAGCCCTTGGAAGGCAGTTCACCACCGATCGTATCTGGAGCACAGCTCACTCTCCTCTCCAGAACCCTTCCAATAACCTTTCTCTCCTCAAGATGAGCACAACTGGAGGGCATCATTTAAACTGCACATGGAGTACATCAGCTAGTGCTTCTGTACCAGCAAGCAAGAGTTCAAATATGGGGTATGTACAAGTAGTATAACATGATTGACAAACACTATTTTTTAATATTATTTTCCTGTCCATTGACGGGAAACTAGGACTTCTACTAAGGCACAAATAGACATCCTTCATGGTATGGAAGTTTCACTGAAGATGGGAATTTGTACAGATTTTTGTAATCTTCTTACATCTGTGAACTTAAAAAATCAACACTAAATAAATCACTCACGTATGAGACAGTAAAACAGTTCACCGCATGTGTCTTCTGATTTGTGGTAACAGTTCATTTCATAAAGTACAGTATAGATTTTTGTAAAAGATTTTCCTCTTGTGATTGAAGATGGCCGTCATGATGTCTGCATTACCCAGATCATCTCAAGCAAATAAACTGAAACAACCAGCAACCCCCTCTGGAGTTGTAATAAGATGCACAGGTCCTTGTGGCCTTGTGTTCCAACAGAACATTTTCCACTAGGAAAAAAAACAAACCAAAAATCAAGTTCATCCAAACATCTTATTTGATTAATTTGGCTAAAATTCTGATGAAAACCAGGCAGGTTTCCACTGGAAAATTACTTCATTTCCTCATAGCTCTGCTGCAATCATCCCAGCAGGCTGTTGGAAACCTGGGGATAAAGAAAACCCGAGTCCCAAACTCACAGGCAAGCAAATTCACAAGCCAAGTTTGCAAGGCTCCCTGTCAACTTGGTAAATCACCAGGCAAATTGCCTTGAATTTGCAGTAACCCCACTGCTTCTGAAGTCTCCAGCTCTGTAAAATCCCTTTAGCAGTAGGCAAGCCTGACTCCAGGACTCCCAGCCTTCTGGGGTTTAAGCGCTCCAGGAATTTGCTGAAAGCCTGGATACATTTATTAAAAGAATCCATGTATTTGCAGAAGTAACTTTCAGCATTCCTGTTCTGCAGGAAATTTCAGGGCTTCATGTTTTCATGCCATCTGGAACAAGAAACTTAGAATTTAAACACCTGGAAAATAGCATTGGTGCTTTCCAAGGACTTATTGGTATCTGCTGTCCAGAATAGAAAAAGAGGTCACGCCGCTCTGGCTCTTCATTCAGAAAGCACCAAACTGAGTGTGCAGATGAAAGTCAAAGCTTCAGTTGCTGCTGACTCATTCTGCAATGGTTGAACGTTTACTCAAGTACGAACTGTTTTGTAGCCAGTCTACTGGTCACTGTGCATCCAAACAAATATGCATGTGCCAGTTGCTCTGGGCTGCGTAACAGGCGCCCGTACGTCACGGCAACCAGCAGCGTCGTAAAGACTGCTGCCAAAACGCATCTGTTACATGACAGCTGCAAGTTTCTTCTGTTCCAAACAAAATTAAAACCAACGGAGGTAAAGAGTTTTATCATCCTTCTTCCAGAAACTGGAAAAACAGAGCTTCTTTGTTATCCTTTTACTTCACCACTGTCCTCCCCCAAACCTTGGACAGTACGTAAGCTTGAGCTGGCACAGCCTGCAGGCCATATTCCCACAGATGAGAACATTCCCAGCAAATGATCACAGAGTCTCCAGGAGTAAACCATAACCAGACACAAAAGGTGGACCGAAGCAACCTTTGTTCACATGCAAACTCCTTTCAGACAACTGAGATTTCTGTATCAAAAACATCAAGTACATCTAGTTAACTGCTTTTCTTTCAGAAGAAGATGCTCTTAAATTATTCACTTTTATCCACTGCACTGCAGTGAAATGGAGCATTTTGCCATGGAAAATCAATTGCATGGAAAATTTAACTGATTAGAACACATCTGTCTGGTATCATGTCAATATCTTCAAGATATTTATAATCAACAATTTCACACCAGCATAACAATGCGGTGAGTTCAAGCCTGGAACATGCCCATCACCATCGCACAGCACAGAGCTGGAGGGAGGTCCGAGAGCCAGCACAAACCACACCACCTTCGGAGCCAGAGAAACAGGAGGAGAAAATCAATGCTGTGTCTCACCTGGGCTGATGAGCACCAGGCCCTGCACCAACATGCCGCTCCAGCGATCCAAAGAGGCCTTTCTGTGATACACAGGTAGCCCTGCGCTAGCACTGAACACTTGCATGGAGACAGCTGATTCTATCCACAGTCTACTGATGTTTTTCCTGTGGTAAAAGCTGACCCAGAAAGGATGACACAAAACCAAAATGCAGGAGAAAGAGTAAGTTTACAACTCTAGAATGGACCGACTGCACTTTGTTTTACCATAAAGTACCACGGGGAAAGGATTTATCCCAGGTCTACTAAAAGAACAAAGGACATCCGAGTTTGAACCCTAACACATTCACATTGATTATCCTTCAGCGTGGTCATCTCTGCATTAGCTCTTCTAATTTCGTACGTTAGGACTTGCAAAAGAATCAATGATTATTGAACACTGACTCATGTGCTAATATCTTCCCCTCTGTGCTATCACCATACACATACCACATACCTGCCACAAAGCCCACATATAAACTCACCGTATTTTCATTCTCCAGACTTGCACCCCTCTGACTTAAGCAGGCATTAATAAAACAGGTTTTGGGCAATGCTCCAACAACAGGACTTCAGAAGCGCTGAGAGTTAGATCATTCAAAAGTGGAATACGTGCAGAGTTGCAGCGCCTAATCTCATAGCTGGAATTGTTTAAGTGTTGGTTGTTGGGGTTTTTTCCTACTTCTGTGGCCCAGATCTGCCAGCTGAAAACTATTTTCTGTACAGTAATTAAAAAAATAAATAAATCAACGCTTATGATCAAGTTATCTGCCTGGGTTCATGAGATCCTGTGGGAAACTTCTTGTACAGTGTGCTGCCTGATGCTGCAAAGGTGAACAGCTGCAGGGCTTGACCTGCCATCCTCGTTTGTTTGAAGAAACTATAGATACAGAAGATACAAGTGGAAATTCTTCTTCCACTACCAGGTCACCACTAAACTATGTACCTCAGGACCACATCTCCACAGCTTTTAAACCCCTTCAGGGATGGAGACTCCACCCCTGCCCTGGGCAGCCTGGGCCGGACCTGGACAATCCTGGAGGGAAAGACAGTTTTCCTCATGTCCAACCTAAACCTCCCCTCGTGCCACTCGAGGCCATTCCCTCTTGTCCTGTCACCTGTTTCTTGGGAGAAAGGACCAACCCCCCCCCTCCCCGGCTCCAACTTCCTATCACAGAGTTGTCAAGAGCCAGAAGGTCTCCCCTGAGCCTCCTTTTCTCCAGGCTGAACAAGCACAGCTCCCTCAGCCGCTTCCCACATGACTTGTGCTCTAGACCCTTCCCTGCTTTGCTGCCCTTCTCTGGTCACGCTCCAGCCCCTCAATGTCCTTCTGGGAGTGAGGGGCCCAAAACTGAACCCTGGATTCAAGGGGTGGCCTCTGAGATGCCCAGTCCAGGGGGACAATCCCTAACCTAGCCCTCCCGGACACACCAGTGCTGACACAGCCAGGATGCTGGTGGCCTTCTTGGCCACCTGGACACCCGCTGGCTCATGTTCAGTCAGTTGTCAACCAACACCCCCAGATCCTTTTCTGCCAGGAAGTTTCCAGTCACTCTGCCCCAGACCTGAGGCCCAGCACTTTGGCCTATTCCACTGGCCTCAGCCCACAAATCCAGTCTGTCTAGATCCCTCTGTAGTACCTCCCATGCTCAGGCAGATCAACACACCCACCCAACTTGGTGTCATCTGAAATCTTACTGAGGGCACCTCAATCCCTTCAGCCAGATTATTAATAAAGTTATTAAACAGAACTGGCTCCAGTACTGAGCCCTAGGGACACCATTTGTGACTGGTTGTCGACTGGATTTAAATCCATTCCCACCACTCTCTGGGCCCAGCTATTCAGCCTGTTTTTTATCCAGTGAAGCATCCACCTATCCAAGCCACGAGCAGCCAGTTTCTCTAGGAGAATGCTGTGAGAAACAGTGTCAAAGGTTTACTGAACTCCAGGTAGACAACACCACAGCCTTTCCCTCATCCACTAGGCAGGTCACCTTAGCACAGCAGGAGGATCAGTTTATTCAAATCACTGAAACCACTAACAAACTACCAAAGCGACTCTGCACATTTTCTTAAAGCTTACATAATGCCTTTTTCTTGCTTGCCAGAGAATCCCACAACCTTAACTCACTGACTGCATGGGCTGATAAGATTACCCAAAAAAATGTAATAAAGTCACAGCTTTCCACTCATTTAGTATCTGAGCACAGCCTGTCACTAGCTGAGAGAGACAAAATAACTGAGTTGAGCCAATCAGATTACCCTGTGCTCCAGCTGATGAATGTAAGTGATTTTTAAAAATTAAAAAGCTATTAAACTACTGAAAATAATTTTGAATACTCATCTCTGGATGCACTATTTCTATGTTTAAAGACCAACTGGTAGAAGCATGACTGCTAACACAAAGAACTCAATAACTGGAGATAATCACCAATTTTTCCAATCTTACTGTCTAATTAGAGAATTCTACTGCAGTTGAAATCCATTTAAGTGAGCAACATCCACACATTGTAAAGACAGATTAAGAACACGTGAGGTCAGGCCAAGAATCCTTGTGATATGAGTAGGCAATTACAAAAGCTATTGCTGATTTACCACCTCCACCTCTCTTAATGTATTTTCTGCCCTGTCAATACAAAAAAAACAGCTGCAAGAATTGAAATCAATAATAATTCCCCTCCCCACTTTTTTTTTTTTTTTTTTACACAACTATCATAGTAGTAAAAAACAGATAGCTACAAAAAAAACAGTCTTGCAAGAAGACACAAATATCTGCTCCCTGAAAAAGGTAGGGGAAAAGCCAAATATTAGCACACTCTCTCTGTAAACTAGTGGCAAAATGCATTGGAATGCTGTACCCCAAGGAAAGGGTGTTTTGCTGTAGTTTTTCAAATATTTAAGCTTAATTTCTCATAAAACCAGCCCCACACATACATTTTCATTAACAAGAACAAGTGTCTGAGGTTCAAATAAGGCCCTTTTCCTCAAGGCCCTCATCTGATTGATATCTGAGCACTGCAACAACCCCTCCGAATAAAGGAAAACATAATTATCTCTAACTAATTTTATGAAATGAGACTGCTGCCCAGTGCTCTGGGTAAGACAGTTTGTTTAGAACAAAGGGCAGCCACCCCAGCAACACCAGCAGAGAAGAAAATCTTCAAAAGTTGGCCAGAAAGCTATCTGAAAACTGATACAATCAAGCCCGTAAGAAATAGTTACTGAACGATCAGCTCCATGAGGCATAAGGCTACACTTCTACATCTCTATAATTACCTTACCTTCAAAAAAAAAAAATCAATTGAAAGCAGCGTGGGATTTGTAAAATCTAACAGTCCTGCGGTGGTAAGAAACTCTTTTCCATGAGACACAATCACATCATTTCATCTCGAGGCAGGAATACAACCTCGTATGTCATTAATTGTGGGCAAATATACAACGTTCTCTTATGATTTTCAAGAGTATGTCATTCCTTTTAGTTTGATGCATCAAAGAAAAACATTTTAAAAGTTCGGTGCATTTACTGACTACTGATGAACTTTTGTACACGTCTATAGTTAAGACAGGGTCATGGTTATACCACTCGCAATGGCAAAGCCTCTTAATTTTCCTTTCTTCCTTAACCATGACATAGTTAACAAGAGGAAGCAAAAGTTAGAATTTCAGGTGCTGGCAAAGTTTCCTCAATAGTCTTTCATTTCTATTTGGGCTGAAACTTTAAGTATTCTGAATAATGGAAACAACGTTCAAAGCATACTTCCCCCCAGTATTGCACTTGCTTAATGGTCTTTTACTTGTGATTTTGTGCATTAATTTCATATAAAGGTTTCCTTAAGGTTAAAAAAAAAAAAAGAAGAAGAAATGCTTTTTAACATCTAAAGCAGAGCTAAATAATACTGTACTGCTGGGCAATTTTCAAAGCCACATTAGAAGAGGATCCCAGGGAAAAGAGGCATCCATTACAAAAACACTACATGGCTCCTTCTCTGTGCTCTACAATTTTGTTAAGATACCCTTTTAATCCATCCATTTACAGTGACTCTCTCAGTAACACGAAATCAAGCCTCATGATGTGGATTAAATGTTATTTCCTCCTCTAATTGACTGATCCGTCACGTAGCACAGAAGCATTTCTCTACCCACCACCCAAAAATGAACCTACAAACTGAAGAGTTACCTTTAGGGTCAAAACCATAAGACAGATTCTCTCTATGACATTTCAACATCTGCCTGGTGAGAACACTTGGAGAAATCCAGCTCTATTTTGCTACTATCCAATTGTTTCTCAAAGGCTCTACAAACTAAACTGGAGAAGCTGTGGTACTGTATCTATCAAAGGGCTGACAAAGAGTCTTGCACAAACCATGAGATGTAGACAGGTCTGGAGAGTTTTTGTTCAGTTTGCTTGGATTCCTGCCATTTTGTCTTCTCTGAAAACGGTCACATATAGTTTCTCATACCAGAGTATCCTTTGTAAAAGTTATCAAGAAAAAAAAGAAAAAAAAGGAATGAGAAATCTAATTAATTTAAAAAGCATAAACACAGGAGGATAATTCAGCTTCCTTAAAAATCATCACTCCTCTCTTCAGACAGCCTGTCAGCGTCAGCTGGTCTCTAGATAAAAACCTCTTTGCTGTGTCCAGGATCTATTTTTCAGGTTGCTTCACTAGGTTAGTGTCTATGTTCCATCACATTTCTCCTACTCATTCATCTCTGTCTCAGACATAAAGAAGAACAGATAAAAGTGACATTTCCTTAAGCATCAGGCAAATGAGGAAAGGAAATCTGTGACTGCTATCCCTCTGCTCGAGTTGTGCAGCAGCTTCAGGACCTGAAATCGACTGGTCCATGAACACGTAAAAGACACAAAAGATAGAACAAGTTGATACCTTGGTAGCACAGGAAAAAGAACTACTACACGGTGACTCTAGATATAGCCCTGAGCAAGTAATATTGGCCTAATTTGCACTGCACCAAGGTATCACACTTCAGGCACAATCTAGTCAGAGCTCCATCCCTGCTCTCCCTCTTGCTTTTAAGCAGGACAGTTCTTCCAGCAACCTTCATGTACCAGGCAGGGACAGGCAGCACAGAGCCAAGGCCAGTTTCTTGCTCATCTAGCTCCAAAAAGACACTATGTGATTTATAAACTTTTGGCCCCTAATGCTTGATAAAGAAGTGCAAGGTCTCCTCCAAGAGGAGGTTCCTTACAGGACCACACACAAGTACAAATGCAGCACTAGAAAAGTCTAAATGCCTTTTAGGTTTTTTACCCTGAAAAAAGTTAGGGACACGCTTGCTCCTTTAAAACCTAAAGATCAGACCGTCCAAAATGCGTTTCCAGATACTCCAGAGGCTGGAAGCTTCCAGGTTACCTAGACTCAGAAATTATTCCGCTTGCTTCTCTCCGTGTGCGTGCACGTGCAAGCATGTGTTTAATACACATATTAAATTTTAAATAGATTCCTTTTAACTAATCACATCAAGTGGTGTTTGTGCAATGTAAATATTTGCTTTGTTCCTTCAACACTCTTTCAATTACACAGAAAATTTCAGAGAAATAAAATTATAGCAGGCCGAATATTAAAAGGTGGGGAGGGGAAAGAGCTAGAAACTAAGCTTCAAAGGGAATTCTACACTTTGATTTTAGTTTGCATATTCCAAACACTCACATTTTGCTACACAGATGTCAAACCAGGAGGTAGGTAATAAAGCAGGTTCCTTTAAGATTAAAAAAAAATAAAAATAAAAATTACACTTTAGATGATCAAATCAAACCATATTCCAAGTGTGGCAGAAGTAAATTACTTATTATTAGTTCTTGCCTGAACCTCATTGAACCATCTCTTTCCATCATAGCAGGGCTCTGTCAGCCGTGCAGCTCCTCGCCAAAAATAAAGAATGGCAGCATTCCCCATCTGCTGATGAGTCCAATCTAAGGGAAGACAAAACACTGATTTTATTCAACTCTGTTCCAATTATTGTCAGGCGATACAAACAGTCATCATGACACACAGCCAGGCTTATTCATGTGCCCAGCAAGCCAGGCCAGGCATAATAAAGAGATTACACACTCCGTTTGGAATACAGGCAACTTGGAATGGCTTTTATTAAAACTTAAAGCAGGGGAAATATTGAGTAGTAGATTTAGATACCACACAAATCAGAAATACGTTTGGCTCAAAAAGACAACACATGGCATCCTTAGTGAATGAGGGTGACTATTATTACAGCACAACAGGCCTGCCTTTCTCTCCTTGCCAGAAAGAGAGCTTGGAATAGCACAGAGCACATGGCACCTCAAACTTAGAAGAGAGAGACTGGCAAGAGCTTTATAGGGTATGAAGGAAAAAATAAAAAAGGAGCTTGGTAAACTATCTGTCCCCTTGAAAGACAGCTCCTCATAAAGCACCACAAGCCTCTGTATCGAAATGACCTTGGAAGAGAAAGGGCTCTTAACATCAAGAAAAAGGGCAGAAGGGGCAACAGTTGGGCTCTGCTTCGCTTCTGGGGTTCTCCTGCTTCTTCCTGGCATTAATTTCTCTACCAGCACAACTGGAGACCTGGGGAGTCCACTCAGGGCAAAGAGGTTGCAGATGTGCTGAGAGCACACACTACCACACCCACTGGTTGTCCTTCATTGTTACCCTCCATCTCCACATATGTCCATCTGTCATATTCCTTCTGCTCTATACTATGGGCTGGACCATTTGCCCGCCCAGAGATTGCACGGGTGTCAGACCATGGCCCCGATTCGCAGGTAGGATCCCAAGGTACAACCTACATAACAACTAAGGATACAGGGCTTACATCTACACTCTTGAGCTGACTTTCTAATCCTCAGCCATATCAGATGCTTACAAGTTACACTCATCTGACCAGTCCCAGTAGAATGATTCCTTGCCTAAAAACTGTTCTTGCTTGCTTATAAAACCCCTTCAGGTGCATCTAGATGTTACAGCAAAAAATTTGTTCTTTATATTCAGATGGAACTTCTGGGTTCCAGTTTGTGCCCGTGGCCCCTTGTCCTGCCACTGGGCACCACGGAGAAGACTCTGGCCCCATCCCTTGACCCCTGCCCTTCAGCTATTGATCAGCATTGATCAGACTCCCTCTCAGCCTCCTCCAAGCTTTGTACTTCTCAAACATGCACTGGAACAGAGATGTGAAACATCCTGAAAAAATCTGCTAGGCTTACGAGCTCTACATTTCCAGAAGAATGAATTTCAACCTAATTTCTCAATCTTCGGAATTATCTTTCCGAGCAGCTAAGTAATGACTGTATCTGATTACAATTCAATTTAATAAAAACTCTGCAGAATACCCCCACGTACTTTGAACAGAAAAGGGAAATGCAGTTATTTGAAATTCTCTATTCATTCAGAGCACAACGCTGCTGAAACCTGGGCATAAATGTCTCTCACCAGTGCTCACAAGATGGTGTTGTAATTGATGCCAAAAATTCAGCAGCTTTATCATATGCAATTTTTTCCTACTGACAAAGTATTCCACGAAGCTGTATTTCAATTCTGATTCCATATGTCACTTCAATTTCTGATCAGAGCTTGAACATAAAAAAAATTATAGCCTGCCTCAGTGGACCAATAAAAAAGGATCATTTCTTTTTACATATCAACATTTATTAGTCTCGATCATTTCAGAAATATAATCATTATAGTCCTTTTTACTGAGAACAGCCACTCCTCCCTCTCCCCCTCATCCTGGGGGCTCCTCTGTACAGATGCTCTTTTCCCTTTTATTTCTGAGGGTGGCATGTTGTTGCACAGCAAAATCTGCTGTCATGCAGAACCAAGAGAAAGATTAATTAAAAAAGATTGTGTCTTTTTGTGGTTCTTTTTCCTATTCCCAATACCCTGACTCTTTAATATTACCATCATTTCCTTCCCTCTCCCCCAAATAAAATAAAGTTTAACTAAAAAGTCAAAGGCAGGGGAAGTTTTAAGTCAGAAAGCAAGACTGGGTTGACCGTTCTGAACTCTGTATTTCAGAGGCCTCCCAGTTTCAGCTGGGGTCAAATGTGTTTAACCAGAGCATCTTCCACAAGTACAACACAAGGTCCTGGTTGGAAACTATCAATACTCAGATTAATCTTGGTTTTCAGAATCATTGATCATATCTGTTTGTTTTATACTCTTCCAGAATCTTCCCAAAGAAATTGATCCATCCTTCCTACTGAAAACCCAAGATAGATCGGATGCTGTTTTCAAATAGACTGTTACAAATCCCATCAATACTGGAATAAAACCAGAAAACACAAGGCAGCTTTATTGATTTACACATTACAATAACATCTGCTTTTTGTGCATGTGCAGTCTCCCATGAGTGATAATTGGACTTTTAAAGAGAATCTACTATTGAACCTCTAAGTATTATCCATCAGTTTTCCTTCCCCTTTTCATAACAGACACAAAAGCTTAGAGCTAACATGCCTAATTAGTGTAGAATGATTGAAAAATCACTGCCTGGACTGAAACACATGGTGCAAACAATAACTGAGCTTCTTGCACTAGGGATTATTTCAGTCAAGTCTGGCATCTTTGTGCATCTGGATGCAGAACTGGAAGGTGGACATTTGTGTGACTCCCACAACATGTAAAGTTTCTTGCTAAAATCTTACTCTCACCAAAGACATTTGGACCAATTCTATCACTTCCATGAAAACATTTGATAATTTTCACTTAAAATTCATGTCCTTGTAAATCAAGCCACCTCAGCTCGAAAGAATTTTATCTCAGCGGTGACTAATCCAAATATTGCCTGAAATGGAACAAAAAAGCAAAACATGTTTCCCATTTTCCAAGGATAACTTTCCAGCTTCAAGTTAAAACAGAAGTCTTTAAGCATGATACTGGAGCTACACCTGGGTTTCCATGCAAAGCAAAGCTCAGATAACTAACTGTAGTTTTTCTTCATGTGTTGCTGTTATCTTCTAAATTCTCATCCTCTATAGGAAGTATTTGCCAAGTACAGCAACCCATCACCCACGAATCTGGAAGAGATATTGAGGGCTGAAATAAACTGTATGTGCTACATACACCACTCCAATCAATATCACTCAGCCAGCAAACACTGGGAGTGTTTTCTCACCAGGGATTTTTTAATTTATTTTTTTTTTTTTTAAAGTACAGGATCACTGGAGGACTGAGAACTTGTGCTCATGGCAGATCCAACAACAGAAATCAACTGATAACCAGCTGCCAGCTGACACATCAGGAAGTGAAACAGTTCCTCATCAGCAGTCCTCCAGGCATAGCTCACGGGGCTGCCACCAGAAACCAGCAGTGTCCAGGGCTGCCTCCACCAAAGGGTCACCCAGCATGGGCTCCCACCCCTGGTTCAAAGGGAAGGCCCCACAACCACCGTACACTGCACAGTTGTGTCCGTGCCAGAGCCACAAGCCGAAGCACTTCCTGACTCAGAGCAGGTACGACGGGAAGGCCTCGCTTGCCAAGCACGTGAAGATGCATCGTGTGTTCACGTGCTGTGGCAGTAGGAAGGCAGCGGCTGCCAGGTTCCTCAGCCTCAAGCATTTCATGGACAGACTACATTTAACCTACCACAGGTCCTGTCCAATTTTCATTGCTTTTGTTTAGTAGGAGATCCAGCACTATTCCAACGTGTAGGCAGACTGCTAAGCTGCACAAATCTTATGAATTTTGGCAGCAATCTTGTCAACCTCACATCGGCCGCCTTGCCAAATACCCTCCTGCAAATAACCCCTGGAGTGCTGCCTGCTCTGCGAAGGCCACGGATGTGCAGGCAGCTCCTTCTCTGCTCTCAGCAGGTTTTTTATTGCTTCATGTCTCAGCCTAAGAGGAGCAGCTTTTTGTTTTTCCTACAGTCCTCACATTGTTGTCAAGCAGCGGGTGCTTCCACATCGCTACACAAACAGCGACGGAGCCACCGCAAGGCCAGAAAAGCTGCTGCCCCAGCAGATGTCTGTTGTGTTTTGTAACATATCTGCAGCAAACAGGCTGACAATGAAATTGTGGTGCTTGCATTTCCTTGCAGGTTCATGAGCAGGCCTGGGACCACAATTCAATTTCAAAAAAAAAAAAAAAAGTCCACAAGCTAAGACCCCTTGCCTGGTGACTCCTGCTGTTCTGTGGGAGCTGCGGCCTAAGGAAAGAGAAATGTACTGGCAAACTCCTTTTTCCCCACTGCCTCAGTGCCACTCTTAAATCAGTGACATCTTGCCACTGGCTTGAAGGGTGGCACTGTCAGTACAAAGAAAACGACTTCTTTTGAAGCTATACTATTTAAGGATGACTGGCGTGATTTTTACATATGCGTGTGTACATAGGTACCTACATAGTTTTCACATATGTGCTAAATATCTGGAAGGAAGGTACACATCAGTTTAAGTTTCATCCTAATTTAGAGATCATCCCTGCTCAAGACATTCTTTAAACTCATAGCTTTACACTTGAGCAAAAGTCTCTGATGATTCAAAATATGAAAACAAAGTCCCCCCTAAACCCTCAAATTAAAGTTAATATTCACCCAGCATGAAGACAATGAAGATATGACTGCTGAAACCTCCTCTTCAACAAAGGAAAGGAAGAAAACAGGAACAAGGAATAAAAATCTGTCAAGACTATCTGTCTGGACTTTTAATTTTCTTGTGAAGGTTACTGGAGAGCGCGGTGCCTCCTACAAACCCCGGTAGAGACAGATGATCTCTGGTGGCTCTGCAGTGGCTAATAGCTTTTCTCACTGATTTAAGTCACTCACAAGCATGAGCAGTGCTGTCAAATACAAGTTTACTTACCGCTAAATTCAGCCAACAAATTGCTCGCTCCTGACAGATGTTTCTGTTTAAAGCCACTAGGAACCGTATGGATCATTCCACCTCAGCAGTCTCAAGAGCAGCAACTCAAAGAGCCAGAAATTTGCCAAGAACAAATGAAAAACCTAATTAGATCAACAGACAAAATTTGGATCGAGATTAGAGGATCTGACACGACAATGGGATTAGACATTTAACAAGACATAACAAGGTTTGGCTATTTATCATTTCACAATCAGTTTTCACAGTACAAGAAGGAAGCACTGGCAAGTCAGCATGAAAAATGCGGACATGAGAATATCCTCGTATCAGTTTAGCATGTGCTCCCTTTTGATACCAAGCTCTCTAGAACCAAACAGTCTATTCTGAGAGAAAAACCACTGCAATAGCAGACGGAATTAAGAATTGGAGGTATAAAAAGGAAAATAAAAATAAACACAATCCTTAGAGCCAGATACTGGCAGTTGCAGGTGTACGAAAAGGCTGAAAACTAAATAAATAATCGCAAACAATAGCGTGGGGCTACCCACGCAAAATAGCTACCGCAGATTAACATCTAGACAGACTTTGCAACGACATGGTCATTTTTGTCTTCCCCACTGCTGTTCCAACCCAGCATAAACATACTCAAAAAGTGAGACTGAGAACCAAAACCACCACTTTGTCACTCCCCTCACTTGACAGGCGGCCTGTGGGACTGACCAGGGTGGCCCAGTCCCATGAGCATGAACTTTATGCCAAACCAGGAAACAGCAACGTCAGAGCTGAACACCAGACACCAAGGCTGAATGAACGCAGCTCTCTTTCCTACCAGCTGGCTGCCCTCACACAGCTGCCAAAGGATGCTTTGTGCTGACTCCTGACAGGTCATTAGAGGTCTAGGTGGTATTTAGGTCAAGCAGAAAATTAACTTGGCCCTCAACAGTCCTTTTGTCCTATTTTCGCTCAGATACTCTGCACAGTCACCTTCTGCTCCCACAGCTGGGAAGTCAAGCTTGGAAACAAACTGAGCAATCACATTCTTCAGTGGAAGGAGTCTCTGCGCATTGCTTACCTGCCTCTTGTGTGAAAAGTGAAGCCACTTGAGCCTGCCTGCCTGGAGAAAGTTCATTTCCTCCAAACATTCCCACCATGCTCACCTGGGGAGCAGAGATATAGAGAAGGCACGGTGTGCTTTACACAGGACAAAGCAATCTGGTTCCATCCCGGTGCAAACCCATAAAGAAGTTATCACCAGCTTGTTTCTATTTCTAGCATCAGCCACAGAGGCTTGGTCAATATAAAAACATGGCTTTAAGGAAAGGAAAGCAAGTCACAGAGCACTGAAGAAGAATTTTACAGAGGGCGACATGTGGAGCTATCTCTCTACAGCACCAGCAAGTAAAAAAGAAAACCAAAAAGAAATTAAAAAAAAATATGCCTACATGTAGCTCCTCACTCTCAGCCTACTAAGTGTCTTTTGCTTTGTATTTTAATTGCAAACTGAAGTTTAGAGCAACTTCTTGATCTGAATGTGGACAGCATCCAGTACAGTGGAAGTCTCAGCCCACATATGGTTGGGACTACTATATAGCAGTAAATTTAAAACGAGTTGCCAGCAGAAGGTACCCCAACAGAGGCATCCCCATGGCCAGGCTGCGCAGCTAACCCTGCCAACGCAGCAGTGCTTCCCAAAACCTGCTCCAGCGACCCTGGAGGAAGCAGTGACCCCAACACACTTGTCATTCACTGATTCGAGAAGCAAAGAGAGATTAGAGGAGTATTTACAGTTTACCACTAACCAAACTGCAACACCAGGCAAAGTAACTAAGCAATGATACACACTAAAAAATACAAACATTTCTAGGATCTTGTACTACGTGGAAGTGCCTGTAATAGGAAGAAACAGCATTCACAGCACAAGGAACTGCAACCTGGATGGATTTCCTGGATTGAAAAGCTTATTTGAGGGCACAGCTGATGTCAGGTAAGGAGGGCGTGAGAGGTGGCCGTTAACATTTCCACAGGGCAGCCGGCTTGGGAAGCTTTGGGTTGGAGGTAACACAAGTGGAACAGCAATGAAGGAGAGACAAAAGATGATGTTTTCCCCTCAGATTGCTTCATCACATCCTTAACTTTAAATACATGACTAGTTTCAATTAAAGATAAAAGACTCGTGTTAACATCTGTGTCAGTGTTGACAGCACTAAGAGGATACACTGCAGCAGCGATGTAAGCACACTTAGCAGTAAGTATACTGCTTAATCCTTCCCTACGTGTTTTGAAAATAATTCCTCTTTGTCAAATGAAGTACAGCTTTTTTGATACAATTAGCTTTTTGCCCGGAGCTCTGGTGGTCCTGATATGAAAGGAATCTAGATACACATCAGTTCTGCTTTAAGTTCTGCATTTAAAAACAGAAATAGATAAAAAATAAATCCTTCCTCTCAAGCTCATCTTCTCATAAATCCTATTAACAAGAGATATTCTGAGATAATTACAGCAAGGCACCAGCATCTCTCCTCAGTGACTTTTGACATTGTACATCATCATGGCAATGGAGTAGTATCCTTGCCAGGGCTAGCACCTCTAAATACCATTTTAATTTGTGTGCTGCCCTTCAGCTAAATACTGCTTCTTTTTTTAAAAAAAAAAAACAAAAAACTAAGAATGAGAGAGAAGAGGAGAGCTATAAGAAAGAAGCAGCTCTTAATATATATTTTTTTTTTAATACATGCTCTCCAAGCCCATGGCAACAGCAACACTTTGCACCAGGACAACACTAAACAACAAGGAGTTCTGTGAACACCTGAACTACAAAAGAAATTCAGGGTTTCCTGTGAGGTAAGGTCCACGTAGCTTCCCCAGAACCTGAAATAGGCAGAGCTCACATCACTACCTTTCCTTGTGGAATGGTGGAAGCTGGGTCACAGGTTCAAAGCTGCCAGGAGGCAGGAAGGACAGGCACCTCTACAGTCACACATCCAGTACTGGCACAGCATCTGCATCTCCTCAGCAAAGCCAGCAAAACACCCAGTCACAGGAATGTGCTGGGGATGCCCCAGGCAGCACTTTTCAGACACATTTGAGCCATTTACAGGGCGCTCTAGAAAAAAAACCAAGCCGTGCCTCTTGGCTGTTACGCAGGAATGGTACCAGGTCCTCCTGTAGAACCCACAGAAACAACCACCTGCACAGGCTTCAAATCAGATCTCCTGCAGGTGAAAAACTCCACTTTGAGAGAACTTCAGTATTTGAAGTCTGCAAACCTACATCTCCTGTAGCAGGAGATAAGACAGACCATTAGTATCTGTAAAACGTTCCTCGTATTCAGGTATAAGCAGTTACAGTGGCAAACAAAATGAAACTAAGCTAATATGTGCAGCTAAGAAAAAGTTTCAGTTATACTCCAGCATCAAAGCTATGAATTTTAATTTCTTTCAAGTGTTGTTGAGAAGACTGAGAAGCATCTTACACCAATGCAGTTCCAGGGTCTCAGGTCTTTGCCTCCCCCATGTATTTCCCCTCCGCGCTGGGATGAATGCCACCAACTGACGGTTCAGCTACTTTTGCTGCCTAGCACGCCAAGATCTTCATCCTACAAAAATATAAAGAAGTCTTTTCATAATCGTTATAACTCATGAGGGCAAAAGCAGCTCAGAAAGGCTTCTCCAGTTAACAGCTTAAAAGTGACAATTTTAGCAGCCACATACGTACTCAGAACGGCTCTATTTCCCCCAAAGACGCGTTTCTGATCCTAGGTAGGCAAAGCAGCTCATTTGTCCTAATTCTGAAGCAGTGCATGCTAGTCTCCTTCAATCTCAATTAGCTAGTAGGAAATTTATTTAGAAAGCTGACAGGAACTATTTGGGGGATTAATGATCACTGATTTATGAATATTGAGTAGCATTTCAATAATCCAAGCAGAGTAATCACTTGTAGCTGAAGCCAGTTCTCCCAACCATTATAGTCTGTAGCAATCACTCAAAGGCAGTTAAATGATTCTGATTTATGACCTTAACCTACAGGGCCCAGTACATTTGCTCTATCAGTGTGTAAATTCTAAAAACGCAATTCCCTGCACCTCTAGAGAGCCAATTTAAGTCAACATTATGCATGAGCTGAGCATGCTCGAATTCTCAGATCTCTTATTTCACTCATTAAATTTGCACTGAACATCTTGCAATTAAAATTTCATATAGATTTTTTTTCTTATGATTGACATTTGGCCTTGGCAAAATGAGTTTAAATTTTGTTTCTCTAAAGATTTAAAAGGAGATAGATTGATCTAGACATTGTTTTCTGCAAGATGATGATGATGGAGCACTAATGCTTTTATTAGCATTTTGAAAAGCCTCCCTTTTGCTAGAAGGCTGTCTATCAGTAATAAGTGAAAGCAATTCAGTGCCCAGAGCCAAAGCTACGGCTAGTACGACAGCATCGGACCCCTTGCTGCGCACTCTTCAGGTGACCCTCCCCTGGTTTTAGGCCAACGTCTCTAACTGGGGTGGAACAAATTGGGCCTTCCAGGACAAACCAATATCTGCTCATCTGCAATGAATAAACAGCAGTTCTATTATGTGGCTTTGAAAAGCAGCCCAGGAGAACTAGAAAGAGCAGAGAAGTACTAGAGTGATTTCAAGACTTGATCTGAAGTAAAGAACTGTTTAGATTGACTTGAACACTAGATCTGTTCTGCTAAAATCAGGTGACTCATTTACTTTATCTCATGTTCTGTCCCGCGGGCAACAAATTCAAAGGAAAAGCAGTCGTGCCTTCAGCGACCCCACGTGCTAACTCTTTACAGCAACACCTTCTATCCAGTAGAAGTATCTGATCACACAGAGACAGTCCACACATCAAAGAGTCCACAACATAGGGACAAACACAAAAAAAAAAGGAAATATAATAATAATAATAATAATCATTTATGTCGACAGCTTGAGAGGTCCGCAATGTTAAGAGCCCAAGGACAAAAATTATCATATAACTCAAGGAAACAGTAAGTCTTTTTGTAGAAATGCAGCTCCTAGCACAACGATACATTGATTTAATGTAGAACTTGGAGCATTAGGGTCATGTAAATAATAAGAAATCATGTACAGACTGCAGCAGACGTGCTAATACTACTTTTGTACCTTAGGAAGGTACTTAAAAGGAAAATATTTCAGAAACCTAAGAGGCTGACTAAAGGAAACATCCCCTGGGCTGGGGAAAGATGAATACACATTCACAATACCCATTTAGAGTCACTGGTCATAGCGACAATGGAAATGGTACTGGAGAACGCATTTTAACTGCTGTCTCCCAACCTGCCAGCTAGAAGATGTTCCCCATGTCCACACAGGTACCGACACGCACACAGGTAAAGTAGGACCCAAATGCTTGCACACTGAAGATGTGAATGGCAAGAGAAGGCACCTGCCTGCTCACACCACAGGAAGATTTAAGGCCCTGCAGGCTGTTGTTCAAGCCTGAGGAAAAATGCTTCAGACCTACACGTATATACCACTTGCAGTTTAACCACTCTTCATCTTGTCCAGCTGAGCACAGTATTTGCCTTTCAGCAGATTATAAGCAACAGAAATAAGCAAAAATTTGTCTCACTATGGGAAGAGATCAATAGTGTACCTAAATTCCATTATGTAGCTAAAGGAAAAATCCAGTGTACTAGCCCTGGAGAATATCAATCTTGCAGCAGTAACCCAAGGCATGTTTTACTGCAGAATAGTAAAGTCTTTACAGTCGCAGCATAATTACACTAACATACCAGTATTTTAATATCATCTCTCTGAAATGAAATTTTGTTTCCATGTCCAGTCAATAATTCTGTCTCATCACAGTGATGAATAGAGCTTAGTGAATAATTTGGTATGAATAATTTATTCACTGCATTTCACCTTTCATCTCTCTTTGAACATTTTGTGAAATTCTGGAACGCATTCGTCACACAAAACTATTCGCAAATAACTCATGCTTGCAGGGCCTGTGTTGAGAGTTCACTGAAAACGTTCAGACTGATTTGCCACTTGGTTACATTTACGAGGCGTTGTACCTGCTCCATCGTTGGCTGAGCTCAGCCCAGCCGAGCTGCATTCCCCGTCGTTCAGACAGCTCCAACTCCAGGTCACCCTCAGATATTTAACCTTGGAATGTTATTATGTGTGATTTCTCCCGTTTCAGGATTTAGAGAGGGTCCAGATGCATTTAAGGCCCCATTGTTCTAAGCTCTATGTAAAAACTGACCACAAGAGTTGAGATTCTCAGTAGGCAAGACAAGAGGAGTTGCCACCAGGCTGTTTCACAGACAGGTAATTTAGATAGAAAACAAGTATTACTTTACTAAGTTCAGACAAAAGGAATCTGTAGTAAAGTGAGACAAAGAGAATCTGTCATAGAGAGAAGATACCAGCTTATAAACACAATAAGTTTTCTACCCTAACAACCAGACAAGGCTGTAAAGCTCTGAGGATCTCCCAAGGTCGGTCATTTGCGATAGTTGGGAATTTTCCCAATGATTTTTTTTTTTTTTGTAAAACCAAAGATTTCCATCTCCTCCTGTAAAAAACAGTTTATCATTTTTTTTGCTACAAAAGGAAAAATTTTGCAGTCCAGACTCTGAAGGAAAAACTACGTTGTGAGGTGGATAGACTCGATGAAAACAAAACTGCCCCAAACGTTTCATGTTGCACCAGTGAAACAAACAGTTACGTGATGGTTCCAGCAGGTCAAAAAAACTAGTTTTCTCCCAGAGGCAGCTCATCCCCTCCCGACATCCTAGAAAAAAAAAGCAGCCATCACTACAATGTAGATTTTGAGGTAAGACAAGCAGTGTTGTCTAGACACAGCACTGAACCCACAGGGACAACAAATCTTGGAGTAGAAAGGCTCCTGTAGGCAATTTGTCACTAGAAAATAATCCTATTCCATTATACTATATGAGGAGACAGTGGCCCAGCTCAGTGCATGGAATCCCAGGTTCCAAATGCATTACCAAACTTGATTTTTCACATGTCTTGTCCTGTGAAAATTTAGTTACATTTCTAGTTCTTGCTCCCTCCCAAGAGAAAGAAAACATTGAAAAGTCTTTCATATGTGCGTTAAATACTGCACACACTGAGAATATTCACACTAAGTTAAGCAGATGAGCATCGCCTCTCTTCTGAACTGCCATGGAGTCACCAGGCTGAAACAGATGTAGTGACCAGCCACCAAAAGAGGACTATTAGAAAGCTGATGAGCAGGTACACAACCACCACAGCCCATGGATTTTCATTAGTGGTGCCATTAAACCATTAGCATAAGCTGTTCAGTAATGATGTGTGATAAACACAGACCCACCCACACGGGACATGACACCTTTGAAGATCACCTAAACTGGGGTGAGGGAGGGAACTGCTATTCGGTGGAGGGGAGGAGTTATTGATTTATTTCTACGGCTACCACTTCTACTACATGGATTTAGACACTTCAGAGATAATGCCATTTCCCCAACAGAACAGTATCCAATGAAGATAAATTAAAAATCCAGAGTAATGGTAAATGAATTCAATAAATGTTTGCCTTGCCCTCTAAAGTATGGTTACATAAAACAAACAATTCCTTTTGTATTACCATGAGATGGCCTAGAAATACCAGATGACTTCACTAAACAATTAATAGTAATTTAAGTTATGGAAATGGAACTCTTCAGAGTTACGAGGCTCTATTTCATATTTGTGTTATAACAGCAGTAAGATTTACAGAACTGTAAAGAATAATCCTTTAGCTTCACATACTTGTGTAATTATTTTAAAAATTGAAATGTCATCAATGATACAATATGGTCATAAGTAATTAACCACCTAATTAAAATCTAGAAATTAAGAGTATTTCATGTTCAGATAAAATTGTCCTTCACAGCTGGATTTCAGCAGTCCATGAACCTAAGCAATACTGGAAACAGAGGAAATTAGAGATGCTGAACACTTTTTATGGGAATTTGCAATGTGAAGCAAAAAGGAACAGCAGGACAGAACATGCCACGATGATTAGTGTTCTGTTTAATCAATGCTGAGATGTCATCAGCAAGAGACGGCAGGTGTCACATTGCTACGATAGAACAAAGTCAGTTTTGGAAAGAGGAAGATGAGAAAGACTGGTCACACAAGCGTTCTTGCAGTAGAGGAAAAAAATCTTTGCTTTTTCAGAACACATACAATTAAAACATACAGCGTTAAAAAAAAAGAAAAAAAAAGTAAGTTTGGAAAGTCTCAAACAAAGTTGAAGTCGTCATATTTTTCTCCTGCCCAGCACTCTGTATAATTATTTGGGGAGGAAAAGCAGAAGCACCTTATTGCACGGCATCAAAGCTTTGCCGCATTCAAAGATCACAAGTTGTAGCCTATCAGGGAGAAATCAACGCTTTTCCAAGTATTATCAAGGTTTTCAACAAAACACCAGCCATTGAAACTTGTCATTCTATAGTCACAAAATAAAGTAATAACTAAGCAGTTATTACTGACAGTTTCTGTGTCTCCATAGAATGCTCTGCGACAGGTGAGTCGCTGTGATAAAAGCGGCTGAAAAACTTGTTGCAGCACAATTCCGAGGTCAGGCAGCGCAGGAAGCTCCCAGATTTAAGTCAAAGTGCTAGAGAATTATTAATGTCAAAATTTACATAGGCCCTTAAATAAGATCTGTCACCGTGAATTCTACACCTTATATTAATGGGAGAACGTCAGTTTAGTTGCAGGGTAATATTCTGTACTTGAAAAAGGCTCCGTGTGTCGCATATTGAACGGGAGTCACTGAGAACGTGCACGCACACCTAGGGAAATCCAGAGACCACAAACAGTACCTGGACAAACTCAGGCTGCAGTCTTACAAAGAAATTCATCCATTTTTGCTCCCTTTCTTTGAAACAGTTAAGAATTTTCTTCCAGTTGGTCTCTACTGAGTTTTCACCTCTAACACTCACGTGAGTAACCCCAGTGTCAAAGGCTTTTAAACACAGGCAAACAGGACCTCCAGAAGAGATGACTTTCTGGGTTTTGCTGGGGCATCTCCTGAGGAGCCAGGGCAGCTCCTGGGATGCGTTGGCCTTGACCTCCCAAATATGCAAAACTTCTCATAGGCTACTGACCACCAACGATCTCTTCTTCAAACACTATTCTCTTAGAAAGGGCTGGCAGAAGATGCACATCTGGCTTCTACAGATGTTGTCTATTTATTTCATGTCAACTTTTTCCAGTATGACAGACAATCTCAGTAATTTCTTCACCCCCTCACCCCAGAAGAATGGAAGAATCCCATTCTTCTAAAATTCTGAATTTTTATGGCAATTTCTACAGAACCATGTTAGTCTTTCAATACACAATATATTACCAGAACAACTGTCTGCTGTAACTACCCAGAAGGAATGATCTTCTGCATCCACTGAATAGAAGACTCAAGGAGTCTGCAAATTTACTGCACATCTCAAAGACGACAAGCTTTTGTCTCTCCAAGTACCCTCCTTCACGAGCCATTTGGAGACAAACAGAAAACATATCATTAACCTCTGATTATGTTCCAAGACACATTTCTAGTGCAGCTCTCACGATTCCAACGAGGCTTTACACTTGGCTCACTGTGAGCCCACCCACTGGAGTTGATTGAAATTACTGGCCTGTTATCTCACCTTCCCCACCCACCTCACCACCAACCCAAGTGCCAGAAAGTGGCTGCAAAACAGAGCCAGACACCGGCAGGCGTGTTCTGCGTGTTGAATGAGGGACTGCAGTTCATTTCAGACTTTGTCCAGTCAGATCTGCATATTTCTCAAAACTGTCAGACTACTTTGTTAAGTTTCTTTCTACTCACTTTTAATCACTATTGTAATTTCAATCTTCTTCTTAATTTGTTGTTCACAGTAGGTGGAGAACTATGTAGTCAGGTGAAGGCTTTATTATTAGTTTGGGGTTTTTTTTCTGATTTGAAAAGCCCATAGCTTGCCATGCTGACTAACATTCTTTGGTCAGTAAATAATACCACCTGCTGAGCCAAGTATGTGCCCAGAATGAATGTGTGCTGCTAGGTGATTTTTCCCTTTCTGTTCCATGGTTGTCATTTTTTCCCTTAAACCAGAATTTGCAGCAGCCTTGCCTCATTTCTAGGAACAGAGAATGCACGGACCACACATGGATTTGTATAAGACCATTGCTCAAGCTAATTAATTCAGTCATTACCCTAGCACCCAGCACTGAGGGCACACAGAAGCATGAAATGAGCTGCATTCCACTGCCCACAGACAGAAATCCAAAACCTCCATTCATTCACTCTTCTCCACACCCACTCCTCTTGCTCCTGAACTACACCAAACTCTCTCTGGGGCTGAAAAGCCTGAAAGAGGAGCACAGTACTTCATCATTAGACTTATCAAATGTCTCCTTGACCTTGTTGTAAAAAAAAGGGTAATACATGATAACCTGGCTCATCTTCTCACCCCATCATTACCCCAGAGAATCACAGAGTTGTTGAGGCTGGAAAGTACCTCTAGAGATCATCCAGTCCGGCCCCCCTGCTCAAAGCAGGGCCACCTACAGTAGGTTGCTAAGGACTGTGTCCTTTTGGGTTTTGAATATCTCCAAGAATAGAGAATATCTCCAAGAATAACCCCTTCGGACAACTTGTTCCAGCATTTGATCATTCTTACGGTAAAACAGTTTTTTCTTACGATTAAATAGAATTTCCTGCATTTCAATTTGTGCTCGCTGAAGACCCATTTTGGCTGCCATGATCAAACCACTCTTTTTAAGTGACTTTTCTTTAAACTTAAGATCCCTGGGGTCATTATCTGTACCAAAGGGGATGGAAAGACGTTCCACTAAGGTTTATATATTCACATCACACCAGCCTGCAGAGCTCAGTGATCAAACATGTTATACACCTTGAAAAGACGCAGCCCTGGAGAGTTTCTCTTGCCCCCTGGTCATCTTCAAGAGGCATTTGCTTCTAAAGGACTTTATCTCCTTAGCTGCTCTCGAGCAGTTGAAATCACTGTTGTTCCTCAGTCAAGTCAGGGTTCATTTATTATTTGCTCTAATGGCTAAAGAGATGTTTAATTTTATACCTCTGAGCTGGTACAGATAAATTAAGTGGATTACAAATGTTACTTGTTTTCCTGTGCAATTTTGGAAGCAGATTAGAAGTGACAAGAAAGCAAAGAATGATACTGAAACTGACTCTACAGATGTTGCTAGACTCGACATTAGGAATTTTCATGAAGAAAAATCATTGTAATGATTCAGTTCTTCTGTCATCATTGGTGATAAGCAGCACGAGAATATTAACTCCGCAGTTCTGTGTAACACACCTCGAGGTTTTCTGACTCAGGACCCTTGCAAAGCTATAGTTCAAGAAGCAGGTAGCTCAGCAATGCAAACTGAAACCATTATTATACATACTAAGAACTGACCGCTATAAACATATAAATTAGAAAAAAATAATCCACATGAGTTTCTTATAGTTGCATGAAACTAACAAAATTGTAATCGTGATATTTGCTTCTACTTCACAAAAGGCATTTTCTTCAATTTTTTCACCACGTAGAATTTACTCGTTTTCGTCCGTTCTATTCTTTGTTTTGTTCTTAATAGCTACAGCTGACCCACGGCAAAGCAGAAAAAGAAGAAAATCATTTTAAATTAACACTTCCATTTTGTTAGGAGGAGCCTCCCTCCCCAAAAAGCATTGCAAAAGAAGAAAAGAAATACATCTGAGACTAGTAATAAATTCACATCCCCAAGTGAGACCAGCAAAATAATTCCTTATTATACATGAAATGTCATTGAGGTTCACCATGCTCAGGAAGGCTATGAACTGCACAATTCAAGGGACAAAAGGAACAAGGCCACAAATGCACAGACGTCCCCTCAAACACGCTGAACAGGCTTCTCCACAAGGTCTCAGATCTCCCCACTCCCTGCCAAGCTTTTCTTTATCACCATCTGCCTTTCCTCTATTAACTAATTTTTTACCCTGAAGAAGATTCTAAGGCTGCTCTACTTTTAAATAATAAAACGGACATTTCACAGTGGTCTAAAATGTAGTGCTGACCTAATAAGATTGATTTTTTTTTTTTCCTTCGGGAAAGAAAATGAAAAAGCAACAAATGCCCTTCAGCTACACATTGAAAGAGGAGGCTATACAAATCATAGGTTACCTAGTTAAAGCTTTCTCTAAGCTGGGCAACTGCTTCTTCAAAACTGTTTTATAAACCTCTACTAGTGTTAAAACAGAAAAAATATTATTCCCATATCACACATGGAAAAAAATTCCAGACCTCTCTAATATGCACAGGTTAATTAACAGCTGCGCAACTCTGCTGCTTCTATATCCATTTTTCATATATAAACACAAGGGATAAGGATATTGATTATTAAGTCTTTCAATCAAGTTCCTTACACTTAGGCTGTAAACAAGACCAAAATCTGCTGGAATTAGAGCTCTACAGTGTAGTTTTCCGCATCACTATTTTCTTTGTCATCGAGCTCTTTTTAAAAAGCAGGGCACCCCAAAATCTTGAGGTCCTCAAAAAGTAATTTTGAAACATCCCATTCAATACTGTTTCACAGCTCTCGACAGCTCTAGTCATGGAGACGCTCTTCAAGTCAGAGTTGTTCCAGTGCAGGACAGACAGACCTGGAATGGTTTATCAATGACCTTGCCAAGTGCTTGTTCTGTACCTGGTGACTGTATCTGAAAACCAAGAGGACAGACAACATTTAGCTCTCTCTAACTCGTCATTTCTGGGATGCAATGTAAGTTTCCTTTACATAACACAGGAAAGAGAGACCTCTGGGGACCATCCAAATCATGTGCTGGGATTCCTGTTGGGGTATTTCTCCGCAGGACACCACTGCAACTCTTCTCCACGAGCTGCAGGGTTACCAGAGTTCTCCGCACAGCAGCAGCAACCAGAGCGCACTGGACAGCTCTCAAGCAGTGCAACTTAAAGTGAAACGCCAGACTGGAAGAAAGGTGGGCTTTGTTGGCTGGTGGGTTTTTTTCTCCCCTAAATGTGAAGATTTAAAATTAGAACTGAGCAAACAGTTGAAACCAACCAGTCAAGCCAGTGCTCAACGCCTTTTAGAAAGCAATCAGGTCCTGGGCATGGCTGACCCCGAAGACACAGTCAGACCTGACGGAATATTCATGGCAGGTATTATGCCATGTGCTCATAGCTCTGCTGGCAAGTAGGTGAACACATAAATTAGGGAACAGATTGTATTGGGTTGGGATGTGGGCATCTCAGCACAAGTGTCCCAACAGGCACTTATTTAGATTTAATAGAGAATTATTTGACACTTGTTTTTCAAGTGGAGCCAGGAGTCACTTAGGGATTCCCGCTCAGAATCATAACAGGGACAAAAGGCTGCCAAGGGAGGGTCATAGCAGCTCCCGATTTTCAGGATGAATTCCTACCACAGCAATTCACGCTTAAGTCTACAACAGCCCTTGAACCCCACTCGCTTGGCAAAGACAGGACAGGCTCCACTCCCACCACACCTTCTGCTGCAGCATCCCAGGCAGCCTCCCCGACGAATTCCCAGCCAACCAGCTGTCTTTGGGTTGAACCAAAGAGGAATCTGAGCTGGTAGAGACAGATCTAGTGCGCAAAATCCCTGCTATTTCCAGTACGTACCAGCTGATCACAGACATGAAGAGTCAGGGGGGCATCCAAATACCTATTGTTTCGGCAACCATGACTGGGATTTGTAAAGGGTGGGGAGAGGGGATATAAAATCACAGAAGAGTAAAGCACATTGTTTTCTCTCTCTCCTCCTTTGGTCAAAACAATTCCTTTTAATTGCAATATATTTTGCAACTATAAAGTCATTCTTCTCAGAGGGGAAGAATAAAGACTCCCCGCTGAGAATTAAATGATCTCTTTAAGTAATACTTTCAAAAGATACTGTAAGCTTTTAAATTATCACTCAAAAATATGGCACGAATGAAACAATAACAATGGAAAATCCTATGTAAATCATGCTGCTACGCAGAGAGTTGCAGCAAAAAGCACACAAAGCAGCTAGACCATAGCTTCCATCATTTGGTTTTTCTCTTTGTGTTCAACATACTCACAAAGGACAAGCTTTGGGTAAGTGGCCTTATCTAAACACAAGGGCTGTGTATGAGCAAAGCTTTCCGGAAAAGTTTCCAAGGGTCTAATGATCATGGTAAATACTTTCCAGTATAATTCTGTTAAGGTATCTGGAGTGACTTCCTAGGTTCTCTGAAGTCAGCAAGTATTGTGCCAGTGGTTTCAATGGAAACAGGGTATCACCTCTGGACTTCCAGGCAGGGCTTAGAGCTCAGACGGAAGCCAGTTCACCACAAAACTATGTAATTAATATTCATCCATATAGATAGCAGTAAAATTCGCATCTATAGTTCAGATTAACCTGGGCAATAACCACATTTTAAGTGATTCATGCAGAAGTATCTGACTAACTTCAATCTCTACTATCAGTTTTAGAATAAAAGGATGGCTCTATTATCCTAAAGGGGCAATTTTTCATTCCTCGCAAATCCAAAGTCCCACTGAGCACAGGGAAGGCAAGATGAGGTCCTTTGAATACTGTGGCATTGAGGTTAATGGGAGATTTAAATGCACAAGAAATGCAGAATCTGGTCGTAACAGTATTTGAAAAAGAATTATAATAGTCATAAAAATGAAAGGGTATTTATTCAAAAATGCTTCAGTATTTCACAAGTTATTTTTTCTCCATACTCCTTTCTCAGCTGGCTCACTGCTGCTTCTGCTCTCCTTAATCTTTCCTTTCTAATTCTTCTTTTAAATATTTATTAAAAATTTGCACAGATGGGGGAAAAAAGCTGAAGATCTGAAACAAAATTAATTTAATAAGGAAAGGACTAGAAGCCCATTATTGGTTTAGGCAGCCTCTTTTCATGCCGTATATTGTAACTAGGAATAATTAATTTGAAAGTCCTTGATCTTTGGGAGCTTTTTCATTAATATTATTATTAATAATAATAGCAATCCACATTCACTCTCCCCACTTCACTCTAGCTGGCTCTAAGTACTCCAGTGCCTCCAGGCTGCCACAGCACAGGGGGCTGTGGGTTGAACAGCATTTGCTTTCTCAAGTCGGCACCAAAGGCCGGCAGCGCGGGCAGGGTGCTGCAAATCCCCGTAATGTACCCCTGCGATAGCCTGTCCCATCCCGCCCGCAGGCAACCCAACAGGTGTGGGGGGGGTGCCCATCAGCAGATCCCAGTTTGCATGGCAGGGAAGGGCTGGAGCACTGGGGTACGGGCTCTTGGGGAGGGTGGGTGTTGTGCGAGAGGAGGTGGGAAGCTCTGGAGCACAGGCCTGCCCAGAGCTGGAGCGACACTGCAGCACCCTTCTCGCTTCCCACATCCATACAACAGGCACAGCCTGAAACACGAGAGGAAACACAGCCCTGGGCTGCAACCACATGAAGTGCCAGCCCCTCGACTGGCACACGCATGGATCCAGTGCTGCCAGCAGCAGCCTCAGCAGATGGGGCCTGGAGTTCAGGATGGCAATCTGCCTTTGGGGGGAAAAACAACAGATCTTGGCTTCAGTCCCATCACCCAAACAAAACACTTTGCCACACTCCAGTAAGATGCATAGTCTACACAGGGAGGGGGTTGACTTCAGCATTTCCCTTTGTTGTCTACATGAGGAGAGCAGTTATCCATGCCACAACGTACAGTCTCTTACTGCTATAGACATAGCCATTGTTGGTAGGAGCTGAGAGGCTTTTGTATGCGGTGCAAAACGTGTCCAAAACCAGTTCAGAAGGACAACTGGCAGAGCAGCCAGTCACAGAGCACTGGATCGACTGGCTGTGGTCAGCAGGAGCTCTGGAAGCAAGCGCAGAATCCTCTGAGAGCCCTGGGGTATCATACTCCACATCATCCTGCACTGCCTACTTTTAACATCTAGGGTGTAGAGCGTTGGACGCACTGTCCCTCAGAGCCTCATCTGATACATCTTGCCACAGGGCTTTATTCATCACTGCAGCCTCCTGGTCTTAATTCTTGTAACACCAACGGCTTCCTGCTGCCTTCCTTTCCAACAGCCTTTCGGTTTGTAAACACTGTTCATGCGTCTTCTAACACTGTCAGGACATGGCAACCCCTGCCTTCAGATAAAACCCCCTATTCTCCTTCCAATTTTCTCAAACCATTTGCAGATTTCAGGCTTTTGAATCTGTGCATTTTTGGATACCTACCTTGGGAAACCAAAGCAAAAATCTGACAGACCCTCAAGTATCGCAGCAGTTGCTGTAACGTGGAATGGAAGTAAACTTAACAACGCGTCTAGAGAACGACATGCAATTCAATTTATCCGCGTTGCATCCCACTCCCATATGCTAGTGTGAAAACAGAGGAAAGGTAAGGGCTCTGCTTCACTTTGGGTCCCAGCCAAGCAAAAAATGAGCAGTAACATCTGGCCCACTTGGACGATTCACCACCAGTTGTGTTGGCAGCTTGAAAGTAGCCCCTGGATGTGCCAGTCCATGAGGCTGCAGATTCACCATCTAGGGTGCCTCCTCCTCTGCCACGCACAAGAGGTTTTAAACTCCTGTTTTCTATTGAGCATTATGCACTTCTGCCTGCTTGGGAAGTTGATCTAAACATCTCAGGAACACCTCTCCCCAAGTTCCTGTAGAGCTGTTTTCTTCCCAACTTTCAAGACAGGAACAGAATATAATACACATTTCACTTCCAAACTTGATTCCTCAGCTGAAAGAATTCCAGCCCATCTGCCACACACAAACACATTTGGGGTTTTTCTAGATTCGTGTACAAAATAAGGCTTGTATGTACAAAACAAAAAGGACCCTACTGACAAACAATCCCCTCTGCTTCCTGAGTAAACTACTACAAGTCAGTGCTAACTATAGAGGTTATTGTCCTTTATTTTAAGTAAGGCTGGAATAAAGGTTGGTTGCCAGCAGATGGGTCTCAGCAGTTACCTGCCTAAACTGATGAAGCATCTTTCAATTTAAGAAGTAATTTGTCCAAAGCTCAAAATTTAAGTGACATGGAACTGTTTTGTACTGAATAATACACTCTCAGACATAACACACCCCAGTAAGTTAAAAGTGACAGATATGCCAAACATTACGGTGAATCAAGGTGACCTAACTGTAACTTTCCAAGATTTTGAGGACAAAACTGGTTGCTGGATTTTTATATGATTTCAGAATGCAAATCTAGGAGGTTTGTTTGATTATATTTTAAGTCTTCTGGTACTCAATTCCCAACCAGCTGAGACACCTCTAGCATTAGAGCTTCAATTGAGATAGCAAATACATAAAATAAGATGCCAACACCTCCCACAAGCAAAGGTCTCTATCATAAAGTCCACTAGAACAAACTCCAAAAGGGCGTTTGGCAAACAAGATTGGGCGAGGAACAGAAAGAACGGCTAAGTGTTGGCCAGGACAATTTTTGTCTCCTGAGCAAGCACACAAATCTCCCTGAACAACATAATTTAGGTATTCCCTTGATCTACCTTTCGGTGTCTGAACCAATATGAAAGTCCATCAGTCCCTCCAGGTAGGCAACCAGTGGTGGTTAAGTGCACAACTCTGAGCAAGCTGTTCACACATTTTCCTCCAGCTTATGCAGAGAAGTGGGTATGTCCAGAAGGGAATTCATCACCTCTTAAGCAAGGGGTCTCAATCACTTTGGAGTATCTTGCACATGGGAAATGTTTTGTATGGAAGGATAATAAAAGGAACAGAAACCGTTCTCGGGCTTGTATTAACATACTTAGTAATAGTATAGAAACAGTTGCGAAATAAAGCACTTTGTAGGAGCTCATTGCATTTTATCTAGACAGCCTTTCCTGTTTTAATACAAGTACTATATTTAAATCCAGTCACTATCATCTAATCCATACTGCCAAAACACACAAATCCTATCTGAAAATCCCCACAAAAGTGAAATGACTGCACAGCAGATCTGTAAGTTTTGGTGGCTTCTGAAATGAAATGTTAGCTTGTAGAAGAAAAAAAAAAATCCACAAATTTTCACCCTGGTTCTAAGACATTGTGTGTACAAGGGAACAAGAAAATCTCAGGAAGTGTTTTTAAATGTTCATGTTCTGTTACACCAGATTTGCAAGAGAGCTGCAAAATGCATTTAAAGAAAAGTAAAGCCATCCTACAGTTGCAACACATTTCCTCTCTCCTGCAGAATGAGGCTGTTTCAACACACTTATTTTTTCCTGTTTGTTTTGGTCACATTTTTTATTATGCCTCGAGGCAGGATTTCTTTCAGAACCAACTTTTTGTGGGTATTTTCCTCACGGTGCAACATTTAGACCTATTGATTGTTCTCCCTGGTAAATGTTTAGGCTCTGTCTCCCATCATATTTGAATTCAGGTATTTTTGACAACTGCTAAACAATTTATTAAAAAAAACCCAAACTCTTCATGTACTTCACTTCATTACAGATTAAGAGGAAATACTACACAATCCAAGGTATTTAACCTCTCTGAGAACTAAATACTGTCATGTTTTCTTTTGAAGCCACAGTCAGCTCCCCAAACTGATCCCTTCACTCAAGTTCTTCCAAATTTCAACTGAATGAAGACAGTTAGTGGAAAAGGCTTAGTAAGTAGTGTGCTGTTTCTTTTCCCTGAGCACAGGTAAATTTATAGTAGACCAGCGCATCGTCCAGTTTTGCAGACAGAAGCTGTTCCCTTCCTTCAACCTGCCCAGAGTCACAAAGTAAAAAAGATAATTTGTACTGACTGTTGGTAGCTCACAGAGTTGTTATCCCTTGTGGGCTGGATGCAACCTATAGCTCTCAGCTGGAGAGCACCGCTCTGAAGCTGAGGTTACAAACCATACGAAAATGCTCCCAACCGGTGCGATTTTGCAGCTAATACAGAGGGTCCCCAGCTTCACTGACAAGCACTTGTGCAAAACTGGTGTTTGAATTCCCATGCTCCCCTCCTTTCTCAGTCACCACATAACAGGTCAGCACCGAACAGGTGCTGATTCAGACAGGACACGCGCTTCAGTGACAGGCTGAGCTCACCCAGCCTATGTTCTCATACTTGCAGCATATTTCATTCACGGTCTACAAAGAGCAGCACTCAATTGAGCTCATATTAGAGGAGGAAAAAAAAAAAAGCAGGATGTATTCTTGACTGAGAAAAATCAGTAGAACTTGGATGAAATGAAACTTGGATGAAATAGCAGCCAACACGGTTCATCAACCCACTATCTGAAATGAAGTCACGTTGCTGGGTTTTGTCTTTAGGATAAATCAGGGAGGAAAAGTGTTCCCAGTTCAACAAAGGAACTCTGGGTCCAGCATGAAGAAAATTATGACCTTATGGCCAGTTCTGCCAGTTTTCTGTCACGTGGGGCTCCTTGGCCCATTAAAGACAGACCTTCACTTTTTTGAGAAAGCGCACCCCCCAGCAGGTTCCATTCAACCTGACTGCTCCATACAGAAGCGTACACATAGCTGGCAACCACACTAGTAAAGTCATCAAGCCACAAATGTTGATAAAGAGCACGTTAGGCAGTATACTGTACAAATTGTATAGCTGGAAACATTTATGAGAAAGACAGACTGGTGCAAATGTCTGTGTCATGTAGCTGTGAAAAATCTGTTGTGATTCCATCCTAAGACACCCTGCTCAGTCAGTTGCAGGCTCCTGCTTACAGAGAGGAAACCCTGCAGGAGAGCAATTCACGTTTGTTTGTCCTATTTGTACTCTTACTCACAGACTGAACTAGAACTTATTACCACCAGAGCTGTGATATTGTTTGGAATTCAAATCCAACAGGATTCCAGTAATATGTTTACTTAGTCAGATACAGTCCTGACCTGGCCCAGATTGGGAGAAACCAGAGAAATAGTGATTTCTACAGACACAGGAGGTGGCACCTTGTTTCAGGTTGCTGTGCGATACTCGGACATGCTACACCACCACTAATTACCCTTTTTCTGAAGGAGACCAATAACCGCAAAAAGTCTGCAGCGTTTCTCAGAAGAGCTGGGTCATAATGTCATTTCTTCAGACTTGGTGCACGTTAATGGACCTTGGGAGAACTCTATCAAGTTTCAAATGGGAGCATGGCTCCCCATTTCCAACCTATAAATCATTGTGAAGATGTTGCTGAGTCAAAGCAAACTCCACAGCAGATCTGCTGCCTGAAGTGACTGCTTAGGAAATCTTATGCTTTGGAGCTCCTACGGTACGAAACACGCTGCATTAAAAATTATCATCGCTCTGATGACCAATAATCATCCATTTACCTTCAGTGTAATTCTCCCTCTCCTTGATAGCTGAAACCAAGAGCCCTTTTAACTGCCTCGCTTCACACGACTTAGCTGTTTCACTAAAACACTCTGTTTTAAACCCTGATGTACTCTCCAGACTTACGGAATCAATGTGCCAGTGTAATTACCGGGCAGCCATACCTTGTTACTCCAGTGATCTTTATAACAGGCAAAGTCAGCTAAAAAAGAACAGTTGCTACAGATAAATCACACCTTTAACTCAGTGCAAATATTACTGGATGTTTTTAATGTAATGTTAAACTAAGAAAGTGGTGGCAAAGCAAAACCACAATGTTAACATTTGACTTTTATAAGCATTCAGAATTTTATGATTAGTTAATGTGGGGTAGTTTTTTTTGCAGGCAGACGGTTTTACTTTGTACATCTTCTTGCATAAAACTATCATTAACAAGATATATTCCCTAATTATGCTGGTCTGTTCTACTTCCAAGTAGGATTGCAGCTATAAATTTCACCCAGTCTAAGCATTGCGTGCAAAGGCTTCTGACAGAACCCCGTGACCATGGGGAAGGGAATACGGAGAGATAGTGTCATTCCATTTGACAAACTGACTGGTATTGCTGTCAGCATAATAGTCCCAGATCTGCAGCAGAAGAGAACAACATCTATTGTCAACATCAAAAGGGTCAAGATAAATTAAATATTTATGGCTCTGGGCTGTGTTGACAGCTCTTGATGTGTTCTCAAAGCTGATCACTCCAAGCTGATACATTTCTTATGAAAGTTGGCCCACAAACCCCACCGTGGTTCCTGACGTTTCCGTATTTCTTTCCCCTGCTACGACAGCCTCACATCACAATGAGCCCGCAGCGCCTTCCTGAGCCATAGCGACACAGACCCTTCCACATATGAGGTAAAATTATCAGCTTCAGAAAATATTGGTAACCATTGCTGGTTTGCTGCATAAGAAAGAGGATGGCTTTGAAAATATATATATAAAAAATTTTGTCTATCTACTTTTTCCAAAGTGGGTAAAAATTGGTGAAAAAAATCTCACTGTCCCAAGAGACTGGGTTGTGGGTTTTCCCTCTGTGCAAGTGATGCAGTTAATTCAAGACTAAGTCTGTACATTCCCAAAGACTGCAAGAGTGGTAATATTACTCCAATATTTAACAGATGCAGGTGAATGGAATGATCAATGGAGCATTCAAGCAACACAAAGCAAAACCAGGGATATAACAAACGTCAGCAAAAATTATTGGCTGGAGACTAGTTCTTGTTTAACAAACCTGATTTTTGTCTTTTAGTTGAAGACAAGCTAGGTCAACAGCGCACATTTACTAGATTCATGTAAGACCTCTAAATCATCACCTGAGAACACAGCATGACTAAAGTACATGTTAAATGGATTAAAAATAGCTGCCTAGCTTGAAAGCACAGACATTAACGGGAACTCGACATCTGAGGCGCCATTACCAGCAAGTTCCCCAAAGGAAACCTTCCATCAATGAGAACTAACCAAACCGAGCCAAGGGAATCGATATCACAAACACTTACAGATTGATAAATGAGGAACAGACGAGAGTACTGACAAAGAAATGGGAGCCGCTTGGGAAACAGGACCCATTTGAGCAAAACACGGTTTAAATCTAAACTCACAAAAATATTCACCTGGGAAAAATTCTAGAAATTCAAAATGGAAATATCAATGAAGCAGCCAAGCCCATCTTCCTATTGAGATCTAAGGCAACCAGACAGATATTTGCCTGATTTTTTTCTTGAAAAATCTCTAACGATTGAGTCTGCGCAGGCCTGGCAAGTAAACGTAGTTTCCCTTTTTCCTTCACAACATGAAAAGTTTGCCCTCACATCTGGACTATAACCTCCTCAACTGCAATTTCAGGTCACATCCACTTCTTAGCCAGTCCCAGGGGGTATGAAGAACGAGGAACGCTTTGTCCTTCCAACACCCTCTTACCACAGCAGCCTGCGCTCCTTGTTAGCCCATCTCCCCCAAGTTTTCTTTTCATGAAAAACAGCTTGTTCAATTTTTTCTCCTGGTCTTGCTTTCAATACTAAACACCACTCAGGGAAACAGTAATGCAAAGAGAAGGTACAGCTTGTGGTAAAGAAGTGACAACCTGAGCTCCAAGCAGTTCTGCTGCAAAGCCTTCATCCATTTGTTGAAAGTGTTAAAAGAAGAGTAGGTAAGACTGCCTCTGTCTAGAGCTTTAGTTTCCACATTTAAAAGGAGGATACTGACAAAGATATTTGTGAATAGAAATTTCTGTCCTCTTTACCTCTTTCCTGGTAATGTTTCACTGCTCGAGACCCTTGCCTTATTTCCAACTGGAATTAATCTGGTTTCACTCTCCACTAAATGCTTCTCATTTTCTCTCAGCTAGACTAAAACACCCTTTACTACCCTGTGTTTTCTCCCCATGAAAACACTTTACTCACCTTAGTAACCCTTCTGCCATTCCAAGGGAACTGTTTCAGGAGACTGTAGTAAAATCCTCTGGCTCCCCTCCTGCAGCCGTAGCACATCGGTTGACTTCTCACCACGTGTATAAACAGGCGCGAGAGTCCTCAGCTGGTTCACATACTACAAGCCCCAAACACCAATGCCAAAAATCACAGTCCTTCCAAATGAGCAGGTTAAGAATTTGACTGATAGGCCATAGACTGGTTGGCCCTTTTCTCCTTTGTTCACTTTCTTTTTTCAGCCAGCTCTGCTTAGAGAGGCACGAGACTGCCCATCCTGCTCTCTGCTCTCGCACCTCTTGCAACTTAACACTCAGCTCCAGTTCAACCCTTGATTCTCCTCTACCTCCCATCTTCTCACACTTGATCCATTTTATCACTTTCACTTATCTTATTTCTGCTTTCCTTTTTCTATCTTTCTCCACCACTGCATTCCCTTTGCTCAATACTCTGTCTCTGTTCTGATCTCTGCATTCACTTCTTCTCTTCTTCAGTTTGCTCTTCAGCAAATACTTTGTGGCTGACACACTCCTTCCTTTCTCCCAGCATTGCCACCTCCCTTTCACTTCAGTTGGATCCAAGTCACAGTAGAGGACAAAAGAAAAATCTTGGCTAGTTCCAAAGCATATTTTCAAGCTCATGAAGTCCATCATACTTTGTTTTACACTATAAGTTTAATGAATGACAAGACCAACAGCAAAAACGAAGCAAGGCAAAGAACACACGCCGTGAGTACCTGTGGAGCCTCTGTATTACTCATCCCAGTGCTGAGGACGTTCCCCAGGGGAAAGCTGGAAGCCCCAATTGTGGTCCAGTTGGCAATCACATGGAGAAAGGGCTCTGAGTCTGGGTCTCCATCCCCTGCAGTGGGGTTTCTCTTATCTCCTTTGGGAAGCAGTTTTGCCCTCACCTGCCCACACAATTTTCCTCACCATCTCCTCAGTGAACTTTTAATTCATGCACGTAAGCTCTTGTATATAAAGATTGATTTGAAGTTATCTGCATTTGTCAACTCAAAATGCTTAAGCGAAGTTTCCCCGACAGTTACTCCACTGGAGGAATTAATAATAATGCTATATTTCATTCTTTGATTTACATACAGAAGAAAACACTTTCTTTAGGAAACAAAATGCAAGATTCCTTGGTAATAGTTAATTCCCTAATTAACTGCACAGTATCTTCAGTTTTTTCTTTTACATTACCGAAAATAAGGTTAGGGCGGAGAAGTTATTTTCTGCATTAATGACATCTGGTACCAGCAATTTGCAGTTATTTTGACTGGTACAGTACTTAAATTACTAACAACACATAAAACTCAGTGAGCTAATAGCATTCTGTGGCAGCAAGAAACACACTTTGTCAAGATTATATTTCCACAGGACCAGATTAATTTAATTACAATTAATATTTTTGTAGTAAATGGCACCAACAGACACGCATGGCAAATAATTTGCGTATAAATTACTCCCACTCCTGCTCTAGATGTTATAGGCTCCAAAAAGCCACTTACAACTATGTGAATCCACTGTCACGCTCAATCATTGTGTATGAAAATGTGGGCAAAATTTTGTTGCAATAATATACGTCTTTTGCAAATACCATGTGTCTGATATTTCCTCAAAGGCTGCAGACTGAGCAGAAAGAAGCATTTGCTGTAACAAATGTTCATTCCTGGCAAGACAACCCTTCCTCAGAGAAGCATTTTTAAGAAACTTCACGGATCTACATTACCAGAGACAGCATCTACATGAAATTATTTTAAGGATCCTTTGGAATAAACATAAGAAAATTGATGGATTTATTGTAGATGCACCTCGAGATGACCTCATTGAGAAGCAGCACGTGTGCTGGCAGCAGGGCTAACACCACAGGTTGCCTGAGGACTCGCAGTCTGTGGTTGGAAGTCCCCCCAACCCGCTGCCCAGGAGCTCCACGTAAGCTCAAGAGCAGGCCTTCAGACCCAGCCCAAGCCGTGTCATAGCTCTGTCGGTCCCCTGCTTCGCCCCTGAGTTCATGTTTGGATTTCATAGAATGGTTTGAGTTAGAAGGGACCTTTAAGATCATCTGTTCCAATCCCCTGACATGGGAAGGGACACCTTCCACCTCCCAGGGAGCCACATTGTGCAAGGCTCCATCCAACCTGGTCCTGAACACATCCACAGCTTCCCTGGGCATCCTGCTCCAGGGTCTCACCACCCTCAGAGTGAAGAACTTCTTTCTAATCTACCCTTTTCCAGCTTGAAGCCATTACTACAAACCTCTAAATCTCCAGGAAAGATCTTAGGCCCACCTGTTGCCTTCACTGCTCATCCAGCCCAGGTTCTGTGGCCCACCCTGCACCGTCACCATCCTTGGCTACCTGCTTGTCCTGCTCTTGCTGCTCCCAGAGAGGGGAAAACTTTTTCCACAGTTCAGTCATGCAAAAGAACACTCTGCCATGTTGTGTCCAATGTGAGGCATCAGCTCTCATTGCTCAAAGGTTGTTTTAACCTATTACCTTCATGTAGAAACACAGTATGTTTGAGTCCTCTCCATCAAATCTGGTCAAAAGGCATTAGAGAAATAGTCTAAGAGGGGCAAAAAACATGGACACATCAGCTCACTGTAGGAGTTTTCAAATAAGTAATTTCATATGTTATTTGTATTCTTTCCCATTTCTCCAACTTCTTTCCATGGTGTTTTAAACGCAGGGAAACTCCTTTTCCTACCTTAACCCTGCCTGAAATGACCAAGTTCAGATTTGCAAAGTTATCTCCGATCTAAGCTTGGTTTAGATGCTGAAATTAGCACTTTAAAGGCTCCAGTTGACAATACTTCCTGACAGCTCTTTTCTGCTATAGTGCCAAATTTTGTTTTTATTAATGCTGTAAATACCTCCACTTCAAAGAATTCTATGATGCTTCAAGGAGCAGAGCCTCATGTATACACCTGAAATAATTTCATGCCAGTTTCTATGTAATTCAGCCATATTAACTGGAAGGTGCTTCCTAATGTTTGGGTCAGTCATTTGCCATTCACATTTCAAGAGAAAACAAAACTCACCCCAGCCATAAAATTGCTACTTCAATCCCATCATCAAGCTTGCCCTTTGAGGTGGCACGCCAAGCAGAATCAGGACGAAAACTTGAGAGGTAAAAACGTGAACAAATTAAAATTCAGGCAGGTAACAAGCACAGCGCTTCTCACCCTGCGTTTTGCATTCCCAGGAGCAGCGCAGGCGATCAGCCAACAAAACCAGCAGTTATCAGCAATGCCACCGTGTAGCCAAAGCGAAAATTCAACCCTAGCACAGCCATGTAACCTGGCTGGAAGAAAAAAGCAAATATGAAGAGGAGGGGTGGAAATGCATCAGAGACTACTAAGTATTTCTTGGGAATTCAAGTGCATGACCTAACAGGGGTTTTTCAAGGTCTGAACAGATTTTCATGTGGGAAATAAGAGTTACATATGACAAAACAGGATGAATTCCTATGATCCCTTATTCAGCAAAGATTCATAATCACTTGTCATATCCTCTGTTTTATGCAGAAAAATTCAAGAAGATAAATGCTTGGAGAGCATAATCTCTTCTTGTAGAAGTAACTCAGTGATTCACAGGAAGTCAGGTTGGAGATGAACGTATGATGGACACAATTATCTGCAACGTCTCCAGCATTTCTGGAATCTAAAATCATTCATTTCATAATTGCCCAATTATTGTGATAGCACATTATTAGGAATATTTCACCAACAGAAAATAGTGAGAGGAAACCAGAGTTCCTCTGAGAAGCTCTCAAATTTAGGCACCTAATTTAATGATGCACTCTTCAAAGCTGTAGAGAACTTAAGTTTCCCTCACTGCGAAATACAGGATGCAGTAAACAACAAGGATTTCTAACCCTTAGCGATGTTTTTATTATCCATAGAGCCCCATTCCTTTACAGTAAAAGGCAAGTTTTAAGAAAAATGCAAGAAAAACCCCAAACTACCCACAAAAGTGGCTTTTTCTGCACCAAACTACCAGCACAGGCAGCAGGAAAATGCCTTCTGCCTGGAAACGCTTGGTTCTCTTCTAAGCCCCCTTATATTAAAGAGCTCTCTCTCCACTTTGGTTAGTGAAAAAAAAAAAAAAATGGAGAAAAATAAAATTTTGGCAATATTTTGCTACTCTCTGCTTACACCTGAGATTTTGATGAGTACTCTCAATTTCTCTCCAAGGTTCAATTCCACCATTGCCTGATCACTTACCCCACTTCTGGTTTCCTATATATAAGAAATCAGTAAATATCAGTATTTCTTTAAAGCGCCTTCAGAGATTTGTGAGGACTTTGTTCTGTAAGCTGTAATCACAACATATTTAATGTTTTAACATAAGCAAATTCAGCCTAACAAACTGAGACCAGCATACACCCTTGTTGGGCTTCAACTACTCCTCCTAGGAAGGCAGTTCCCATTTGCTACAGCACAAATTTACTCACTCAGTTTCTGTAGGTGAGTCTCCTACTACCTACAGACTAAATTAGCGATATTCTTTACTTCTGTCATGAGCAGTAGTGATTCAACAAGCCCCTGTGCACACACAATGCACCTTAGCCCCAGGTCGTCAGTTGAATCAAGCCCAAAGCAATGCTGATGTCACCAAAAGACTCGCAGCCCATCTAAAACATGAACACAGACAAGGGGAGGTCTCTCCTGGCTGAAGCAGCTGCAGAATTAACTTGTTCCCACTCTCACACGTATAGTACTGGGACATCCACAGGTTACAGCAAGCAAACCACAGCCCTTTCTCAAGAGTTGCCAAGTAAAAAAATTCCATGTTCAATGTAGATGAGACGAGAAATAGATTTTCATGTGAGATTTAAAACAAGCTTTCCACTCTTAAATCCACGTGCTCTCATTTTTTTTTGTGGGCTAGAAAGCGCAATGCTCATCACAGCAGCTGCGAGACGCTGAAAGAACTATTCCTCCACAATAATGAGGCGCACCACTGGTGCTCCACATGTTGTCCAAAAACTACTTGGTGGACGAGGCTTTTCCTTTCTGTGTGTTCTGTGCTACCAGCAAGAAGCCGACAGAGCTCGACCACTCACACCAGGCTCGCAGCTGAACGCAAGCGAAGGGCTGCAGTGACCCAACATCTTGCTGCTGCTCCCTGCCACTCCATCTTCCTCTTCCCCAACTCAGTTTTATCCACTCTCTCCCTTTCCTGCTGGCTCTGGCATCTGTAAAATCTCCCAGTGAGCCAGTTCAGCTTTCTAATCCTGTAGCAAACAAACTTGTTTCTGCAGAGCCTTCTCCCATCTTGAACAGGCTGGCTTGGTTGGCAGAGGTCCTGACAGGAGCACGCGCGCAGCAGAGACACTGATTGGAATCCCCGCTTCCCATGGTGAATTAACTCTGCCCATCCTTGGGAACCTCACCCTGGTTTAACACCTCATAATGTGCTCACAGTTCACCCAAAACAGGTATTGATGCTTAGGCATATGAAAAAAATCTGATGCTCACACTGAAGAACAAATAGCAGCTGAGCACATACTGACAGATTACAGCTACACGTGTAACTGCACAATTAGGAGAAAGTTAGAAGGTAGGAAGAGCTTTTTAAATGAAAAAGTTGAAAAAAATCCCAACATTTATAATAGTTCTTATTTTCTTATTTCTAATATTATCTCTAGCACCTGAACAACACATTTGGTAACATTCTTTTTAGAGGGAGAAGAAAAAAACCAAAAAAACTAACCACAAACCAAGAAAAACCACCTCTCTAAAGAAGTTACAAGACTACCTATTGAAGAACACAGGCCACGCTAGAAATTATAACAGCAAGCACTTTCTGTACAAAGATTTTCACACGTAAACAATTCAGTCACATTGTAAAAGCATCATTTTTCTTTTATAAATATGCACACAAATTATTCATATTCTTACACAGCAGCCAGCTCAATGCATTCCCATCACCACCTGCCAAGAGGGCTCACTTTTATAAAGATATAGAACAAAATAGAACAATAGTCCATAATTGCTTTACAAACGGCTTTATAGAGTAATTATATCATCAGTCCTGAGTGGTTCCAGCTTCCAACTGTTCTGCCACTAATCTTTTGAATACATTTTTGTTAGGAACGAAGTGGGTATCACTGAAGAAAAAAAGAACTTGCATAGTGGAGAGCAGATGATGTTACTCGGGTTCCACACAGCTTATTGAAGAGTGATTTCCAAGCCCACGGCCTGAGAACCAGAGAGGAACACCTGAGAGCTGCTGCTTGTGTACTGGCTCCACAGGAACTGCGCTCCCAAAGCTGGAATTTTCTCTGCCTTGACACAGTCATTTGTGGGAAGAGGATGTCCTAACAGTCTGCCTAGTAAGCAAGACTGGGGCTTATCTCAAAAGGCCCACAGGACACAGGGACCAGAATTCTGGTGTGCTCTCTAAGTCCATCACCAGCAGCTTACACAGACTCCACAAACAGCCCTGCAAGAATGCGTGTCCATGTACCCTGTGTGTCCAGGTCCCTCTTTCACTTAACTTCTGAGTAAGGTCACCTGCAACTATGGTACTAAGTATCAGAGGTTGTGCTGCACACATCTGCAGCTACTGTGACCATCTGCTGCCTGCTGGTCAACTCCACCCTGCAATAAAACTCCTCTAATTAGCCAAAGAGAACAGATACCAAATCAGCTCAACACCTGCTCCCTCTTCAGATCTTTACTTCTACAAGACCATTTTTTTCCCACAACACTACCAGCTAGAAAGCAACACCTGAACATAAATTATTTCTATTTCTCAGTGCCCTTATCCTTCTTCTGAATATTATCTTTTCAGCCTGATATTTTGGATGAAAATCCTGTTTAGTTTACCGAGACAAATCTATAGCTGCTAATACTACTTATGCCTTACAATGCACTCTAGTTTCCTTTGCTTTGGTTTCCTCCCACACATAGACACCTTTGCTAATGTCTCTGTAAAGGTTGCCTCTTTTTTAGAGCATGTAGGGTAGGACAAGAATAAACACCTAATTATTCAAGTAATGTGGGTGCTTTTCCCAGGTACACAGACTGGTGATGCCAGCACTGAGAGCAAGAAGCTCAAATTCTCAGCAATTATTCAGAGCACAGGCAAGAATGTCTCCCTGTTCCAGTTCTATCTCCTGAAGCCATCTTTGTTAGAGAGATCCCAGTTACCATCTTATTTCAACATAAGAACCATATTAATCATGTGCAGCTCACCAGGACATAACAGCCAAATTTAATAACCTGCATTTTATAATCCCCTACTAAAATTTATAAGCTATATACTGTTCAGGAAGTACTCGCTTTATAAAGAAGAGAGCAAGCATCACTTGCATACAAATAATTTTTGGAGAGAACATATTCCTTGAAAAATAACCAAGCAAGTCCACAAACAGGCCAAAGCCTGCTCTCCTGAAGCCCACGGTTGCAATCCTACTAATTGCCTCATTTCTTTTCCTCAGAATCCCAGTTCTTCCTTGTTTGTAAGGATAAGGTCCAGCAGAGCACCTCCCCTTGTCAGTTCTTTTATCATCTTTGGCAGGAATTTTCCAACAATGCACATCAGAAACCACCTGGATGGCTGCTTGTGTCTTGCTGGATTGCCCTTCCAGCAGATAATGGGGTGCTTAACATTCCCCCTGAGGGCCAAGGCTTGCAAACACAAGGCTTCTTCCAGTCTCATCTATTTTCTCTTCCTAATCAGGCAGCCCATGGCATATACACACACCACACCACCGCCTGTGTTGCCTGCCTGCTAATCTTGACCCACAGACTCTCCACTGGCTCATCACCCACCTCAAGGCAGACTTCCATGCATTCCTGCTGTTGTCCCACATAAAGGGCAATTATTTCACACCACCACCCAGCTCGACCTTCCTCAAGGGCTCCTATCATCTGCTGCAGCAGCCCAGCTGCATGAAGATCTCAGAACATCTCTGTGAACCCAGCAAAGCTACAGACCCAGTTCCCAGAAGTGAGAGCATCTCCCTGTCATACTGTCCTCTCAGCAATTCTGTATTTGTCTGTTAAAGTCCTTTTTACAGCAATTAAATAAGACCTCTGGGGTATGTCTCCCTCCATCACTCTGATCACAGGCACTACTTACAACAGTGTGTACCTGACAGGTATGAACAGAGCCGTTCTACTGTCACATCCAATCCTCCAAAGCCATTAATGCAGCACAACAGGAGTGACAGTGTCAGAGGCTTAGTAGGGTACAAGGGACGAAACACAGGAAGGTTAAGGTGAAAAAAACACCACATTTGTGGGACAAATATGCTGAACCACTGTTTTGCACAGGTACCAGCCAGCAATCTTCAGAACTGCAGGTCGAGCAGCCCCTTGGGTTAGAGATCGAACTGGGATTTTACTTCAGCAAACCTGACTGTTCTGCAGACGAGGTGTTTTTACCAGGCCATAATTAAAAGCCACCCAAGCAATCCCAGGAAAATCTCTAGCATTGTAGGTGGTTTCCCCCTCCCGTTGACAAAACAAGCACGAACTGTATGACTGCAGTGAGGAGAAGAGGAGTTACAAGCTGCCCTGAAGGTGTTCAGCCCTTGGTGTTTATCCAGAGGGAATGGAACCGTGTGAAAGCTATGAAACAACCTACCTGGTAATTACAATTAATAGCATTTACCTCTCACTGAGAGCTTTACATTTAAGAAATGTTTTCTAAATACTAATTAATTACTAAGGCAGAAGGGGAAAAAATGTCATTGCATTATGCAGCGATACATTAATTAATGTGTATGTACCACTGTCTTACCCCCACATATATAGCCAGGGTCATACGGGTAGTTTGAGGCTGTTCTCAGCTGTAAGGGCAGAAAGTATTTGGGCTGTTATTTTTTTTGCAGCCCACTCCTTTCGAATCAAAGTCACCAAATCCAGATTATTCTACAATAGGAACAACCAGCTAAAAGTCAACCTTGGTTTTAAGATAGACTTTGACAGGAACAGGGCCTCAGGAAGCTTCATTCTAAATTTACCAGTGCAATGTACCATAAGAGCAAAAAATTTTCACGAAGTTTTCAAAACAATGAGATCATACTTAGCTCTTTCCACCTCAAAAGGCTATGCCACAAATCAAGGACAAAATTTGCAGTGCATAATCACTATTTCCAAAAGCAGAAACTCATAGTTAGAGTTCACTATTTTTCTTTAATTACCAATTAAAACTGAAATGAAGAAAAGCTAAGAATCCTAGAAATCACTACAAATACTGAAACTAATACTACTGTTATCACTGCCCTCTGACTGTGTAGCAGAAAAAGGAAATCTAGTTATCAGCTCATAAGACTTTCAAGTGACAATTTCATGGAACTCTCCTTATTTCAGACAAAAAAAAAAAAAGGAACCATTTTCAATGGATCAGCCTGAAGAGGACAACTTTTATCATTCCCTGTCATTATTATGTATATTTTTAATGCCTTGATACTCATACTTCCTCTAAACACACCTCACAACTTTTCAAAGCTTTCTTTTTCATCTGTGCGTAGATTGGTTCAATCCACCTCTTGTAAAGAGTCCTGTTGCCTTGTGAAGCTGCTATTGGATCTTCTCAGAACAATCTTCCTGGGCTAAGTCTGTTACAACCATTATAACATCAGTAAGACACACAACACAGCCTAGACAAAAATTTTGAAGCCTGTTGCAGGAACTTAGTCTTCCAGGTTCCCAAAGAGCTTCGTCTAAATTCAGATAGGTCCTGAAAAGTTTCTGTAATAAACAGTGCTATTTGAAACAGCAAAGGGAGTTTCCACCCAGAGCTTCTCACCACAGACTTCTCAACAAGGTGGAAGCTCTGAAAGCAAAATGCAGTTAGTGGTTTGCTTGTTATCAGGGTCCAGACTTGGACTTGATGATCTAAAGGTCTTTTCTAACCACAGTGACTCTGTGAATTTCAACATGACAGTTCCTAGTGCACCAGGACGAACTGGGGACACTCACTATCCCCCTTTCACCTAAAGTCTTGATCTTTGCTGTCAAGAATTCTCTGAAAAAAATCTTTTTTTTCAAAGCTTCCCATCAGAGTATGGTTTGCTTCCAGAACTCTCATTTTACTATAGATGCTGGATTTGAAAATCCAATTAAAAATCCAATACTTCAAGCTCGGTCTCATTAGTTTTCATTCTGCCTGACAATCTGAGGAAAATAAAACCCTAAACTGTCATTTAAAGACAGAAAGAGAATTGGTTTAATTTAAAGAAGTCACTTTAGAGGATGACAGTTGTGTCTGACTCATATTTTTAAGGACTTTATGTGCTAAGCATTTCAATGTTCTGTTTGTATAGGACTGTCCAAGCCTGAATTCTAATTTTACCCTTTTGCTCATTTTGTACGAACAGTTTTGGCAAAACTGACAAGCAACGGTTACTTCTGCTCCATTTAACCCGAGGGGACAAAGGCAGATGCACGATCACATTACGATGTTAGGAACCCCTAGCTTCATTCCCTCACTCATCAGGTTCTTCAGAAGTTAAAGAAATCACATGGATCAGTTCTCAAAAATACTTAGAGCTTAACTGAAACAGAAAGCCTTTAACATTGAGATATTTAAATAAAGACCCAAAACTAAATAGGGAAAGAGGTTTTGCAACTTGAGAAGAATTCTCTGCATCATCTGGTGGCTATCTACCTTTGTCAGTCTTGCTCTGCATTTTCTGTTTGCCGATAGGATGTGAACATCTTCCACTCCAGATGCATTTCTGTGGATGAAGTGCAAAGCAATCAGATATCAGAGTGCTGAGGATCGTGACTGCCCAGGACACCAGAGAAGTGGATGTGCTCAGCAGAGCTCCTAAAGCAAAATGGGCTGCTTCATGTAAACAGGCACAGATTGCCCCAAAATACCTTTCTTCGTCTCCAAATGGATGGGTTATTATTCAAATACCATTGTCTCTAACAAGTCCTTCGGTAACACCCCCTCAGCCCCATGGTGAGGGGGTGTTAAACAGCACACAGCTTGCTGCGGACGCCTGCACTTCAGCCACAGCTGGGAAGCTGGAAGACCTTCCCAGCTGGAGTCCTCTCCTGTCTTATTACAACTGAATGTCAGAGAAGCCCAAATCCTGCCCCTCAGTCCTCTCCTGAGCTGTCACAGGGGCCCTGCACTCAGGTTTAACAGCACCACAGTTGAACACAGGCTCATGTGAGGCCGTTTGCATTAGCAACAGCACCCTGATCTCCCATCCAACTCTCCCTACAGGTCAGTAGTGTCAAAAGCTGATGAGATCACTAAAAAGCAGAGTTCTATAGCTTCCAGTGGTGAGAGAGCAAATCAGATCACCATTTAGCAACAGAAAGTCTTAAATGAGGGCAGCAACAGCATCTATTTCTGATATTCACCCAGCCCAGCAGGGCTCCAGTCTGCAATCTGCTGGGCCATATCCAGGCCAGGACCACTCTTGTGTCTGCTCCATTTCTTCTACTCTTTCCCTAAGCACCTGCTCCCTACCACTCCTCTAAGATCCCAGGACCTCTGTTTAAGCCAACACAGATACTTCCAGGTTCTAAACCAGAGTCAAGACAAGAAGGCAGCTGTTCAGTTTTTTCATAGGCTCTCAAGCACAAAAATTAAGGGTAAATTAGAGAACCTCAGTCCAAAACTTTTATTCTGCCTTACACAAAAGCTCTTCACACAGAATCCAACAACAGAAAATGGTCCTTCGAGCTGTATCACAAAGGAACCTCTTGTAAAATCTCTCTTTCAATATCGTGTCAAAATCAGCATGCTCTGTGACTAGATGACTGTCAGGGTGATCTATAGCCCCCAGCTAGCACTGTAATATAAGCTAAATTGCCTGAGTCACAAGCAATGATAGAGTCATTCTACAGGAAATTGGAAATCAATTCTTGTCATCACTGTACATAACTCCTTTATCAGAGTTCCAGTTCACCAGTGTAATGCAAGGGAAAGAAGCTGGGAACTGACAATCATGACTAGTGGAACAGTCGCGCACGCACATATTGAAGTGCAGAAGTTCTGTTCCTTTGCATACGGTACGTGCCAGGTGGGAGAAGCCTGACTGCATAAAATATTGAAGGTTAATAGTGGTCATACACCAGTAAGCACAAAAACCTGTAGGTGTGTTGCATCTTGATACATTAGGAGGTTGTACGTACTTAGGGTTTGCACCTGAAAACTGAGGCCATAGCCGGCAGAGTGTTCTTCGAGCAATGAGTCCTGGCAGAAAAGGGACAACCTGCTGCTAAATCTCACACTGGAAGTCTTTCGGACTGGTCCTGGGAGATTCTTTCATAATCATGACCAAGAAGTTTCAGAAAGCAGGGCAGCAGTACCAGCGTGGGCAAACTTACTCATGAGTCTGGCTACCTGCAATGACTTTGGTCAGCACTTTGGTGTTGGAATCAAGTGCTTAAGTGGGTTTTTGTACCAAGAAGAAAATTTTTTCAACTACAGGAGGAACCAACAGGTTGATTCTAAAAGCTAAGAGGAAAAAAAAACAACAGAAACCAAGCTGGCGTTATTCTTCGAGCATGCAATCACCCTTCCAGCAACAATGGTACACAACATAGCTGCTCCACTTGCCTTATGTTACCTGGACTCCCCCTGTAAACTCAAGAAAATGAAGTATGACATTTGTTTCAAAACACGCAATTTCAGAAAATTGTCTGTGAAACAAACCAGAACACTTTCTATTTCCACTTCAACTACCCTACACAAGAGCAAATTCATCGAGCTTCCATATACATACAAGAAAGCCATGCCCATTTCTTTACACAAACTCAACTACTCAACGCTGGAAATGCAGGATGCAGGAATACGATCAGCACAGGCAGAGGCCAGCACAGCATGGCTCTCCGTGCTGCTGCTTCTTAATGAAGAAGCTCCTAACCTAAAAGGACTCCTTCCAAAATATAAATTCAAATAAGATCTGATATGAAGTGTTCTGCCTAAATGCCAGGAAATTTTCTTTCTTACTCTCTGGCCCGTTTGGGAGAAAGCAGTTTCTTCATATCACAAATGTTTGTTAGTAGACTAATACAGAGGACTCCTCTTCCCAAGAGCTGAAAAGCAGCACTCTGCTACTAAGCAGAGCACAGACCATGAAGCAAACAACTCAACCACACCAGCAAAAAACCCACCCATTCTCCACAATAACCCTCAGAGCCTGGGATACACTACGAAGAGGGGCTGTTTCGGCCCCGAAAGCTCTGGTTCAACACTGGCTGCAAAAATGCCTGGCACTCCCCAGGCAAGCAGAGAGCCAACAGGCTACCAGAAAACAAACGAGACACTAAATGCCATCATCTTGGTTTAATTAGCTGAACATCATTTACATAAGCCACTGATCATCATCTCCTTACAGCTCTACAATTCTATGCACAGTACTGGTGATATTCTTTTAACTACATCCGGACAAAAACTCATTCATAATCAACTTTTGAAGTATCTGAAGAGTTTTCAGCTCTTCTGCTCTACTCTTCAGAAACAGGATTGTTCCATTTTTTATTTCTCATGTAGCGTAGTTGGGAAATAAATGCCTGTTTTACGATGGAATGATTGCAAAATTTAAATGATTTGTGAAGAAAAATACACTTTTTTTTTTCCTCTTTCTTTCAAATCAAGTTGAAACCCACAACATCCCAGAAAGACACCCACTCCCACTGATAGCATCCTACTTAGGTTTAAATACACCACCCACCCTTAACGATGTGCCATCATTCACTAAATTATTACAGAACTAATCTGGTAGATAGAAATTTAGTCAGATGTTTGTTTGTTTAATGTAATTACACAGTTTTGAACCCAGGAACCAAAGGAAAGGGATTTTTAATTAAGGCATGCTGAATAAGAAGGGCATGAAAGCGTAACATTTAATTTGCGGAGTATAGTTACACAACGTGTATTCCTTGGTGACTAAGCCACCATGAGACATTCCTGCTTCAGTCTACCTCTCCCTTCTTGTCCCTTTTAAAATTCTGCTGGTTTTTGAGCTTCCCTCCAATCGGTCTGATATAACTGAATATTGTGATATAAGTTCATCACTGCAATAACCTGGGATACTATTTATACAGAATCACACAGAATGTCTTTAGTTGGAAGAGACCTTCGAGATCATCTAGTCCAACCTTTGATCAAATGCTGCAAGCTCACCACTAAATCATGTCCCTAAGCACCAGCTCCACACTCCATTTAAATACCTCCAGGGATGGGGACTCCACCACCGCCCTGGGCAAACTATTCCAATGTTTGGTAACCCTTTCAGCGAGGAAACGTTTCCTAATGTCCAGTCTAAACCTCCCTGGTGCAGCTTGTAGCCATTCCCTCTGGTCCTGTCACACACCACCAGGGAGAAGAGGCTGTCCCCCTCCTTGGATACATATAAAACATAACCCAGAGCCATAATTCACTGTTGCATCAGTATCGTCCTCGGTCATCAGGGGATGACACACGCTCCGAACAAATTAATTCAATATGATGCATCTTGTTCCTAACCAGCACTGCACGAGTCTCTGGCTTACTAAAGTTCACACTTAAATAGACTGGCTTTGAAAGGGTGAAGAGGAATGTTCACCCTAGTCCATTACCAGGTGACACTCCCAGGTTAGGAAATATGGGTTGTTGTCTCCTCCAATGGTTCACACCTTTTGACAGTCTCTGAGACAGTCTGGAGTCCCCAAGTTTTTAACCATTACAGAAAGATATGCAACGTTCACACCACTGAGGAAGAGTAGCCAGCTCAAATTAAAGATTTTGTGCCAGCAGACACTTTGTTCTTGACCTGCACTCTTACGAATACAAAAAGAACATCCTTAGCTACCAAAAATGTGTAGAAAAATCACAGTGTAACCATGGGGTTTAGTCTAGCCTAGCCTATAATAATCCCATCAGTTCAGTCTTTGTCACATCACTATTTCAGAACCTGGCATCCCTCTGTCTAGAGCAAGATGCTGAAGTTCACCCTCCAGCCATCCCAGAAAACCCAACTGGACAAAACCTTTTACTGGCACACTTAACTGACTAGTACCGCACTACTGTATCTCAAATACGAAAATAAACTTCATTCTGCCTTAAAACTATAACCTTCTTAACAATGCCCTGGATACTACTTGATTCTTTACAGTCAACTTTGCTTGAGACATTTTAAACAAGCACTGACTGCTCACAGATAAACCCCTGAAGAGAGTTAAACAAAATCTATAGGGATGCTAAAAGCTTAGCTGGAAAACATTAAGTTACTCCTGAGATACTCAAGTACAGTATACAGGGAGATGACAATATCCTTAATTAGCTACATACCTCTTATCATTGCTCTGTGCTTTGTACTTAAGAATTACCAAAAAAACCCACCCCAAAAATAGTGATATGGCTACAGGTGTAATTAAGCCTCACTTGCCTGTGTGTATCAAGTGAACATAACCATTTAGGATCCTACTCTGCTCAGGCAGCTTTTCACCTTGCTCTGCTCAAAGCAACATGATGACAATTACTAAATGACATCACAGGGCTCACAAACCACTCAAACCACTGCCTACTACAGCATAATGACTTATGATGGTAGTTGAAACCATTACACATCTACCAGCTAGGAGCACACCGGTGGTCAGCTGTCGAAGTCTGGCTGACCAGTTGCTTGCTAAGCCACTGCACCGTAGTCACTCAAGATCTTTGGAATAAATGCTAAGAAAAATCCAGGAGGCTTGTGCTCTTGTTTGCTTTAGATGCTTTTGATTTTCAAGCCTCAGTAGGAGCTGTGATGTCTCAAAGAAAGGGTACCATGTCTTTTCCTAATGCTTCTACACATGCTTTTAGGTGTCACGTATTGTATCCTATTGCTGTATCACAACCATCTTCTGATGGTTATTCCCTTCTGTGGTATTTACCATGTCACTTGGACACAACACAGTTGGCAGAGGCTAAAGTAAGAGAACCGAACCGCTTTGCAGGACACTTTCCCTCTCCATATACTGGAGCTGATTGCATCTGCACACCACAGCAGTACAGAGCATTCAGAAGGTTAAGATTATCCCCAGCTCCTCCGTAGAACCGTTGCTGCAGTGCCAGCCGTTCCTCACCGTGGGTCTCGCTCCGTGGAGCAAGAAGCGGTTTTCTTTCCACCTCACTGCAAGTCATGGCCAGGAGCCCCAAGTGACACAGCACTGCAGGGCTAACACTGCTGATGTATCTTGCTACAGTGAAAGCTCAATAATAGCCACATCAAAAAAACCTGCATTTAGTACAGTAGAGAGAATTTTTGTGAAGCCACAGCACCATCATCTGGTAAAATGCCCGCACTGCTTTTTTGCACCTGATAGTTTGAGCATAAATATTTTATTCCCCACCTCAGCATCTCACAGGGTTTTACATTATAACACATTTCACTTAATTATGTTTAGAATTTAAAAAGTAATTTGCTCAGTATTCTTTTTACCATTTTTTCCACCATTTACCCCGTCTTTCTAGCACCAGTTCCATTAATTCTTAGTTTTTCCCAAGTCTCACAGGAAGGGATTTTCAAAAGCAATAGATCTTCAATGAATTCTGGAAAAAAATCCCTCATCCAGCAAAGTACAAATAAATCCCTAACCAGTTTTTCTAGTACGGTAAGACAGATAAGTATCACCCCAACTGTGGCTCAAATTCAGTCTTTTTAACGCCTGAAAAGTCTTCTGGAAAGGAAGACTGGTGGTGGGTTTACTGCATGTTACTTGTACTACTATTGTAAAATATTTAACTGTTAAATTACTGCCTGCCTAGTGAAGGTCTAACTCAGCCTCCTTTACAACCAAGTGGGATGTGGTGAGTCCATCTGCTACCTCACCCTCTGAGGCATCCTGTAAACCTGCTACGGGAGAACAGAACAGAGCTGGAAGCAGGCATTGTTAGCTGGAAGCTGGGAAATCAAGGATAAAGCCCCCCAACCTCCCTTGTCCCAAGCACCCTGCGGTGCCTTGGTCCACGTCCAACTTCTACTGCCTGATCTGCCACCCCAGCTCCTCAGCTCTCCCTGCCCTTTTTCCCCATTCAAACACACTGCTCACATCCATATTATGGGACAGAGAAGCGACCAGGGAATTTTATCATCCTGCATTCACAGAACTCAGAGGGACTACTATGACCCACCCTCCCATCCTGAGCCAAAGTTTTAGATGTAAGTATCATTTAAGTTAAACCTACTAGCTACTAAACAGGTATTCCTTTTAACAAGATAAAACACAATTTCAGGGGAACATTAGCAGGATTCAGACTTTAGAAGATCCTTGCAAACACATTACAAAAGAAAAAACCACAAACTCCTCACATTTTTAAGAGTTTGGCAATAGTTGTTACTGTAAACCACAAGGCCACCTGGATGCCTCTACTCTCTAAATAAAGCACATGAACTGAACAACGTACTCATGATGATTTCTGTTGCCCACCAGCACCACTCCCCCTAAAAAAAAGTTAGTCATTAGCTGGGCTTTGAAGGATACTACTTGAAAGAGGGGGACATGAAGAGCCAGCACTGTACAGAGCTGGAGACAATGTGAGGACAAATAATTTTTATACACGAGACAAGTTAGAAGCAGCCTGGCCTTTCAGTTGTCCAACAGGCCATAAGCAATTGGAAGCTGCTTGCAGCACAACAAACCCAAACCCTGCAGCAGGCTTTTGGTATCCGTCTGGAACACGTTTGAAATACCAGCTCATCCTAGTTTCCTCGCTTGATGCTCTACCCAAACTCCTGGAAGGCAGGGGACACCGAACAAGGCAGTACTTCTCCCAGTGCTGAGTCACTGGAGAGCTCAGGCCAGGCATCGGAGTTTGAGAAGCCTTAATCACAGAGCACTTGGACTGACGAGCAGGGACTGCACAGGTTTGAGGGGTTTTAATGAAGTTGCAGAGGGGCATTTCCCAAGGGATTTTTTTAAAGTAGGTATCATTGATTTCCTTGCTGTGGGATGTAGCACTTCAATGACAAATTCAGAAGTGGCTCAGTTACCTGGTCTCTACAGAGCAGGGAGGGACCAAGGACAGGAACTTTGTCAGCCACCACAAGGACTGTGGTCTCTGCTGTCCATCCAGATGTTGCCTCCAACTGGATTTAAGGACTGTTCCAAAGAAGCAAAACAAGGACTTGAGGGACCCTGGGTGAGTGCTCTAACCATCAGGCTTTTAAAGTGGTAGAGTGGTGCCTCTCTCATGTTCAGAAGACTCATCCTAGGAACCTTCCTTACAAGTTTTAACAAAACCAATAAGCTTCCAGAAAACCTTTTTCTCCTTCTTAGAAGCCAGCATTTTCTAGTGTAAAAAAAAGGCTCTGAAAAGTTTGCAACCAACTCCAATTATTATCCTAAACTATTATTCTATTCCTCTGGGGAGGGGGAATAGAATAATAGTTTAGGATAGTTGAGGGAAAGCAATCTCATTGTGTTTCACAAACATCAAAAGAGACTTGTTCTACCCTTTCCTTGTCCACCCTGCTTTTCTGCAGTCTCCTCAGTGGGCAGCAGCTCAGTTCTTCCGTGGCAAAGGATGAAGAGAACTGGCTGTATTTGCTAACTGTGGGAGGTAACACACGCTCCCTCGCCTTGGGAGACTGGGCTGCTCTCAGCAGCTGAAGACAGTTTGCAGCTCCCCAGCCAGAGTAAGTCCTTGTAGCCATTTACAATTTCACTCCCTTTTCCCAAAGGAAATGAGCTGCAGAACCGTTTTTCCCCCGCAACTGCCACATGGTTCAATCTCTTGGACTCTTACACAAGTGGGGCCACAAAGGCCAATCTGCGCAGCAGTTTTTTTCCATGGGGATTTCCATTATTTCTTTCTAGTCTCACCTGAAATAGTGTTAAACCCGTCTCAACTGAATTATGTCAAACAGTCACAAACAGGGCTGGTGGAAGCAAACAATAGCCACCCGGAAATCACACCCAAACCAGACCCAGATCACAGGCTAAGGTTACAAAAGACAAACTGCTGCAGACCATTAACTTAAAAACTAGAAGTCACAAAATCACAAAGTCAGTTAAGCCCCTTGAGAGTAAAACCCTCTGATGAGAAGACCATAAAAACCCAGGGCCAAAAACCCGACAGCTGCACGCAAGGGGGTTTTTGAGGGCTGAACGCTCTATAGTATCTCCAAGATTTGTTCCTTCTGGGCAGTAACCAAAACACATTTGGTAAAGAAGCAGAGTGAGCTATGCAGTTAGGGGCATGCACCCGAGACGAGGGCGCTGGCACTGCACTGCTCATTGTTTTAGGTCACAATTGACAAGACTCCACTGGTGCAAATGAAATGCAGCTGCAAGACCCAAATGGACAAGATGGACAAAGTGCTGGGGAAAAGAAACAGAAGAATATGAAATTCAGCAGTCATGTGTTATTCATGAAAGGCTATTTGGTGAACATTTCAACAGGCGTCTTTGGTTATTAAAGGAAAAACAGAACGTACATCTCCGATTGAAATCAGAATTCTTGAAAAATAAAGTTGTGCAAAAGAGCTACTTATCTGCACTAACAGCTACCAAGAGATTGTCTAAATCAAGCACTTGAATTAAGTAATAGCCACAAGTCATGATACTTCGACAATAAACGAAGGATCACTGGCAATTTTTAGAGCTGCAGTGCTTCTCCTAGACAGATTTTGGAGTCTGCAGGCATTTATCTCAACTCACTAAAGCAAGTACAACTGTCTTTTGCTACATCGAAAACTGAAAAGCTGCCAGCAATCCTTACGCGTACTACAGAAAACATTCTGCACAACTTCCATCTGGTATTCATCAATCTAACTGGATGTAAGGATGGCATATGTTAGTGTTCTCCCACAGCCTAGAGAAAGTAATCGTCTTACCCTCCTTGATGCAAACATCACATTTGGGTTTTGCATCAAACAGATACTTTTATTTAGTAGTTTTTAACATGCTACAAACACTTCGATCTAGGAGAAGGCCTTCTGGGTGTTCCCACTGGAGGCACCAGACCACTGGATGGTGTTAAGTCTAGTTTTTCCAAAGCAGAAGTCTATCTACAAGCAAATCCAAGAATCACGTTACAGGGAAAGCATCAGGTGGTTTGCACCACTCAAAGACATGGGGGGCTGTCGTTGTGCTCACAGAGCAGAGGTCACGCTATTTGAACAACTAAAATTCTAACACCTTGTTTGCCATGATTAGTAACGTTAAATTCACTGCTAGTTGTCAAACCACACGTATAAGTTCAATTTTTCCAAGACTAAGGCAATAAAATCCTAAGAAGACTTTTATTTCTCTTTGTTACCCAGTATTTTCTATTACTCATAGTGTAGACCTTCCAGCCAGCTTTGTCACAGAAGGAAAAGAGCAGTCTGTGTGTGGAGGGAACTGCAGAGATGAGCGAATCTGCTAAAATACGGACTGAAGGTTTAAAGCATTAACACAGTTACACTTCTAAGCACAAAGCAAATGGATGAGCGAGCTGAACTCTATAAAACCCACAAACCCCAAAATTCCCCAAGGGTTTCAGTTTCTGACTGATAAGTTCTGGCTACAGAGACAGTGTGAAGTAAAGCCCAATGAACTCCTAACAAGCTCCTCTTCTCTCTAAGCGGACACCAGCTCAGGTTCCAGGCACCGAGGACAAACACCCAGCCCGCTCCAGTTTCAGCCAGCAGATGTGTAGCAGAGCTCCAACTGCCAAGGATGCACAAGCTTGGGGTTTAGGGGTTGGTTTTTCTCATTTCTTTTTGATTTTGAAACTATTGCTATTAAATAAATTTAACAACAAGAAACCCCAGACAATGTTGAGGGAATAGACAAAAGAATTCATCAACTATTAAAAATCAAAACCAGCAAAAACCTTCTCAGTATTTTAGACTGTATTGAAAGCAGGATTTTTTTTCCCCCCTTCACAACTATTTTCTTTGACTCCAATGCCCCAGTCCTGCTTTCTGCATTCCATTGTATTAAACACCCTGAAAATGAATGAGAAACACACAAGCCCAAAGAGCAAGCTGGCAGCAAAATTCTACCAACTATAAGGAAATATAATAAAGCTTTCAACATCACCAGCCAAGAACAATCCAGTAAGGATTATTTCTAGTGCTTTGCATTTCACAAGAAAGAATAATTTTTCACCGGCATTGCCAGAAAGCATGATGTGGTGGGGGTACCAGTGTGGAAAACCTGAACAGAAGAGTCTTTTCTGGCCTTTCCTGCTTTCTCAGAGTTAGTGGTGCATTTCTTACTGTACCATATACTTCAGACATTTAAACACAAACATTTGTTTTTGAGAAATATGGGCTCTGCTGAGAGACTAGACTGGCAAGATAGAAACCAATTCATCTACGAGTGTCCTTGCAGAGCACAAGTTGGTGCCACACAGCAGCCACCTGAGCGAGCTCATTCCGTCTCCTGTTACGAGCTCGTCATTCCCCGTATTGCTCCCGGAGCCCTTTTCCCCCAGCGCCAACGTGAATTCATCTTTCTCAAATGGCAGCTCATAATTTTCTGACTATATTTTAGCTAAGGTCCTACTAACGCAAGGAACAAGAGCGTTATGATGATTGATGTTTGTCCAAGTTCTAAATAATATAGGGGGAGAACATTAAGTAGCAGAGTCTTTTCGATGGACAGCACAATTGTTTAACAAAGTTTTGATAAAGAAAGAAGTTGCAGTCACTTCACTGCCTCATTCGGACAGATGGAGCCCGCTATTAGCAGGTGAAGGTGCAAAGACCTCCCGGGAAGGAAAAGAAGAGAAAGTGACCTTCAGGCTCTCACTCTCCAATCTACTACTTGCTGAAAGCTTTCCTGTACCAGAAAAAAAACAAACAAACAAACCTACCACCGCAAAAAACACAGCGAGTCAGATTTCAAGGACATGAGAGAACATAAAGTCTTACCCCTTAAACTATGACACACAGCTGCAGCAGGATATTCCTGCAACAGAACTGTAACTTTTGGTTCAGCGTGACTATTTCCTTAAGAAATAAAGTAAATGAAACTCCTTAGTGAAGGATTCCCCTTATCTAAAAGGATGTCATTCTAAAGGTTAACTACTTATAAAAAAAAAAATCTTAGTTTCAACACAGCAAATTTCAGTTTCCACATCACTGAAAAACACAGGTCAAATATAACAAGATAACAGAGAACAGCACTTCAGGAGCAGAAGTGTGGCCATACGAGTTCCTGGCACCCATATCTCCCTTAGGAATTTTTTTGTAGTATTGTTCTGTGGTGGTCTTAGGTGGTTTTTTCTTTTTAAACCATCAAACTCTTCAACTATAGCAAGTATCTTCAAAAAAAGCAGTTGTAACATTCTCCTCTTCTGCCTTTAAAGACTTGAGGGAAGGAGTCGCAAGGTAATTTTGATACAAAGGCAGGGAATCTTTCATACATGGACATCTTCTGTAACCGATTCCTCTCATAATTCTGAGAGGAAATCTATACCGCCCAGGTTCAGTTTTACCATATTAATGCTTTCAAGAGAAGAAACAATAGCTATTGATTTCCATTATAACTGCCCATTATTCTGTTTTCAGCAGGACATAGTTCAGTAAAACGAATAAAAACAGGAGCAATGTTTTATAGCAGTATCATATTAATGATTTGGACACTAATCATGTCTTAGCGAGCAGCCAGCAGCAGCCAGCCAACACCATAAAAATGGAAGATATGTCCTCAAGCTGCATATTTAGTCAATCTATTTAACATGTACTTCATTTTTTCACATCATAGCACTACACGTTCAGTTGTGTACTCTCTAGAAGCAATTAAGTCTTAATAACTTGACACCTTGCCATGACACTCTCCTGTTTTCCCATCTACATTTTACATCAAGCAAGTAATATAAAAGTGAATAAAAATCTGTGAAGGTCCTTTTAACCTTGACAGTCTGTCGTATTGTGAAAATCAGAGTAGCTCAAGAATTGCTCTTATTTTTCCAGTCTTGCCTCTCATCCAAACACATGGATTTAAACATTTACATGCCCATTCATAATTTATTTGAGCATTTGCAGCTCATATCATAAATACAGGTCTAGCCTGCAGGAAAAACAATGACTAATACTTGAAAGAAAGCATTCCAATTAGTCATCATGAAGTACACCCATGCTCACTGCTTGGTCCTCCAGTGCCAGTGAAGTCCAATAGGGAAGTCTGACATCAAATATGTCCCATAGAAAAATATATCCCTTTCAAATAGCAATAGCAGTTAGATCAGAGACTGAGTTTCTCTCCTGGTACATATCAGTAGGAGATTTGTCTTTAAAGAAGTTCCCAAAGATTTGAACCCCTTAAGGAAGCTGCTGGGGAAAAGCTGTGCACCAAGTTGCGTTCCCACCACTGGGACATGCTGCATTCTGCTTCAGAGGACCTGTGCCAGACTATTTTCTCTTTCCAATTTCAGTGTTAAGTGTGGAGACAAATATGGGAGCCAGGAGATGCTGCCTCTTAGAGGGAAGTCATTGCTTATCTCCCACCTCTGGCTTGTTCAAGACAGGGATGTCACTCTGGCCATGTTTACAACTCAACAGAACACATACAAGATGACCTATCTCTCCTGTCATCATGTGGCAGCCTTGCCAAATGCCACTCAAACTTTGCTTGAGTGCCATCTTTGGCATCCCTGCCACAGACTGTTGGTGATCCTTACTTTAATGGGCTAGAAAACACAAGCATCTCCTCACTCAGTCAGGAAGCATTTGCATATCTCCAAATCGGGCTTACTGAAAAAGCTTTTTCCTTCAAGAATGTGTTCACCTCCATGGTCTTCCCCCCAAGACACTGTGCACCTTCAGCCTAAATCCAGACTTTGGAGATAAATAAAAGACTACACTTTGCTCATGCTCTGGAGACTTACAGCAACGTAAAGCATTTTGTAAATAAAAAAAAAAAATTCAAAGACAATGCAACGTGGATGGAGATTTACCTGAGGGCTAAGGGAGCCATGATGTCTCTTCTTTCCACTCCCTGCCCCTCATTATTAATAGCTGGCTTAGCACACGCAACGCGGAGCGCCACCGCCACAGTCGGAGGCCGTGCGACCGTGCCGTTCACACGAGGACTGTGCCTGCTTCAGTTTCCAGTTGCATATGGTCACAATTAACAGCTGGCTTTGGAAAGGCACAGGGACCCTGGAAACAGCAAATCTGGAAGGAGTTCCTCATATTAAACCATATTTCTATTGCATTTAGTTTAACGTTAAGAGTTTTCAATGTACTCTGATAGTCCAGATGACATTTTACTAGCATGTTAGTTGAGAATTGTTTTACCCTCCTCTGGAGGATCAGGAATTGATGGAATTTGAGATACGGCCTGGTCAGTTTTTAAGTCAAGTCCCTTCTGTCTGGACAAGTGACTAGGAACAAGGTAGGAGCAGAAAGATTTGACAAATACAAACAGCCATTGAAATAAAAAACATGTTGGCTTCCTGAATATATTATGCTAAATCTGCATGTAAATGAGAAATATATAAATAGAATTGGGCATTAACTGACATTAGATTTTTTTTTTTAATAGGGAGGAGGTGGAGGATGTTGTTATTAAAGGAGTTAAATTCTAACATCTGTTTTTAATTCTACCAGCTTATTTGTCTGTTTATACCTACAGGCTTTCAAGACATCATTCAACACTGCTAATTAAAGCTGACAAGTTTTGTTCACTGCCGTGCTTTCTTGTATCCCTGCAAGCCACTTATTCATGTCAGTGCTGTCATTGCAGGTGACACCAGTTCTTGATGGAGAGATGACAAGGGGCCAGAGTGCCTCCCCAAGGGCTGGAAGAGGTTCACCTTGTCCCCTGTCAGACAGAGGAGGGAAAAAGTGATCGATGGCAGTGACCATTGCTCTGTCCACAAGCCCTTGTTTCATCTCCTGATTGGGTTCAGAATCCTCCAGTTTTCTCCCATGGCTGACTTAACACAAATCCATGGCAATATTCTCCAGCATATTTCTAAAATGCCACAGAAATGAGACTCCAATTTAATAATATGACACCAATTATATTTGGAGAAGACAGGCCACAGAAACACACATTCTTTTTTTTCTTATCAGAAAGAGCCCCCATCTGCAGTCACACCCTAAGGAAACTTGCTGTTTGTGCTTCAGTAAAAACAGCCCAGTGCTGATTCAAGAGCGCAGCAGCGCGTGTGCAAGGAGCCCTACGAAATGCCTACGAAAGCATTTGCACAAGTGCCTGACTCGGCTCACGTGAAAAGATGGACCTTACGGAGGAAGCCACAAGGACAAATGTCAACAAGTTTATTCCTTGCATCACGCTCTGGACTTCAGAATTTATAGAGCATAGATATTATTACTTCGGCACTGACATGTGTTTTTCTTTAAAACAAACTAACTACAGGCCACCTGGAGAATACTGGTGGAAGGTGAAGTAAGCAGGCCAGAGACAGCCTATTATGAAATCCCAGCCTCTGGACAATTTTCATGGTACATACTTCGGACTGTCCTAAGCACAGCATCGCTAACGCAACAGGCGGTGGCTGTGATCCACTGTGGGCTGAACAGACTGCAAGACAAACAAGGAGAAAATCCAGAGAGGGAACAAGTCAATCAGTAGCTGTGCACGTCGTGACTCACTCACTTCTTGACCCTACACAGGGGTTTCACAGTCAGAATACAGCTTGTTCTTTTTTTTGGAGTGACCAACATGCTTTCAAGCCTATTTTTGAAGCTGTTTCAGTTTGGAAGAGGCCTTTTGTTCCACAGCCATACAGTACTGGGTACCTGGCTCCCTGGGTGAGGTGTCTAGACATTTCTATAGTGGAAATAACTGCACAGCTTAGCACTGGATTGAATCCACCAGTTTCAGTGTTCAGAGCAATGGCATGCCCCAGGTTGCCATAATCCAACACATCTGTTGCGTGAAAATTACCCACTGCCAACTCGAGTGCAAAGCACAACGTGTCCAAATTATCTGTGATCAAGATCAGCTTCAGCCCCTAAAAGACTACATTTAACACCACACATCATAACGTCATCAACGCCACTTCAACAGCTCCAAAGCTTCCATGAAATTCAAACAGATCTGAAACTCCACTTTGAAGAGAGATGGACTTAAATCAGGAATGGTAGCTTTGACAAGTCATATTACAATAACTACTGGCACTGCATGCTAGGAATATAAAAATTATGTATTCCAGATACTTTCACAAAACGGATGAAAGCACTTCTCTCCATCCTCTAAAAAGCAAGAACAGTCCCAAAGAAAACAACTGTTAATTTAAGTCAGTTTTTAGCTTCATTTGTCTACAGCTACACTTTCATAGTTCAATACACAGAAACATTATGACAGATATGCAAATCTGATATTTTCAGGCAGGAAAGGTGAAATCCCTATATATGAAAGGTTGAAGTCTGATCTTTAAAAGAAGCCTGCAGCTGGTTTCTGTCATCTTTCTTTCTCTCCGTGATTCAATAAGCAGACTCACAGCTTAAGGAAAATGATTTTGTCCACATGAGGAAAAGAACAACAGACCTCCCCAGACAGAGCCAAGAATTTACCTTTTCTTTGTGGGAAAACACTCTGGTACTTCTCAAAAGGAAAAAAGGAGAGAGGGTAGAAGTACAAAAATCAGACTCTTCAGGTTCTTCCATACAAAATTTTGCAACTAAATAAGAAAAAATATATAAATATTACCCACTAATTCAAATACATTTCAGTTTGTTTCCTCATCTAGTCTAGTATGGGTACTGCTTTTCCACAGTTACTCAAGTGGAAGATTTTTTTGTAACTGCCACTTTTCCTCTGCAGAATAAAAAGTAAGTATTCTTTCTTCTCACTTTCCCTCCCCTCCTCATGTTTCGGAGATGACTGTTGTATGGTTTTCTCCAGCCTCAGATCTAAGAGATACCATTTATCTATTAACACTACATTCCTCAGGTCCAATAGGCTAAAAACACATGAATCTTCTTTTAAAAAAATATTTTATTCCTAAATACATATATTTCACTCTACTGGTTTGGAATGACAAGAGCCTCTGAATTACACTTTCAAAGATAAAGCTGTTGATGTCACAAGGTGTCACACCCTTCATTTCACAGAATTCTTGAGGCTGGAATAGACCTCTGAGATCATCAAGTCCAGCCTATGACCTAACACCCCGACATCAACTAGACCACGGCACTAAGTGCCACGGCCAAGCTTTCCTTAAACACCTCCAGGGATGGCGACTCCACCACTTCCCTGGGCAGTCCGTTCCAGTGTTTAATCCCCCTTTCCACAAGGAATTCCTTCCTAATATCCAATCTAAACCTCCCCTGGCACAGCTTCAGGCCGTGCCCTCTCCTCCTGTCACCAGTTGCCTGGGAGAAGAGCCCGACGCCCACCTGACTACAACTTCCCTTCAGATAGTTGTAGAGAGTGAGAAGGTGGCCCTTGAGTCTCCTCTTCTCCAGGCTAAACAACCCCAGTTCCCTCAACCTCTCCTCATAAGACCCTTCCCCAGCCTCGTCGCTCTCCTCTGGACCCGCTCCAGCACCTCAAGATCTTTCTAGAAGTGAGAGGCCCAGAACTGCACCCAGTACTCAAGGTGAGGCCTCACAGGCCTCAGTACAGGGGGAGAATTCCATCCCTACTCCTGCTGGCCACCAATACTCATTGCTGTGGCTCTGCTCTAGAACACTCCCTCCTCCCAGCCAGTGTAGCTGAAGGACTCTGATAAAATAATCTCTCCAAGCAACATCTCCAAGCAGAGCACCATCCACAAGCAGAAGTGTGAGTAAGTGCATTCACTAGCTAAAACCAAGCTCTCCAACCACCTTGGAAACTCAAGCTATGAGACTTGCACCACAGTAGACCCAAGTGAAAACGGCCCAGAAAGCCAAGTCCATAACACAAAAACTGCAGAGCAGTGAGAGCTCACACCTATGGAGGAACATGGCACATTCTTATACAAACCTCAGAGCAGGTTGCTACAACTATAACCTTGAAAAAGAATTAACAGCTGCAGAAAGTTCCTTAAAGAGATCATCTCGAACATTTAAAATGCATCAAAACTCACAGTAACTGTAATTTTATCAAAAAATCCTCACAGACAAAACATTTTGTCTAGAGGAGGTAATAGAAACCCAGCAAACTAGTGCTGCTTTGGGAATGTGAGTGCATTTTCTATTAAATGTTGAGCTGCCTAATTGAAATGCAGCTCATATAGCACCCAGGCTTACTTCTGGATCACTAAGAAATTGGTCCGATTTGAAAATGTCAGGATCTGGTTAGCAATTCAAATGACCACGGTTGTAATTACTGCTTTTCATGTTCCAGCATGTTGCACTGCATCAAAACTGACACAAATGCCTGGTTTTATAAGATCACAGCATGGAAATAAATGTCCAAAATGATATGAAAATGTACTAGTAAGAGATTAATAACTGTTCTTCTAGGAAGAAAGATGGCTCCTTTCAACCAGTATATTTAAAAAAAAAAAAAAGAAAAACAACCAAAAACCTTCTCTGATAGCATCTCTCCTTGAGGGAAACTGAATTATATTATCACTCATAAGCTATAATCATTTCTGTCAGTACCAGTCAGAACATTTGAAGGAAAAAGAGGAGGGGAAACAGGGAAGGGGTTGGGGGGAAAATAGCGCAATCTTATAAATAAGTCCAGAGAGATACTACTTAAAGGTTCCCCTCCAGCATTTTGTTCTCTCTCCCACCCAGCAGACTAGAACATATTTCAAGTGTTTTATTTTGATCATAAAGTGGAGGAACTATGTGGATAGGGAGCAATGCATCATGAGCGATGTGCTCAGCTCCACAATCTTTGGTGCCAATGTGTCATTTTGAAATATGGGCCTAAAGCAATATATGTAAGAGAAGCTTTTTTCCTTTTCAGGGAAGAAGGAGAAAGAAAGGTCTTTTGAAGTCTAATGTGCCCCCAAAAGTCTGTTTATGAAATAAAATAAATAAAAGCAAGCCATGTCTTTGGTAGTTCTCTTGTGCAGCAGCCAAACCACATACTGGAGTCCCTCAACTGCCTCCCAGCTCCAGAATGGTTTAAACAGCGACCAACACTTAGTACCTCTGCCTTTTGCAGAAAGTGTACGGGATGGAGATATCGTCACCACATCCCACAAGCAGCTTCAGTCCTATTGTGTCATCTGATAGAACCCACAACACCCTCTGTGATCATATACCTGACAGAGCACGACGAGTAGACTGGTGTAATGCCCTCACAGGCCAACTTGAGCCCCTCAGGAAGGCTCATGTCTTCTCTGTTGTCTCACATTTTCTTTCCACCTGTCTAAGAGGTTGTGTGTCCAAGTGTTCATCCATGGAGAGATCTTGTGTTGGACAATGTGTTTTATCTGTATTTTCTGTAAAATTTCACATGCACATGAGGTACAAACAATACACTGACCCACAGCAACAACCTAATCAAAACTTCCAGCCCATCGCTATGGGGTTTGACTGAACTTCAAAGAGCTCTGAAGACATCAAGGAATGAAAGACATTTTCACGCCGGAGGAGACTGCAGCACACTGTGAGCGAGGCCAGATGCCGAAGACTTCCCTCAGCTGCAAATCCTCTGTCACTAGACGCTATATAAACTCAGCTGGCATCTTTTTGCCTCAAACTTTTTTACTGTAAATGCCACATCTTACAGTATTTGGAATCCTACTTTTATGTCATTGAAAAACTAACCGAATTCAAACCTCTCATTTACATTTAATGAGACCACTACAAGAAATAGCAAACACATTCTGGAAGTATTCAAGACTTACTGCCATACAAAGCATGAAGCAATTTTGAGCAGCAGAAGAAATTGGCTGTATACCTCATTTTGCCCCAACTAAAAAGGTGTTAATGATAGTCACTATCATCCCAAGAATGTTTTCCAACATTTTCAGAAGGAAGGCAAATCTTGCAGAGAATTTACTGTTAACTTTATAGCTCCTTCCAGACTTGAGAGGAAGAGAACAACAGCCAAGACTGTGAACTCCAGCTCCAACCTAGGAAGGCACAGCATTATTGCTATGTTTAGGCAATTCTTTCATATCATCTCAGCAAGAAAATAATGTCTTAGTGTGGTATGACACAAGCTGCCATGAAAATTTAACCTTCTCATTGCTCTGAAAATTCATCAAAAGTATTCTAACCAGTGACACTGGCAAAATAATGAATTACTATTCCATGACAAAGAATAAAAAACCCAACAAGATCTTCATCTAGGAAGAAAAAAAAAATAATCACATCTTATACACTCTGCCAACATGCTTCTTTTGTCCAAAAATCAAGGTCTTATTCTAACAGCTAAGTTATAACTTATTGATTGAAGACAGAAACACAGAACTCTGGTGAACCAATGGGACTATGCAGGAGGAGGAATACTCATCTGGCACACGATTAATTAGAGCATTTCTTGTCTTTAGAGCACGGAAACTAACAACAAAAATAATTATGGAGTCATTTCGAATCTATTTCTACCAGGAATATTTTGGTGAAGAGAGTAGTTCATAAATTCCTACTCACACGGTGAACCAGTGCACAGAAGTTCACAACAGATTACGAGATATCTACATGCACTCTAATTCTTTTTACACCTTTATTTTTAAATTTAGAAAGAAAAATATTTAGTCAAAGTTTTTAAATAATATTCTCGAAGTATTAAAAAGTAGACATTTTCTACCAGGTTAACTGAAAAAAAAAAAATCACAGCAATTTTCCTTGATTTGTTTCTGTTTTGGTTCACTCCATACCAGTGAGCAAAGTGCTGTAGCAGCAAGGCCAGCAGGATGCTGGGTACATCAACAAGGATATCACCAGCAGAGACAGAGAGTCATTATCCCACTCTACCCCGCACTGGTCAGGCCACATCTGGAATACTGGGTTCAGTTTTGGTCCCCACTGTACAACAGAGATGTGGACAGGCCAGAGAAGGGCTGCTAAGATGATCCAAGGATTGGGAAGCTGCCATGTGAGAAAAGGCTGAGAGGACTGGGTTTGTTCAGTCTTGAGAAACGAAGGTTCAGGGGAGACCTTATCATGTTTCAGTATCTAAAGGGTGGCTACAAATAAGATGGAGACTTTTTACAAAGAGTCACATGGTAAAGACAGAGGGTGGTGGGTACAAGTTACTCCTGGGGAGATTCTGACTGGACACAAGAGGAATATTTTTCACAACGAGAACAACCAGCCATTGGAACAATCTGCCCAGGGAAGTGGTGGAGTCCCCAACATCAGACACTTAAGAGTCAGCTGGGCCAGCTGGTCTGACTGGCTTTTGCCAAGGAAGGTTGGACCAGATGATACTTGAAGTCCCTTCCAACCCGGTATTTATGACTATGATTTAAACTGTCACAATCAGATTCATCAAATTATTCCTCCCAATTTCAGTTCTTGAAAAGAGTAAACAGACTATCTTGTTCCATTATCTGGGAAGGCTGGTCACAAATCAATGACTCATTTCTTGGCAGTTTCTAAGACTTCTGCTTGGGAAAGGAGACTGAAGAGGTTAGAGGCAGAAAAACCTACACAACAGAAACTACCTCCAAGAACACAATTTTTAAAAGGATCTCTTTCCATTGGTATTGATACAAATGCCTCACAAAGATGTTCAAGCAGGCCTAAGAGAAACAGGAGCACAAATTTATAAAGGGGAAGTGACCTTATCAATGAAAGCTCTTATTCTGATCCCTCTCCCTCCTATTTTTGGGTCAATCTAGGTACACTGAACTCAACGACCTGCTAGAGCTTTAAATAGAGACCATTACTTCTGTACAGACAAAATACTCTTTAGTTCTTCCCTATTAAAAACCCTAACTTGTCCCAAACTAGCAATGACTTGTTGACTCACTAGTTATTTAAGAGATCCTTTCAGCTTTGTATGAACCTGAACATAAAAAGTACTACACAATACTGACCACCAAATACGATATTACATATTTAAGGAGGGAAAAAGAAATACATAGCAACAGGGAGAGAATCTCTCACATAAGCAAAGTGCCAAAGTCTGAGCTCCTTCATTCAAACCAACTGCTCTGCTCAAGCCAGGACCGCAAAGCTGACATCTGTGTGCAGCAGCTGACCCTCATACTCCTCTTAGGATTTGTAAGAATATACTCAGGTGGCTATCACTATTACTTTGTCACCAGAACACAGAAATAAAAAATATTCATTGAAAATACAGTATCTCCTTTAAAGGAGTTAGTCTTGTGTAAAACTAAACCAAGCAAGAAATTCTGAGCTTTAAACTATAAACTTTTGGGACAGAAACTTTTTCCATACGAGTCTCAGCATAAGAAGGGTCCACCACATCATGTAGGCTCCTAGGTGTGAGTTGCAAATGTTAATAGTAGTAGTAATTAAAAAAAAAAAGCAACTAAGCCGATTGGATTCCCAGTAGATGAATACCATCTAACAATTTACAATGAACACATGTTTGAAGTCAACTTCAAGTAATATGCTAACAAGAATTCTGTGCATCTGTTTCAAGTTCCCTGAGAATAAAGCCGTCAAAACTGAATTCAAATGTTTCAAAGCTACAGAGAGAGCCTAAACGTGTCTTTGACTAATTAAAATTAACCACGTTGTTGAGGTTACAAGCACAGCCCTTTGGACATTAACAAATTCTGGCTAAGGTCACTTCATCAAGCAATATAATGAATGTCTGTGTTCAAAAGGCATGAGCAATACACTTTTTTAATTAACATATTGCTGGATTGAGGGAGATTTATGGAGTTATTTGAATTTTGGAAGACCCACAATAGCACTCTGTAGTCATAATACTACAGAGACATAACAATATGCAATAAAATTAAAGAAAACAGGTCAATACTAGAACCTTAGCTGAATTATGAATAAGGCTAAAAGTGTTTGATATGAAAACAACATCATTTTACTAAAGAGTATCAATTAGCTTTAATTTCCATTAAAATTCAAATAGAAAAAAAAGTAGATTTAACTGTGGCTTGAATACGTATTAGTCAGACCGTTGCATCTTCCAAGTTCCTGATGTGAAACACAGATGTTCCTTTCCTAGGTCAAACGTAAAAGGGGAGCAGAAAGTCAGACCTGGTCTCTACATCTAAAGTTCAAGGCACTACAAAGAAGCTACAAGTGTTTTTCCAGTCTTCATTTTTCTATAACGTCATATAAAATGGTACAACTAAGATCACGATACAGAAAATAAAAATTATTATTTTCAGGCTGCCCTCTGCAGAAAATCAGATTAGCATAGTGATAATGGATTAAAAGTTAGAATCTCCCAGTGACACTGCTGGAGCAGGCAGGAGATGCTGGGAAAGCTTAGCCAAGGTGTGCAATCATCATCAATTGTCCCTGCACCAGCAGCTCCGCTTCTCAGCGCAATTGCTTCCCTGCTGAGAGGAGCCTCTGGGTATCCCTGCAGTATAAATAAATGTTTAGGTGAGAAACCGACACTTTTCAAGACCATTATTTCCTTTGCAAAGCATGGAAATCCATGCTCAAGCATTCCCTAGGGAATCTCTTCCTGTTTGACCACAGATTTACCCACTGTGCTCCAACTGTCCTACATGTTTTTGGGCAATTTAGATTTTTTTTTTTTATTTTTTTTTGCATACTGGCACTAACAAACTCGGAAACCTACTAAGTGAAAATAATCTTCTTATGTCACAAAATAAAAAAAAAAAAAACCCACACACACCACACACCAACACCCCAAATACCCTCATTTTACCAGGCACTGATGTGATTATTGTATGACTGAAGCTAATCAGTTTAAAAGTGCATGCTGTGGACCCACAGATCATCCCAGACAACGCTGCTCTAGGTCCCAGCTGTGTTTCAGATTTACTAAACTTTTCTGTACAGTTCTTTTTTACATTTTAAACCAACGTATTCTTCTTTTCCTTTCAAATTCAACTATATAAAAAGAGTTGGAAGAAGTTTCCTGCCATTTGCTTTCCAACCAGAGCATTTCATCAAAAGCTTCCAGTTTTGAAGAGGCAGCACAAGAATTTCACGTGTTGAGGTGCTACGTCAGCAAAGGGCTGGGTTTAGAAATCCAGAGCCTCACTCAATCACCCTGAGGAAGCCAATCAGCAGCTTACTGAACTACTATGACAGGGAAACAATCTCCACCATGTAATATTTTACCATTAATATGTAAGGTTGCCAAAGGATTTTAACCACTAAATATTGTCCAAGTCTAAAAACAAACTAAAAAAATAAATGATGAGGTACCCAGCAGCTTTATCTAATTAACCAGAAATAGGTTAGGACGTACCACAGTCACTTCTAGAGAGAGCAATTTAAAGAGAAAAATGGAAGGGTCAGTGTCACAGCCTTTTTTCTTACATCCTGTGGCAAAATCTGACCTAAGTCTTTCCAGAAACACACCACCTACCATTCGGGAATTCCAGCTTTACCCTGTTATTCCAGCTCTGAGCCAAAGCATCAATGACATTCTCTCGCATACAGGTTCAGCAGCTCTGGGTCGAACACCACGCTGACATTTCTGGCTTGGTCCCCTGCCCTCAAACACCACACGCGATGCTCACGTAAAGCCCCTTGGCCACCCGCTCCCACAGCCATCTGTGGGGATGGCTCCCTGCCCGCTCGCCAGGCTGCCGGCCAGTTTTACTAGGGCAGAAGTGCCAAGACCAGGTGGTTTGAAATGCGCAACCAGCACATGAATTCCCTGCCATCTTCTTTCAACGCCCTTCCTCCACCATCTCAACGAAGGCAAGAGCAGCCAGAGCAGAAGAGGCCAGGGAGTGCTCTCTGGTTCCTGACACAGGTCATTAACAGAGGCCTTAAAATGAAGCAGAAGCATCAAGCGCTGAACAATTACAAAATAACCTGCTCATCAAAAGCCTGGAAAGGTTTCAGCTACAAACACATAAATGGGCTTCTCTGTAGAAAGGGCTATAAACCCTGGGGTGAACTCTCTCATTTAAAAATGAAAATGCCTCAATGTTATTTAACATGTAAAGCAAATTAAAGCCACTCCAGTTCTGACATAGCAGCCGTATAGAGAGGTTTAACACATTTAATACACAGTTGTAATTAATTTGGAAATACTTTTGTGTTGTTGTATTCTGTGTTTTATCTCCACAACGGAGACAAGCTTTGAACTGAAACATTTTATTGCCTGAATATTATTAATAGGGATGTAAACACAACTAGTTCTTCTGTTGCTTCATTCCTGTGAAGATTAAAATCCTGAAAAACAAACACTACTGCTTAATTTTCATGCCTGCCCCTGGAAGTCTTTACATGTTGCCCTCATTCTGATACAAAACACTGAACAGTGGGCAAGGAACCTTTTGGCCAGGGAGGTGACACAGCCCTTGGTGAGAACAGTACACACCACAACTGCCCCAGCCCGTGACAGAAGCCAGTTCTGCTCAGTAATAAAGGAGCTGAACTTCCATGAGATTGGGATGGACTGTAAATCACGTCCCACTCATGTTTAAGGACTCAGTGAGGTAAAGAGCAGTGAAGAGAGCACAGGACACAGAGCACAAGTCTTATGAGGAGCAGCTGAGAGACCTGGGATTGTTCAACCTGCAGAAAAGGTAGCTCAGGGGAGACCTTCTTGATCTTGACAACTCCCTGAAAGGAGTCAGGTGGGGTTGATGTCTTCTCTCAGGTAACAAGCGATAGGACAACAGGAAACTGCTTCAAGTTGTGCCAGGGAAGGTCTAGGTTGGACATCAGGAAAAAGTTCTTCACTGAAAGGGTTGTCAAGCCCTGGAAAAAGCTGCCCAGAGAGATGGTGGAGTTACCATTTCTGAAGGGATTTAAAAGACATGTAGATAAGGTGTTGAGGGACAGTTTAGTGGTAAGTTTGGCAGTGTTAGGTTAAGGGTTCAACTCTATGATCTTAAAGGTCTTTTCCAACCAAAACAATTCTATGATTCTAAGAGGAATTGTAAGAATTGTAGTGATAGGACTTGCCCTTGTGTCAAGTTTCATGTCACTGCTGCACCTGAAGCAATGAGCAACCAGGTAGAGCATGTTACCCATCATGTGCCTGCCCAGCCTCAAACCCAAGTGACAGACAGGCTCTGCTTTGCTGGCACAGGTAGAGCATGTGTTAAAAATTAGCCTCAAGGCTACCAGCAACAACACCGGACAGATCAGATCACACAACATTTCAAAGCAAAGCTGACGCAGTTCCAATAGACACACAGGGCTCCTCTGAGGAAGGGAGATCCAGCCAGCACATATAAATGTGACTGACCTTTTTTGGCAGAGAAGAGATATTTGTAAACAAATTTGATTTCCCCAGTTATATGGCACAAAAAGGTGCCAATTTTGAAACACATTTGAACACGGAGTACAAAACAAACGCTTTCCAGCCCTGAATAAGGAGATCTGTTCCATCCAGAAAAAAAAGCAAAACAAAAAACACCCCAAACACCTCATCTTTATTCTGCTCAGACACCAAAAATTACTTACCTTCTCTCCTCTTTTCCTTATGACTTCATCTTTGTTTCTCTTGCCAGATCCTTCCTCCAACCCTTCCCACCCCACACCCCTGCCCAGCTCTCAGATAACCCAAGGCCAGAATTCCCAAATACAGTCACCTACATTTGTCAAGTCAGCTGCAGCAGGTCCCCACATGAAGTTCATTTGCTGCACCAGAAAGAAATGCTGATTTGAGCCCACAGTGTCAGAAGCAGCAGCGAGCCTAAGTTCACTGAACTCCACACAAGTCTCCGAGAACAGAACAATACTGACTTCCACCAGCTAAGCCCATCTTCTAAGAGGGGCCGGCACTTCACATCAGAGGATTTCATGTTAAATAATATCAGACTACTCAGCATTTGCATTATCAGGTGCATTAGCAAACTCCACACACAAGGCAAGTTTCTTGCTCGTTCGGTGCAGTAGGTGCCTTTATTTATGGTTGGATTTCAGCTCCTTGCTACACGTAACTAATGGAGCTTTATTCACTAACACTACTCAACTGTTTCAATAGAAAGGCATTTCCTATCACATTTATTTATGGAAGATCCAGGAGCTGTGAAGAATGCCTTTATATGTGTAGTTATAGTCACGGAAAAAAAAACCACCCCACATTTAAAGTCTTGCTGTAAATGTTTATGCTTTTGGGCAGCAGGCCAAGCATCCGAATTTACACCAGCCACTTTCAACAGCCTCACACTTCCACAGCATCACCTAGAATCTCCCCTTCATGGAGCCCTCCACAGATGCAGGCCCTCCACAGGATGCCTTGCAAGTGGCAGAAAAAGGACCCACAAGTGCACTCACTGAACAACTAAGTTCTTCTTCAACAGAGCAGGGAAAGGAGACGTCCCCACAAGGCACAGCAGTAGCTCACTTGTCCTGCTTCTCACTGGTGCCTTAGAGCAGACAGGAGTGGAAAGTCTCTGGGCCTGTTCCAGATAGTTCAATATCTAACCAGGACCATTAGGAGGGAGCTCAAAGCCAGTGAGGCTCAGCTTAATGCTCAGCCAGTACTGCACTGTGCTCTTGAGCCCTAGGATAAGGATTGCAAAACGTGGCTTTCTCCCTGCAGCCTTCCTCTCAGTTCTGCTCCCTGTTCTTTGTGGGACAAACAGAGGTGACCTGAACCCATCAAGACAAGAAGTCTGTTGTGGGATCTTCACTCGCTTCTTGAAGAGGCGGCAAAATGCTTATGCATTCCTTCCAGAGCTGCCTGCTCAGGAAGAGGTCAGCACACTCCAGGCCAGGGTATGTTTTTCATTCCGTGTGTGCATTGCTCAATTTGTGCATAGTTTCCAGCAATGCCTGTATTTGGCTCCCATTTGAAAACTCGCTGCACATTAAGCTAAATTCCTTCCATTCTTGCTACTTCTGCACTATAATTACATTATGGATTTCATAAGCTAAAGCTGTGAAAAGCAACAATCCACTCTACTTGAATGGGAGCAGATTACACTTGCTCAAAGTTCTATAGATTTTGTTTATGTTTGCACGATTTGCAAACCGTTGTAGGGAAAGAGGATTACTGTAACCACCGTGTTTGTTTGGTTTTTAAAGTGCTTGTTTCTCCATCATGTAGCAGATAACATCTGTAGTCATCATGCCTTCATATGCTGAGCCTCCAAGACGGATAATTATAGCAGATACAGACAAGATAAGGCTTGTTGGAATATCTCAGCAGATGCATTCCCCAGTGCTACTGTTTATTGGTACCCTGCTCCACAAGGTTTCACAAGTCCCAGAAAGACAACCTCCCACTATTGTCATTCAAGAGCTTTTAAGTTCTAAGAAAACATCCCTTCCTGTCCTCCTACAGAAAAAATTCAATGGCACTTTCCTTCTTTTATGCTTTTATGAGAAGAAAGCATCCCCATTTTGGGAAGCAATGGCAGAGTTGAAGGTCAGGCAGGTACTGAGCGATGTGCGCTCCTGAGTCAGAAACCCGCTTTCCCACTTGCTGAGGACTTCTTAGCCTTCCTTCCACATGAGGAAGCTGCTTTTCCCCATCACCTGGGGCACACTGAACTTCAGGTGAAGCTCTTTTAAACAAAAGCTTCAGAAATCCTGCCTCTCATTCTCCCTTCATGGAGAGCTTGGTACAGCTCCTATCTCCCCATCACAGAGCTTGGTACGGCTGCTTCTTCAGGGTTCCCTCTGAAGAGGACATTATATCTGTGTACTTAGGACAGAAAACCAGTTCAATTCCTGGTATTATAACCCCTTGCAAAGCACCTGTAATGACATGACCCAGACTAGAGATTTAAATGAACATCAACCAAAAAGCCCACTAAGAACAAATTCCAGAATATTTCACCATTTCTAGACACTCATTTTCTTGTATGAAAAATCAGACTCATTCTGTCAAATGATGTCCTTCAACGGGTTAGTATTAGACACAAAAAAAAATTAAAAAATAAAATGAAGCAACTTTGTCAAAGTCCCATTGGTGCTGCAAAGTTTGCAGAGCTAAGTTACAGAGCTGCCTGTCCCAACCTGATAGAATAGCAACTAAACTTAGAGTGCAGAGGATGCCACCAGACCCTACAAAACCAGACATTCACCCAGGGTATCCATTAACCACACAAGGGGCAGGGGAGAGTCACTCAAAAGGATGTATAAAGCCTCTCTGTTCAAAAGGTTTAATAAATCAATTATTGAGCTATGAACTAAATCCACCGAGCGTTAAGGCAGCAAGCCAAGCACTTCATTGAACACAAGCAATTTAAAAAAAAATAAACTTCTTATTGTGTCTAGATAGGTCTCTAAACAGGACACCCAGCTAAACAACGGACCAAGGGATTCCTGGTAGAAGCAGAAATGGGTTTCACCTCTTGCTGAAAACAAATAAGAAAAGAAAAATCGAACAAAACCGGAAAGTGAACGAGCCTGTTTGCAATGGTGGTGTGAATTGGACTGTCAAGGGGCAGTGTGACACAAGGCATTTTGCTGCAGATTCGTACTATAAGAGACCAGAAAGGAGCCCAGAGCTCTGCACTGTGCTGGGTAGGCTCTAACACAGCCAGGGCAGCGGTTTCACTACCCCCTGGAATACCTGTGGTCCATGATTGCAACAAGCTCCCGCTAACGATGATATCTCCTCCAACAGGTACAGGACTTCTGTCCTCCATGCTTTCAAACATCTTTGTTTTCCCTTGTACTCCCCTTAAGAATTACAAACAACGATCTGCACCTTCCTGAATGCAAATGATAGCATACAATATAATAACAATACAATAAAATATAAAAATTTCCCTCTAGCATTAATGGAAGCAAGCCAGGAAAAGCTCCATTACTTAGCATGGTAACCTGCTACAGCTCCTGTCTTTTATTCTGTTCATGTCTTATTATGATCATTTGGATTTTGCAGCCTTGCCTCCCAGGAAATTCTTAATATGAAAGGTAGAAATCTAGTGAAAATAAAGATTAATGTGTAACACAGAGAAAGTGTTCCTTCTAAGTAGGATCTCCAAGGACTACATTTTCTTTTAGACATCTCATTCTTTCCTGTAGAGAACCTGAAAACTGACTAAATTTATCCAGCCCCACTGGACACATTTGGGCTTGGAAATACCTTTTCAGTAATCATAAAACCACTAATATATGAGAAGAACCAATATTACTACAGTAATACTGTGCTGCCAGAAGTAATTGCACCTTAGTTAGCACATAGTCCCTGTAAGAAATGTCCACATCACTACACAAATTGCCTTTTTAAAAATAGAAATTAAGCTTTTATTCTTCCTTCTAATGGCAACAGTACAGGTCCTTGGTGCTTTTAAAACAGTTTAAGAATCAACTTCAGTTCCCCAGATTTTCAAATGACTTCAAGCTTGACCCAGCAGCTGAGTAAGGAAGTAGAAATTTAGCAGCTCTCATTATAAGCAACTTTGTTAAAATAAATGCACATGGCTGGAAAAACTTCATATCCATTTTATGAAACTTCAACTCATATGAGGCCTTAGTCCAACTGTTTCCCAACACATTGCAACACTCAAAAAAAGAGAAGAGAGAGCAATTTACTGTGCTAAAATCTCTCAAAAATGTGATCTCAAATTCATTTTGCATATAGAAAGAGCAGCACTGAACTCTGATAGGCAGTTCTGCCATCAAAATCAGAACAACTCCTTTCTGTAGCAGTCAATATTTTCAAAATTCCAATCCTGTAAGAAGGAAATGACATCTCTGGTTCACAGAACAAAAGCCACGGGGATATGTGGGGTGGAAAAAGCATTAACAGAACAGTGCGAGGCGAGATGGGGAGGGAAGGAAAGCTGGATGGTTGGTGCGTTGTTTGCAGTTTTCTTGGGGAAACAACGTGTCAGAAGAATCACAATCTTAATGTTAAGAAAAGAAACCAATATTTCAGGTACTACCTTACGTTCCAAAACATATCCGACTTTCCTATCTTGAATGTCACCCTGATTCAGATTAAAGCTTCAGCTGAAAGGATAAGAGTTGAAACAATTCACAGAAGTTGGCATCATTTTTTCCCAGACTTTGGTCTAAAACGGTACTATTTTGGAAAATAATCTTTGTTCTGCCACTGCTACAGTTTCTTTGCTGGGTGAATATCCTTCCTAGTATTACTTCCATTTAAAATACATCTCTCTAACTGGCTTTGTTCCCAAAATTATGACCAAAAACTCATTAAGAATTCTGAATTAGTGTGACAGGGATTAACACCCACATACGATGAGAATGAATTTGTTTATTCTGTGAGACGGAGCACCAATTTACTGCACACATTGACTTTCTAAATTTAAAGAAAATCATTTCTATGACACAAGTAAAAAAAGCCTATCCAAGCAGAAACTACCAGCTGACTATTTTAAATCCCTTCCTGTTTCTGTCATGGTCTCCCTCCCACTGCCCACCAGTTTGGTTTCTTGTTTTAACCAGACCAGTTTCCAAAGTTTTTTGGGTTGTTGCTGCTTCCCCCCCCTCCACCAGGTTTATCATAAGTAAACTTAATATATGCCACCATTACATGACAGCAGCCTCCTCAAATGACAGTCTCATTTATCATTAGAACACAGAGATCCTTGAATCCATCTGAGCAGAATAAATCATTAGCCTTTCCTACTCTAAAGGAGCCAAACAAAGTCATTCTCAGCTCAGAGAACAAGAGACGCCCATGAGGGACATGGTCAGTAGTCAGAATGTTGGCAGGAATGGCCCCAAAAGTTCTACAGGTTCCCAGAGGTCACACTGCTGCTTGTTCTGGGGAATCAAAGTCTGTCTCTTACCCCAGGAAACGCTCAGTGAATCAGGCCCTGTCCCAGGTGGCCATAAACTTTCCTGCACACACAGCTCCAATCTTCATCCTCCTCACTTCTGCATCAGATTCTCCTGCCTCAAGGATGTTAAGCTCCTCCAAGTAGAACACGGTTTAGCTCTTTTAAAGCACAGTGAGTGTTTCATATGTAGGTACCTGAAAAGAATCCTGTGCTGCACAAGTAGGAAGATTATTCCACACCAGCTGGAAAGCACAGAACCATGTTAGCCCAGCACTGAGCACAATCTAATCATCCCTGTCTTTGAGCAAGGTTTATCAGCTCAGTTCCCATGTCTGAACTCTTCTTGTTCTGGGTGGTGTAGAGTTTCCATGCAACAGCTAAGGACAGGCAACTATAGACAGCAAAAACGGGAGTTATTTACACACCACGGAAAAAAAAAAAGGGGGAGGGGGAAACAAACAAACAAACAAAAAGTTGTGCACTGCACAAGGCTTCAGGAGAACGTGGCTATGGAGAAACCATCACCTGAAAGACGTCAAAACGCACTGCAGAAAATCTGGCAGTTCTTAAAAGTTGCCAAGAGAAACTCCTTCCACAACGCAGATTTTGCAGCCCTAAGATAAAACAATAGAGTCTGCAAACATACGCTATTCAAGTGACTGGCAGTAGTCATTTTTGGCATAATGTCGTTACTCAAACAACTGAAAGCACGAGCCTGCTAGGTAGATATCTTTCCTGAGCTGTATGGAAACACCCATCAAATCCTCTTCTGCCTGCAGTGAGCCATCACCTACACTCCGTTCTTTGTTTGCTCTTTAGAATAAAACCCCTGCTTCTCAACCCCAGTTTCTAACCATGACACTCACTCTAAGCAATGGTTCCTCTCATCTTGACATCAGCATCAAAGCTGAGATGGTCCCCCCTCCACATAGGCTATAAAGAAGTCACACTTACCACTAGCACATGGTAGAGCATGGAAATCAGCAGTGACACATCAAAAGGCAGCTTCCCAGCTGCAAAAGATTCTCCTTTTTAGTTGCTCAGCTCATTCAACCGCCACGTTACTTTGTTACAGTTCACATACAACACAGAGTAATCACAAGTGTTTTACTGGACTAAATATGGAATCATTTGCAGCAATTTGATCCAGAAGACAATAATAAAGGCCTTAGTGTTGCCTTTTCTGTTATTAGAAAGCACTTCTGTGATAAAAACAAAGTTTCTCTACTTTCAGAAATTCGCCATTTGGTCCTAATGTACTTAAATAGAAAAAAATCCTTAGAGGTTTCAAAAAGCCTAAAATAGAGAAACATCTGCTAAAATTTAGGTGCAGCTGGTTAGTGAAGAGGTCCAATGCTAGAACAGCCAACATCTAAAGCTCCCTCTGCAATCAATAAAACCCTCTATTAAAAATGTCATGGAACAGGGTGAAGCATTTGCCTGGGTTCAAAGTGATTTTTGTTTTGCTTTGGGTTTTTTGTTTGTTTTTTTTTAAAGCACTGACATCTTTTGGTCATCAAAACTTGGAGATATTTTTTAATTTAGCATCACACAGGTGTTTCAGCCAATGTCCAGCCAGGCCAAATCCCAACCAGACCAGAGCTTGCTGCTTTTCCAAAACAGCCCAAGTTGTTTCAGTTACACAAATAAAGATGCCCAAAGCAGTTTAATTTTGGGTACGATAGGACTATTGTATTTCCTGCTTAGTAACTGTACTTAGTGGTGAACAAAATGACTCTACATTAAGCCTATTACCAGCATTAGGCTTTTTTAACAACTCTTTAACAATTCTATCCAGATTCGTTTGCAAAGGATTTTACAGGACATCACCACATTTTTTCCCTATTGGGAAAAACCTGAATGGTATTTACATTAAAAAAAAACCATAATTCATGACAGTAGGATAATTTGGGGCCAGGGGAGTGTGAATGTAGACTGTTACAATCTTAGCCACTTTGAAGGAGGGGGGCTGTCCCTCTAAATTTTTTAATTTATTTGAAATTGAAATGCAAGGGACAGACAAATTCCAGTTTTTCAGCAACAGCATCAATCAACTGCACCAGGCAGGTAACACTCCTGTTGGAAAAGGCATGGACTGTTAAAGTGAGAACACTCGATTTGTTACTGAACCTCAAAGCAGTTTGAGCAGATCAAAAAAAAAAAAGTGAAAATATACGAGACTCAAACATGAAGCTTAAATCCACCTGCCTAATGCTATCCAGCACCTGTGAATACAATGCATACCATAAACTACCTTATATAAACTGAAGAATAGAGTTAAAGGGTTGATTTAACATGAAAAAAAGAGCTATTACACTCTTTGCCAGTTACCCAAATCAACAGCTAGAGCAGAGTTATAATGACATGTTTCAAACACAGTAACTTCAATATTTCTCGCACAATTTGTACAGCTCCAAACACTTCATCAACATAATTTTTATAATGACAATAATGAGTACTGTTTCTTTTTTTTTTAAGAGCATAATAAAACTGAAATAGGTCCTTATGTTTCTGCTGGTAGAGGCAACAAGAAGGACTAGAAATGTAACTCACAACCATAATGTTGGTACACGGAACCACAAGCAGCCCAAAAATTCAGGTGGTTCCTGATTCATGATAACTCTTGGGTTTGATATCCTGGTTGATTGTATCATACCAAACACCTCCCAAGAAACCACCCAAACACTTTGGAAGATTGATATTTATGCTGCTTTTCTGTATTTTAGGAAAATGTTGACCTAAAGCATTAAGTGCATTTTGGGAACAGAGATGTACTTTTTACTGATCCTTTACAAGTTATTTGTGCTTACTGTCAGATCTCCTCAAAGCTGCTGGTCAGGTATTAAAGTATTAACTCAGTTTGGGAACTTATTCCGTCCCACAGAAAAGATCCAAATCCAAGAACAAATCCCACACTCTGAGTTTTCATGGAACTTACTAGTCAGGCCACGTGCACTTCCTTCAATCAAAACACAGTTTTCCAAAAGAAAAAGTGTTTGTCAAAGATGTACAGATATCAACCCCTTTTGCTTGACATAGACATGACTGCGAAGAACATCACTATGTGCTTGCCCTGCTCCTATGCTCACCCCAAATATTCATCACCAGCCTGCACCAGAGACAGCACAAGCTCAAGAAACCTTTCACTACTGTTATATGGTCCCACGCTGATGGTTCTCCTCCAGGTAAAACCAGTGGAAAAGGCAGAGAGCTGAAGATCCTCAGGATAAAATATGTATTTCCTTGCTGACTTTTCAGCTTAACAGCAGTGGACTGTTTAGTTTTTAATTAGTTGGGTCAAAAGAAAATGGCTTGTCACAGTTAACCTTACTGCTGCTGCTGCACAATGCATGTCTGTGAGCGCAAACACTACCCAGAATATCCAAGTGACTTTTAAAAGACTTTTATGGATATTCTGCTCTCAAAGGATGCTGGACGAGATCAATGGACACCAACCGAGATCATTATGTATGACTTACCTTGCCCATTTCCTTCCCTTTCTGCCTTTGAGGCTCTTTTAGTGCACTGAATGTCTTTCTGGGGAATTTCATTTAATATCTTGGCAGCATACTCAATTCCTCCTGTCAGATCCTTGAGGCAGTCCTATAAATAAAGGGCAGAATGGTTTATTACTAGAGTCAGCAAAAGAATTGTGCACAATGATGTCCTTACTCATACCACAACGTTATTAAAATGTGCAGACTCTCTCTGCGGTTCAGAGGCAAAGGGAGTCAAGCAATTGTAACTTAATGGCTCCAGTTCTCTCTCCTCCTTAAATACATGTGTAAGACACTGTGTTTTGAATTCTGCTCCACATGAGCTGCCATCTCTGCCACCTCCTCTACTTCTGTTCCCTCACACGGGCACGTATCTCGCTGCTCTCGCATGAGCGTATCCTTCCTTTGTGTTTAATACTGACACATAACTACTAGCAACTGCAAACTGTGCACTTCAAGCTTTAGCAAGCAACAGCCTGCGGGACAGACGGTGCTACCTTGAAGCTGGAGCACAGGACTCCTCACCGACCTTTGGATTCCCAGCTGCCACAAGCGTGCAAGAGACCTGGAAGAAGTCCCCATTCCACATCCACCCAAACTTCTACAGTGACCCCAAAACTTTCAGCCAAAGTGAAATAGGAAGCAGGTCATTGCTAAATGTGTTAATTTTTAAGTAGCCTGCCTCAAAAAGACTTCAAAGTACTTGCTAGTCTTACAGTACAATCCATTCAGGCAGGGCTCTACAAACACACATTGCAGCCAGACTCATCATTTTATCATGATGCCCATCCTGTTTGTGTGCACTATATCCAGGGGCTTACATGAGTAGGAATAATTTCATTATTTACTTTAAAAAAAAACAAAACAAAAACATTTCAATCATGAGGAAAGCATTAAAGTAGGACCCAAACCTACCATTTCACCACTGGGGAATTGCAGTACTTCAAAAACTTCACCAGTTTTGAAGTGAGCAAAGTTGTTTAACATATTTCCAGGGTGATTCCCCTCAAGCATTAAAAGTATTTTCATTTTCCCATTTTAAGTGATTAAATTGTGTTTATTAAAAACTTAAAACTTGATGTTATCAGGCAATGGATCGGTAAGAAACAGTGCAAAAAGCATCAGCAGCATCTCATTCAGGTGCAGCAGTTAAGGCAAACACATTTACCCCCTGGGCAGTTATTCACCTTTCTAGAGGGAGAGGGCTAGAAGCAAGAGTATCCTCAACACTCTGAGAAGTGGCAGTACATTAATAAATTAACCTCAGAACAGTTTACATTTATTTAAGGCTTATAAAACTTGAGCAAAACATTGTGTCTTGACAGTGATACCGTGGGGCAAACTCTCCGTATCAATCACGGGCAGTCTCTGCTGGGAGAGGGAGAAGGAGACGTGCTCCACTTGAGCAGGATTCTGTGAAGTTAATCCTTGCCACAGGGGAAAGCACCAATTGTCAAATTTGGTTCATTTTATGACAGAACTGCCTTCTAGAATGGGTAGAAATCCCACCACACCCAAGGAACTATGAGTATGCATACAAAGATGCACCCCTCTCCTTTCTCTCCCATTACAGTTTATGTTGCAAGCGAGCTGCACAGGCCAAGAGACTTACCCTTACCCTCTTCACCTCACCAAAACTGGTCATCTGATGTCCTACAACAGAATTTTAGGGCAGAAAACCAAGATTCAGCAGGCAATAGGTCCCACATCACTAACTAGAACATCTGTATTTCTGAATATGGACTTCGAAATACTTAAAGAGAAATCTAGAAATGCTCACTTCTTGGCATGTGAGGGAGGCTGGATATCAGTGCTTGCAACAGGTGCTCTACAGTCTGCCTGTTCAGCCTCTGCTCCCAGTGACTCTTAACCATGGAGCAGTGGATAGATATCATACACGTTGTTGGTACGATGCCTGTCGGCACAGGGTAGCAAGGCAGGGAACTAAAAATCTTTTTTTAAAATAGTGCTGCAGATGGACCTTCCAGATGTCCTCCAAAACAATTTTTTTTTTTTTTTTAGAGCTACCCAGCATTAATATAGCAGCACTCCTGCTTCAAAAGAAAAGGGATGATCTCTACTCCATTTACACAACATCTTTCTGGATTTTAGTACAGTTGTGCTCTTAGGCTGAGCTGACTCAGTTCCACATACCTTGCACACACTGAGGCCATAGAAGATTGAATATTAGTATGACTTTCACTTTGGTCCACCTCCAGCAATACAGTTCCCAGTTATCTCTTACAGAAAATCAGATAAAACTTATTTCTCAACTCCAATATTAAAGTAGCCTTGCTCTCTTATTAAAAATGCTCCTGTTAGGAAGAGCAAAGGTGTCAAATAGGAAAAATATTGCTGGTCTAGGGGTCTTGGCTGATGCAGATCAGTACAACTCCTCTAGGCCTTGTTTGCCCTTTATTCAAAACTCACTCTGTTCAGATCAGTCATTGTCTCTCTCTGTACACACCACAAGATTCAAATCCTGCTATTTTAATAGTCAGCTTCCATAAGGACTTCATTTTTAACAGAATTTCATTAAAGTGTAGTAACACAGTTCGAGGAGAGTTGACTTATGCACATGGACAGGTTTTGTCACACGGAGCCACGGGGAACACTAACAATAGTAAGCACTGTGACCAGCACTATGATTTCATCCATACTAATGCCAAAATCGAAAGAATTTGTGATTATTTCAGGAATACAACTAGCAGCTGCCATCCATTAACACAAACCAAAAAGTGAGAAAATAAAATGCGCCATTACACATGGTTCCTAATTACTACAAGTCACACAGTAAACCTGTGTAAAGTGACATCATTATTTGATCTGTATCCAGATTAGTTTCGTGTCTCCTATGTAGCTCTGTGACAAAAAAAAGAGGAATGATCAGTATACTTCAGAGCAAAAAAAGAAATATCTTTTCACTGGACATCTGTTGACAGCACATGGAAATTCTGATTTCCATTTATCTTGACAACAGCTACAGCAAAAATGTCTAAGGTCTCAAGGAAAAAAAAAAATTTGTGAAATGACTGCTTAAGATTTGTCTGAAAAGTCAAAAAACAACATAGATGCATCGAAATAAATTATGCATCAAAAAAATTCAGATTCATTTAGCAACTGCCAAACGCAAATATTAAAAATGAACAAGGAGGATGTTCACACAGTTCTAATATATATTTTTCTCATACGCACGCAATTTATATCTATAGATATTTATATATCTGTACAGATAGATTTATGCATCTCTATATATGGTTTCATAGTCAAGAATTAACCCAGCAGTGTGGGGTGGGCTGCCTTTCAGACTTACTAAGAAGAAAACCCTTAAAAAAATACATGCACAGGATTTTAAGGCACAAATGCAATCCTGTTCCTCGCTGCCTTTGGAACAGCGATCAATGTCAAACTCGGGGCTGGAATGTCATCGCTGCTGGCAGGACGCTACTGCGAGGACACTCATGTATGCAGTGGTCCCACTGACACCATCAGGTGTTGTTTATGCATGATCCAAGTCTAGATGTCAAGGCAAAACAGAAGGAGCCAGCAGGGAATATACCACAGAAGGAAGTGGTAAGAAGAGAAGGATTAGCTATATAGGTATCAACAAACATGAAAACTTTTTTCCCCCTTTTTTTCCCCACAATATTCATATTCAGCATCTAAAAAAATAAAATCAAAATCTTAACCTGTGTTGAAACCAAATTTTGCTATATTCTGCTAAAACACGAGCCCTTCTTGCAAGAGAAAGTCAACAGAAAAACATACATTTAAATACTCCCCATCTTTTAGAAGAGGCTTACCGGCACATTACTTTTACTTTGAAAATCTGTATCTAATTTTGATTTGAACCAAAGAACAGCTTTAAGGAGAAAGGTAACTCCTTGAAAAAGACCAGATATCTCTGAAACCATTCTCAGAAAGCACTCAAGTACTTTCCCAGAGGCTTATTCTTTCACTGCACTAAACAGCTCAGCTTGTGGTACCCAAACACTCTGCTTTCTGGGCTGGATGAATCACCATCCAGCAGAGTGGGGGAAGTTCTCCTCCCCCTCTACTCTGCCCTAGTGAGACCACATCTGGAGTATTCAGTCCAGTTCTGTGCTCCCCAGTTCAAGAGGGACAGGGAAATACTGAAGAGAGTCCAGTGGAGGCTACAAAGATGATGAAGGGACTAGAACACCTCTCTGACGAGGAAAGACTGAGACTCCTGAGGCTGTTTAGTCTGGAGAAGAAAAGACAGAGGGGATCTTATTCATGTTCATAAATCTCTGAAGGGTAGGGGTCAAGTAGAAGAGGCCAGTCTCTTGCCAGTGGTGCCCTTGGATAGGACAAGGGGCAATGGGCACAAACTGGAACCCAGGAGGTTCCAACCTCAACATGAGAAACTTCTTTGCTGTGAGGGTAACAGAGCCTGCAACAGGCTGCCCAGAGAGGGTGTGGAGTCTCCTTCTCTGGAGACTTTCAAACCTCCCTGGATCTGTTCCTGTGTGGCCTGCTCTAGGTGCTCCTGCTCTGGCAGGGGCGTTGGACTCTGATCTCCAGAGGTCCCTTCCAACCCCTACCATTCTATGATTCTATGAACTTGCAAAGTAGTTCCACTGCTGGGGAATGAGCCTGCACATCAGGAGATCTGGATTCCAACTTCTTATTTTCCCTAGACTTGATCTCCCAAGGGAGCTACAGTAAATTACTTCATTTCTCCTGGACTTAGTTTCCCATACACAGATAACAAATGCCTTTGTAGCTGTTGGTTTGGATTTCAAGGTGAACAGATTTGTAAACTCCATTTGTGCAGCACTCTGGGGTCCTGATCCTGTTTGACTCCCACTGACACAGGCTAACACCACACCCTGGGTGCAGGCTGGTACCTGCACCAGCCCCAGCACGGTTGTGGTGGTGAGAAATAGCATCCTATAGCTACAACAACAGCTCCTACTGCGGGCACAGCTTTCCTCTCCTCTGTATTTGTAGGATACGGAACAAGGAAGCAGAGTGCTAGGCCTTTACAAATAGGTTACAAAGCTGTTCAATCATACTAGTTGTTTTCCTAGATTACCTCAAACAATAAATATAAATTCACAGATCTAATGGAGCACACCCACGCATCAAATTTCCACGAAGCTTCAAGTCACAAGATTTCTGTAAACATCCTTCACTTAGATAAAACACTGCAATACATTAACTTGACCGATTTCCTCTTACCCGTGACCACATTCCCCTTCCATAATTAGAGATATACATTGATCACCAGAAGGGGTAAAGGCAGCCTCAGCGCAGGGCGCACGTTCAGCGGAATCAAACTAGACAGAGTACTATCAGCTATTAAATCTGACCAGGGAACAACTGGTTGAATTATTTGTGCAAAATCGGTGCCACCCTGGGACTCTTAGCTCCCCCTTTGTTCAGAGTCACAAGAGTCCTCATTAAAGAGATGAAGGTGCATTAAATGAAGGCAGAAATTAGAGCTAATTTTAAATACGGATCGGTTTAACAGACCCTTGTAATCTGCTCAGGTGCATTACACTTGTGATTTCCTTAACGTTTCTTTAATGATTTTGGAAGGTAATTCTCTGTTGCATTGCAAACCAGTTTTGTTCAGACACACTCATGTTTCCCCACAGTGGAGTAAGCATGTTATCAAGAGAACTAATTAGCTTGACCTTCTGTTTGCCCAGAAATGAGAAATGCATCAAACAGGTCTCTCTTTTCATGTTTGAGCCTGTCAATTAAAGCTCAGGCTTTCTACTCACTGCATTGTCCTCAGGACTAGTTACCAGAAGCACAGCCAGTAGAAGCAATGCTCCATCCCCTCACCTCTTCACACTACCAGGTAACGGCTTTGAATTTCCTATGGTGGAGGAAAACAGTCAGAATGAAACCTCCTTTACAGAAGCCAAATAAACCCCTTCTGAATTCAGAGTTCCTCGGGCAAATCAGGGCTACAGATTCAGACACTAATAGACGCTACACGCAAGAGCCACTCAAAAGAATATCTGGATTTATTAGGAAATTCCAGAATTGCTACATTTGAATAAACTACAGATCCTGATTTCTCTAGTACTCCAACAGCACATTCGGCACATATAGGCCCTTAGCTCCTTTTACAAATAAAGCAACTCAGAAGGTAAAGCAGCATACCATCAAAAGCAAAGGCAAAGACCTGAGGACTAACAGGAGCAAAGACTCTTAGGTAAGTTATTCCTCTTTACTCAGACAAGCTCATAACAGTCAAGGTTACAGGAGAATGAATTGAAGAAGGCTGTTTTGGAAAGTAAGGTGTTGTCTGCTTTCTTTTTTTCTACTTTAAAATAGCCCAAAAGTCCCAACTATGAAATTCCAGCAACTTTTGCAAGATCCCTATATGATCACAGAAAATGGATTTTCAGACCTAACAGAAGGCCTTAGCCTTCCCTTCCACAGCCTCAGATCTATACATTTATGACATCTTCCAGACATACTCTTACAAAGAAACCCAACAATAGATCTTGACAGTTTGTCTGCTTAAGGAAACTTGTAAGTCTGCTGCGTTCAAAATTCTCTACCATTTCACACTGGGTATTCAAAACACTCCAGTTTTGCAGCCCCAATGACAGGGGGTGGGGTGACTTTCCTCTGGCACCCAATGCACCCGTGTTCAGAGCACGTGGCCAAAATGTACAAAGTCCAATTTCAGTTACCCCCTCTGCTTGAGAAAGGTTTAAAACTTGCACCTTTCACAGCCCTGTCAGCCAGGAAACCTCAGAGTGTGGGAACTCGCAGTCAGTCCTGGCCAGAAGCTGACGCAGACTTAAGCTGGAGGCAGGAACACGTGGGAAATGAGTTCTGAGTTTTCCATATGTAGGAGACTGCCCTAAACACTAAGCCACACAAAAGAATTTCACCATCTTCTCACTTCTATTTCTTTTGAAATGCCTTTTTACTTTTTGAGTGACTTTTGACTGATCTTGTAGTACACCTTAATATGTTTAAAACATACCCCACAAGATATCCCTTGGAAATAGAAAGGCTGCAAGCAGCTTAGTAGAAGACACATGAGGCAGAGCTGAAAGGCCCTGGGCTGTTCTCAAGGCACATGGGGACTTGTGGAAATTCCCTGACGCCACAAGGCGCGTGCAGGCTCACAGAGTGGATTTAAGGACTGTGCTTCCAGGCTTTGGCACCTGAATTCTGCCCACATCTCAATGTCAGCACCTTAAAGCTTTTGAGGACTGGTACTCAAGCCATTCCCAACAGACCAACGTTCTAAGTCCCAACCTCGAGCCTATTCTACTTGACAAAACCAGCCCACTTCTATAGATCTGCACTCTGATGGCTTCCTGAAAGAATAAAGATTGATCAATAAAGCACTTCAGCCTCCAGCAGCTTTTGACAGAGTCAGTCTTAGCTGATATTATTTGCTGTGCAGTAAGAATACCCCAAACTCTGCACAATAATATCAGAATTCAACTGGTGTTCAACCACCTGAATCAGGAGTGATGCCTTGTGGGTAAAGCACTGACTGGGAACTGAGTCCCTTTCCCAGATCTGCCGCAGAACATGGCCTCGGGGAGGCCATCAGTTCCTCCTTCTCAGACCATTTGTCCAGCTGATAGAGATAAATACAATCCCTGTTACAGCACGATTTGAGAGCTACATAGTAGTAAGATTTTGTTGAAATAAGAGGTAATCAGCACCGCAGAGTAGATGACACTCCTTCAAAGCATTGGCAAAGAACCACTGCACTTCAGTTTTAAAACAAAACAAAAGCAGGTAATTAGCAGAGAGAGTAACTGCCAGCATCTTGTTTTCGAGGTCAGTTTTATACAACAGTCATGAACTCTGTTGGCCCAAATTCCCTGTTCCCTTAATTTTCAAAATGAGAGCAGACTCCATTGTTTGTTCTCTTGGGCATCGTGTCACCCAAGAGCTGATGCTGACTGCTCAGGGTCCATATCAGAACATATTACAAAGTCAGAAAACACTCTGAGCCCCTAAACTCTTTTTGTTTTCCTCACGTCGAAACACAAAAAATCAAAAGTTCTTCACCTTACAAAAGAAAAAAGTCACTAGATGAGGAAAACACAACCCAAAAGAATGTTCTCATTTTAGAAACATGTTACGAGGGGACCTGTCAATGTGCTGCAGCCTTCTCCATCATGACCAGTAGCTACATCATCTGAGGAGCACAGGCACCCAGGCACGGCCGGCCAGGGCACACCCTGCTGGCCAGCAAGTGTTTGATAAGAAATTGGACTCACGTGGCATGAGGCAAGTTAACGAGAGAAAGACCCAAGGCAAGTTTTCTTTCCACAGCACTCACCCATTTCAAACTAGAAACTACTTCCCACATCACATAAACACTGCAAAATAGAAACTGGGAACAACTTTAAGATTATAGCACCCATAATGTTCGCTGCATAATCGAATAGCAAAACTAACTCATTTATTACATCAGTATTTCTTTCTTAGTGCCATAAATTAAGTACATTTTTTGGCAGCTCTCCCTTGCCAGGAACAATTCTTTTATTCATGAACCTGTTCATTTTAAGGGCTGAGTCTTTAAAGCCCATTAGAAAAACATCATCAACACATTTTGGTTTCTTAATGCAAGGCAAGAAACATTAAGCAAGCTGCCGCTCCCATTTTTCAAAACAAATCTTTTCTTCTTTCCCACAGTTATATACCAGTACGTAAAACATCGATTTCAGCAGAGTTACTTCTGATTTACATGGCTGTGGAAGCAGAGTCACAAAGCCATAGCGCAGAGATATTTCTGGAGCGTCTCCTTGTGTTGCTGAGTCAGCGTGCATCTAGCCTGGGACAGCAGAGGAATTTCAAGTGCTCTTGTGCTGCAAAGGGAAAACGTGCCTTGCTTCCCACGCTAAGGATTATTATTCATATTGCCACAGTGCCCCGAGAGCAAGACCTTAGTTGCTGTATCTATCTCAAGACAACATTTTCTGAATGTTTACCACCTAAACAGAACAGCAGAACTGGAGGTAGGAAGCTGAGGCAGAAGCCTCCATCAGGGCTTTCTCAAGGTGTCCCAAGGTGCCTGTGACATGCGTTAAGTGCAGCTCAGGGTCACAGCACCCTATTTCCTCTCCACTTGGACTCCCTCTGAACAGGGCACTGCTTTCTAGTACAACTTGGTATTTTTTATCATGATACATTAAAATATCTCATACTTTAATCTTTCCACATACTTCTGTTGAAATAGCCTTACTGAAAAAAAAGAAAAAAAGATTCAATTCTTTACCTTTGGAAGGGTATATATAGCAATACTTGCTGGTATTTTAGCTTTCTCAATGGCAAACAGGGAAGAGTGGTGGAAATCAAAAGCACACATTCTATAATTCAAAGCTCTGGGTCAAAGAAAACCAGGAGGTAGGTTTCTCCATGGTGATTTCTTTGTGTATGTAGGTGGCTTTTCTGTACACAGGAAACATTCCTCTGCAAGTCTTTGGGTCAAACGGATTCAATGAGCCATTGCCATTTAGCAGGTATTTTTTAAAAGCAGTTTTCTAGGTAGTCATGGAGCTCCTGGCTAAAAACGCACACACTCCAGTTGGTCAGGCACATTATTAAAACATCTAGTTTCAGCATTTCAGTCAGTTATTGACTTTACACCAACTAAGATTTATTATCACTATATGTTCATGACTTATATGTCTTCACAAAAAAAAAATACAAGTATGAATAATTCAGTTCTCGTTTCACACTAACAGTACATTAATTTATCCATCAATTAGTCACAGACAAAAAGCAGAAGAAAAATATTCCTTAGCACTCCCACTGCCAGATTTTAACCTGAAATAAACAGTTCTCAGACATTTAAGAGACCACATATTTTAACAGATGCCATCACTTTTTGCCACCAGCCTTAGCAACAAAGATGGCACTTCCATTCATTCCATCCTTCAATATACCAGCACAATCCATATTATTTCTACCTCAAACAATACAATAAAAACACAACCTTCACATCTCCTCCTCTTTCATTCTACTGTGCAGGCAGAGTCTGGTTTGTCTTGCACACAGCCAGGAGCAAAGAAGGTGTGGAAATGCCAGCTGGCTTAGTACTCACACCAAGAACACAGTTTGTTTAAAAACTGACCTTCTCCAAGTCTAGCAAATATGTGGCATCAGGGTACCGGTGAGCTATCTTTCTGTTCCATTCCTTTTTTTCTAAGTAGATTTTTTTCATGGATCAGTGGCTGTATTAAATACAAATATTTCAATTTGAAGATAACACACTCCACTGAAATGTTGGACTTCAACTGTGTGCAGCTGGACATCTGACCAGCTACAGGCTCCAGTCCTGTGCTGTTCTTCAGTGGCAGGGAGGTTTCTCTGGGTCTATTCCATGCACTGCTCAGAGCAACTAACATCCAACTTCTACTGGAATCTCAAAGTACCAGCATCGCGCAAATAAGAGTTTAAGCTGGGAATAGTCTGCTAAACTATGAATTTTATGTAGCAGTTTGTAGCTCAGAGACTGCCTTTCCTAATACAGGTAGCTGACAGATAGAACAATTCACTTTTTCGTTCCACATTTTTTGTTCTTAAAAAAATTTTTTTTTTAAATAAAATCAAACATGAAGAGCTTGCAGCTGATTCACTGATATCTCCCTCACCCCAAAGCAGGCAGTGTCTGAGCTCACTCACACCTGACTGACACTTGGTTCTCAAAGCTGGATGACCGTAACCTCTCCTTCCCGGTGGGTAGTAGTGACAGAGCTACTTCCTACCATTGTCTTTAACAGGGGAAGCGTAAAATAAATGAAATTTCTGCTAGAATTGCTTCTTATAAGTGTTAGCTGAACAGACACATGAGAGAGGAGAGTTTCATTCACACCCCTGTCTACCTCCCGATTCCAATGTGCCATAGCTCCTAAGGAGCCACCCGGCAAAGGCAGCACAAAAGTTCCAAGTCGTGGCTGCCAAGTTCTTTTCCCTGTTTCACTGCCCAACTCGGACAACAAATATTTTTTCATTCTCTCCTGCCTGCTTTATGTTTGTGTAGATGTACAACAGAACCCCATGTTACCCTTTAGTAATTAGACACTGTGCAGCCACCTGGCAGACTGTCTGTGCTCCAACAGCTCGGCATGTGCTTGGATAACCCAGGTACAGAAATCACTGGAATGCTGCATGGGGTGACAAACTGCAGTAAATATCTTACAGAGAGGCAGTCTGTTTATTTGCATCTAGGATATAAAACTCTACGTGCGACCCAAAAACCAATACCTAGTGGCAGAGAAGAAGAGATGAACAGACAGGCAATGTTCTTCTCCTTCCTTGGTATATCTTATTTTACTCAGGATATAACAGTTTTTAAAAAGTATTTTTCAGTCTGTGGGCATTGTGAATTATCAGCGCTCTCTGAGGGTGTTCACATCCATATTTTATAAATAATAAACAGCAAAACCAAATAAAACTTTCCAAATTGATCCTTGATATGGAAGTGCTCAACCTGAGGAGCATTAGAAAGGTCTTACTTTCAGTGAGAAGAGAAATCAGGCCCTCTCAAAAGCATGTTCAAAAAGCCCCAGAAATCAGTGTCTGTCCTGAAAATGGGCCTGTGCATTATGTACACCAAGTAATTCCTAAAACATCAGTGAGATCTCTTGCATGCTTAACTAGCTATTTTCTGATCTAGAGCAAGAGCCAGAACTGCTGAAACCACCTCACTCCCACTGAAATCAATAAATTCCTAAGAAATCAAAAGGATTTGAGCACCCGAACATTAAAGTTTGGGCCTCAGTTCCACCATTTTGCCCACAGCTAAGGTGGCAGCCTCTGCAGAAGTTTCATAATCAGCTGATCCTTATAACCTACTTTTGTTTTTAAAAGCATATTGGGCATTTTTGCCATACCTGCAAGGACATAGCCAGTTTCTATTTGGGAACAGCAAATGGAGAGCAAGCAGAAGTTGACTTTCAGGTTCCCAGTTCCCAACAACATGACCCATTTTCCCAGCATGTTGCATGCTTGTTGCTGCCACCTTCCTTGGCCAAAGGCACAGCAATTGCATTGGAAACTGCATCAGACCCTTAACAACAAAAGTGGCCTTCAGTGGAAGGTGCACATCGTTACTGGCTGCCAACATCTGCTCCTAAGCAGCACCATTTACCAAAAAAAAAAAAAACAAACAAACTACAGAGAGATCTGTTCTGCAAAAAAGGATATTTGATTTCACTCTACAGGAGAACAAAAGCTAAAAACACAAGAAAAAGCAGAAGTGTCTTTCTAAATTCTCCCGGATAAACTACTGACCTGAAACATGGGAAATTCATTTTCACTTGCTGCTTTCACCCACCTGAAGCAGGGTCTTGAACCAGCTTTTCTCAGCATCTGAGCAAGAGCACTGGCCTAGCAGCTACTGCTCTAGGTCAGACATTTCTTTCAACAGGGGAAAAAAACAAACAAAACCACCCCCCCAAACAAACAAACAAAACCACCCACACAATTCTAAAGCTTAAACTCCCTACTCCACCTAAATCTCTCACCAGACTAGAGACTTCTTCGCTTTAAAATTATATGTTTTTATATGCGAAAGTATGAGTTACACCCCATATGCAAACATATATCCACTACACCCCTCCAACTCCTGCTCTTCCACATGAGGGATCTAATCAGCCCATAGGAAATAGTCCTTTGTCACATCCATTCATTACACTTGTCTCGATTCATTCAAAGACCAAGTTCCTTCTCTAGATGAAAGCTGTCTTTTTTTTCTGGCTGGAGAGTAGACAGCCTGTCTAGGACACGAACAGGAAACCTCCAACTCATCTATGATATCCAAGTGGTTTGTCTTCATAGACCATTCCTAGTGCAATGGATTGCCCCAATATTCATTTTCTCTATATTGCTTCTAACTGGTCAAGTCGGAGGGTGTGAAGCACATCTGAATGTGGCAAGTGACAACAAACAAAACCCAAAGAGGAGAGAAGGCTAAAGATTGATCACATACTAGAAAAATAAAGAGCAAGCAGCTATTTACAACACCTCCTGTACAAGAAGTCAAAATTCCTTTGACTAAAAAGGGAAAGTTGCACCAACTGCCACTCACATACACATTCCCATAAGTAACTGCTGGTTCCCAGTGCAGCTCCAACAACCTTCAGCACTGGCTTACAAGCTCCCAGCATCTCCTTCCCTAGCAAAGGCAAACTGTAACCCGAAGAGTAATTCAGCTCTTCTGTATGGATCCAATGGTTTCTCCTTATCATCAGTACATCCACATTCTTTAGCAAAAAAAAAAACAATCAAAACCACAAAAATATGGATAAATATTGATTGAAAAAGAGAAACTTGTTACAGAAAAGAGGTGGGCCTGCATATAACCTTACTGCCAAGTGCTTGGATCCTGCTTGATTTGTAAGGGATGTGCCACTCCAAGACAGGCTTTCTAACAAAACACATGCATGACAGAAGCAAAACCTCTCTCCTGTGATAAGGTTTGTGAAGGCTCTTGCCAGCTCCTTTTAAAAAAAAAACAAACAAAACAAAAACACAACAAAAAACCCCATCACAACAAAACCCAAGCAATAAAGAGGCAAGGCAGAAGGTGATCAGCAGCACAAGAGAAGACTGGGTTTCAGGTAGCTCACCCGAAACCCTCCAAGACTTCCAGTACTTGCAGCGTCACCACCACAGGCCGTGGGGAGTTCACGGGGCTTTAGAAGACAACCACGCAGGCAAGACATCAGCTACAGGATACTGTTAAAACTTGAGTAATAAGCTCCTGGAAGATGACAAGCTCAAAGGTATTAAGATGGCAGTTTTAGACATGGCCATTATTCAAATAGCTTTCTGCCACCGAGGGAAATGGATGAGAACTTTCAGCGTGATGGTAGCAATACGTAAATTGGACGGCTCGAATGAGGATATATGGGGACAATGTCTGGGAAGAGTCACCAAGTAAGAACTGGAAGTAAGAATGAAAAAATGTGATTACTGTGGTCAGGTGTTCTGATGGCCTTGGTTTAACATTGAGCAAGATGTACTACATCAGAAAACCCTCTAGCATATAGTTGCTCAATAATACTAATAAAATGTCTGTCTTAAGGACTGAACTATGGAATAAGTATCGAAATCTGGTTATTACTGAGACAGACACACAAAAAGACAGGAAAAACAGATGAGTCTTATGGTCAACAAAATAAAGATTCTGCAAGCGACAAAATCGATGAAAATTTTCATGAAAATTTGTGAGCCAGATTCCTGTTCCTAAATGGTCACTGTTTCATCTATATTGCTGTTCACACGTTCACATGGCTGTTCATAGTCCTTTAAGAGCAAGACATTATACATTTGAGAAAAACCAGGCAACGTTAGCCAGCAGTACACTACCAGACACATCATTGTCCTCCATTTATTTGTTCTTTTAAAATACTTTAAAAAAAAAAAAACAAAACAATATTATATGAGGAAAAAGAGCAGAGTTCTCTTACAAAGCAAGTTCTCTTTCACATTGCAAAGAGTTAAGGTCTACAGCATTATAAGGCATCTTTAATGCCCATCAAATTTTACTGAGGATGAAATACATGGAGTCCTACTCATCCAGGGACTATCAGATGCTCACCTGTAACTGGCCAGACACTTTTAGAAACCTCTATTTTCATAAAGTGCCAAGTACTTTTGCCTTCAGGACAGCCTCAAAATCACCTGATACTCATCCCTTTATCAGCATCTGACCTTACACACACCAAGAGTGCTGAGCACCACGGCTGTACCTGTAAGTGAACAGAAATCACATTAAACACAAGCTGCCATGAAGCTACATGCTGAGCCAGACAGATATTTAACTTCACAGTTAAAGACACCCAATGGCCAGGCAACTGTAACCACAAGGAAAATGCATTGCAAAAATCCAGTGGGAGTTGCAAAAGAGATTCTGTACCGATTGGAACACACAGTTTACCTCTTGCAGAAACAGTCACTTCACAGGCAAGAATAAATCTTTCAGAAGTGGCAGAGGCATGCTGGAGCACTATCAAGGCACCTCAGTCCACAGAAGAACCATCAGATTTCAAGTGAGAGTGAGGAAACAGACACATCTCACGAGTTATTCCATGATCGTGGCCATTTCTGCGGGACGCTTCCCTCCTCATCTAGGTCACATTTCAGCTGGCCACTTTTGACTCACATTTGCATGTCAACAGCACATGGATCACACAAAAGAAATCAAATGGCATTTTAGAGCATGAACACTGCTGTTCAAATCGCTTCATAGCCTTCAACAACAGGGATGCCAACACAGGTTTCTATCCCACCACAGCAGAGTCCACCCTCAAGGCAGATGAGCAGTCACACAGAAACTTCCAAGTTCTCAAAGGATGAAAACCAGACACGCTTAAGGGCATCTATCCTCTCCTTGCCAGGGTCCAACAGACATCTCACTTCCCTCTCACTGGCACCGAGCTGAAGGCTGCAGGCTGAGAGTCAGCATGGACACCTGCTCCGCGTCCGCAGCAGACGAGGGCATATGCACCGCAGACCTCCCTGGCAAGCTTAGCATCCACCTGGATCCACGACAGGAAGGGAGAAGCTGGAATAATCTACCTGCAGTGGCTCACCGAACAGCTACTCCTGGTAACTGGAAGTGACAATGACAGTTGTGCAGTAAATAACAGGTGTCTTCCCTTCGGATGAGAGGGACTCGCTCTCTTTCAGAGCAAAGCTGGCACTGCACTTGAAAATGCTGAGTCTGAGCACAGAGAGCTATTGAGACTTTTGAACGATTGTGCCATAAAAAAGAATCCTGAGTAACAGAGAAGCATTCATCTCTAACATTTGAAGCTGGAATATGAGGGATATAGTTACAGCATCTGTCTATTCTCTAAACTGCAACTAGCAAATTCTGAAATCCAGTACTCAGTTTTCCAGTATCTAGTTCCACCTTCCAGTAAGGAGAGAGGCTTTACTCTGCACATCTGCCAGATTCAGTCTTCAACGACTTTACACTCACAGATACCTGGAAGAGCAGAGGTAATAGGGAAGGGCTCCCAAGAAAGATCAGACAGGACCTGGTATGGCCCAGAAAGAAAGAAACTGCTGCCTTGGGAGGAAAAAAATATAATTGTATTAACTACAGTATCTGTTGGATACAAAAAGAGAACAGATTCAAGATGTAAATAAGCACACTTTTGCAAGTGGCTTGCAACTCTGTTTTCCTGCCTTTACAAAAAGGGTCCTTCTAAGGTACCTCACACAAAGATGACTAAAAGAAACTTTGCAGCATCTGCTACTGAAAACTGACAGTAGACTGTATGCCCTGGTGACTGGCATAAGTCAGAATAATTACAGTAATGAGCTACCTTCCAAGTCTTCTTCAGACAAATGTAGGAGAATTTAATCCAGACTAGGACATTGTGATGTAGGAAAGTTGTTCCTGGATTTGGTATTTTAAGAGTGACATTTGGCATTACTAACCTCAGCATTACGCTGATTGCCCAGGTAACTCGCTCTATGAAGAGGTTCCTCTGGGGGCCATATTCACACAGCCTAAATCACACTTAAGTCCCTGTACTTTGTATTTTCTGAAAGTGGACTGTGGTTTAATAGCATGTGTCAGTCCCATGAGTTGTTTTGTTTTTTTTTCTGCAGTTGCTCCATCGGTGGCTCTGTCACCACTGACAAAACACAAGGAACTTAAGTGATTTTAATCCATTTCGTCATGAAGTTACACAAATGGACTTCTGGGATCATCTTCTAAACACAACAGGCAATGACTAGTACTGTAATATTGCCTACCTGCCTTTCTACTTCCTCAACAAATGTCTTTTTTTCAAACGATTTCTCTGAATCCCTGTCATCAAAAAGATGCATACATGCACATTCCCTCTAGAACATAACTAAGCAGAGCCCGTAGCCCCTCAGTGCCAACATCTCAGTAGTCCATCTCCAGAAAGACCACAGCAGAGCCTTATCGGTTGTATCCTAGGGCTGAAAGGGGGGTGGGAATAAATAAGCAGCACCTTCAGCTTCATTCAGCAGCACGTTCCAAGACTGCAAATTGCTACTGTGTATGAAGGATCTGAAATGCAAATGATCAAGAGGTCATTAGAGACATTAAAGATTTAGCAGATGTATGTTCGTCCTGTTTGTATTGGGCGGGGGGGGTTGGGGGTGGGGAGGAATAGAGGCAATAATGCAAAGCAATAGATCATGGACCACAGTTACCATATTCATCCTTTCACAGGTCAGTAATGTGTCTCATTAAAAGCGCACTTTCTGTCCAGTCTTTAATGTTTCACGTGGGCAAAAAGTATTAAAAATAAAACTTCCCCATTCAGCTCTAACCGCAATGACTGTTATTTACATCAATAATTTTGCTTAAGGGGTGGAAAGCTACCTCAGGTTTGCCTCACAGAATAACCCTCAGATGACTTTCCATTCAACCTGGACTGGCCATACACTCTCCTCCAGGGAAAGAGCCCCGGAGGCTCTTTTGCTGCTTACACCGGTGTGGCATCACGACTCAACAGGGTGATCTTGCAATACAGATTTTGCAATTTGAATTCTCCAAAGCAAAAAGAGGATCTAAACCTATTCCTCTTCAAAGGGCATTCCTGACATAAAAAATAATCCTCACTCAAAGCCATCTAACAAATACCTACACATCTATGCAAACAACTGGAAAAACTTCCTTGGGATTTATTCAATTTCCATATGTAGTCACCTTTATGATCAGTGTCATCAGGGTTAAAACCCCTACTTTTCGACGAAAATTGGACCTAGAAGCTTTTATTTTCAGTCTGCAGGCTTTGGGACTGTATTATTGTCACAGTCACGTCATGTTATTTCCACCAAAACAGCTGGAGGTTTCCAGTGTAGGAAGCAATTATTATGAAAAGTGTCAATGTGTCATTCTCCCCAAGTCAAATGTTTAACTTCACGTTATAGCATTTGACAAGCATCCAGCTCTTCGTCTCCACCAAGAAAAAGGGGAAAGGAGAGAGAGCATGCGTGCGAGTCACAAAAGACAATAACAGCTTACCCACCGCTCTGCAAGCGGATTTTGACATTGCTGACTGATGCCACAGTTCTAGTGCGGTTCTCGAATTTAATTGTTCCAGTAGAAGGCAGGCTTCGGTCTACAGGCACGAATGCACACAGTGTGCCTTGACCCCACCACGCATAGACAAAAGGTGTCAGTCTAAAACAACAGGCTAAATAATTACAAGTTCAATAAGCGGCAAGAGCATTTCAGGAGGCGACAGTCACGATTCAGGGCAGGGATAAGAGAAAACGTCCTGCCTGTCAAATGTGCAAAGAACAGAGTTACTCTGTGATACTTTTCAGGCCTAAAAGGCTCCATGTCACGGCAGTGCTAGGTACACAGGACCACAAGCACACCTGAAGCTTCCTGGCACAGTGTCTTCCCTGGAAACAGCCACAGAGAGAAACAAAAGCGTGGCTGTAACCCCAAGCAGGTGTATCTATAAGCACATAGCTTAACCCACGTAGTCTGAACTGTTGCATTAAAAAAAACAACAAAGCACAAAACTAGCTAACAAGTAGCCAGCAGCCTGGCTACATGTTCCCAAGAGCAAGCAGAAGTGCCCTCTTTTACATGCTCCCTACGTTTGCTGACTCGCTTGCACATTCAGCTCGCTCCAGTGCGCCAGAGCATGCCGCAGTCTAACCCCCCCTTGAAGGCACAGACATAACCTCCATGCTTTTTCCTCCAGAGAAAGCAGGCCAGCCAGCTCTGCGGGACCACGGAAGCCTTGGCTCCTGCCAAAGTCAGTGCACCCCAGCGAACGGTTCTCCAGTTCAATCTGAAAGCATTAACTGCGCCCGTCCGCACAGGTCCTGGCCCAAACCACACAGCCCTGGGGATGGACCTTCCTTTCAGGAACCTGCACGAGTCAGACTGCATACCAAAGAACGAAGTCTACAGGTAGCAAAAACCACTCCAGCAGCTTGCAGTGCCAATAACTCGTTCTCCCATTACACTTTGGCACCACAAAGACCACGCTATTAATTTTGAAGCTAACAATTTGTGAAAGTATTTGGAGGGGAGGCAAAAAAACCCATCCGAAAAAAACACACAGAGGGAGGGAACTTTACCAAAAAGCGCTTCAATACTTTTAAGCTGGAGTCAAGACAAGGAAGTGATACAAAACATATGAGATCCCAAATCCCAATTCTGCTTAGAGCAGGAATCTCCTGTTAGTAGTGTATATTCTCCAGCTAAGCACAGTATATTACATTAATGGAAACTCTGAGCTTTAGCATATGTTTAATAGCTACAGTCTGTGTTTTTTTGAGCAGTGATATGATTTTCTTGCTGTATACAAAAAAAACCATATGGATGCATTTATATATGTCAAAAATATCCATGCAGGCTTTGATATTACTCAACAACACATATTGTCCACAATCAAACAGCACTTTTGGCTTTATTAAGCAGTGCAGAAATAAGCTGGTAAAACATGACTCAGTTCCTCAGAACCACGCAAAATCTTAAAAAAAAGAATAAATAAAGAACCCAAACAATCAGAGAGGAGAAAGATGGTCACAATCAGCCTGAGTTCAGTAAGTTTTGCTCCTCCCAAAGCAAGGCCAAAACATCACCCCATAACCCAGAGCTCTCGCACGCTCACCCAGCTGCAAAAGGTGCAGGGCACAGCAGGATAAGGGGCAATTTTTCAGCTGTGCTTCAGTCTACAAACTGTCACTCCCTAGACTAGGCACATTTGGCTAACTCTTGGCGACAAGACCAAAGGCAAGAAACCCAAGGTCTAGTCCACAATACGCGCCACCCAGAAGGATGCGGGTAACATTTGTACATTTGGAAGGTGCTACATAATGAATCACAGAATGGTAGGTGTTGGAAGGGACCTCTAGAGATCATTGAGTCCAACCCCCCTGCCAGAGCAGGATCACCCAGGGCAGGCCACACAAGAACACATCCAGGTTGGTTTTGAATGTCTTCAGAGAAGGAGACTCCACAGCCTCTCGGGGCAGCCTGTTCCAGGGCTCTGACACCATGAAAAAGTTTTTTTTGTACACAGAACCTCCTATGCTCCAGCTTGCACCCATTCTTGTTCTATCTTTGTACATCACTGAGAAAACACATAGAGAGTTCAATGTTGTCACCAGCACAATAAAATAACTGGAAATGTAATTGCTCACTTAAAATAAATCCGACAGAGAGAAATCACAGATGCTTGTTGAGTCACAGCACAGACAGTGTGAATGCCTCTGAAACTGTCACCTCTGTAACCACATGAAATGTGTGTTCCCAAACGCTGGTAATGTGGGGCAGTTACACGTTGCACACTCAGCCAGAGAAACACCCTCCCTGTTTTCCTCCCATGGGACAGGTAGCTGAGGCAAAACAGTGTCCCAGCACAGTCGAGAAGTGCACCAAGTAGTGTGCAGCAGCCTGCCAAAGTCAGGCTGGCTCAGCTGACAGCAAGGTGCCCAGCACCCAGCGCTCTCTCTCCAGAGCAGCTCAGCTGGCAGCAGGGTGCCCAGCACCCAGCGCTCTCCAGCGAGCCGAGGGTGACACCTGCCGGGGCTCGGGCCGCTGCACAGGGCCCTTCGGTATCCACGGGACCCAAACGAGCGAGCACGTCCCGGAGACTCCGCACTGCACCGGCGGCTCTCACCGGGACAGCCCCTCGGGAGCACACCCACCCACACGGCTACCAACGCTCCAACGGTTCTGGAGGAACTGGTGGCTCAGCACAGCAGAAAAGCAGCGATTTGGCTCGGATCAGGAAGAAAGGAGAAGTGTGTTCACTCCAGAGCAGGGAAGGAGACAAAAAGCAGGGATGTGAAAGGGCAGAAGCGTTCACTGTAATCCTTTCCAACTCTGTCCCACTGGACTTAGAAGGACAGTGATATCACCCTAGAAGTGGTACATAGAACATGGCCACAAGGAAAAGAAAAAACAAACCAAACAAAACCTCCTCAAATCGTAATACCATCAAACATTGCTATCTTAGCAATACAAAGAAAGATGCCTCATCTGGGCTTGAAGCCCAATAGCGGGCTGCAACTTGGAAGGAAAGCAATAAACAATGTTGTTGCAATTAGACGTATACCTTCTCCCTGCCCAAATTTCCCTAAACGATAAGAAATTGTCCTATAGACAGAGGTTTGTACCACAGAGTCTAAAGGCTGACTGGGAGCGACGTTTCATCACTTTGTTCCCCTTCTGTGTGCACCATGCAGATATTTTTAAAGTAAGTAATCCCAGATCGACTCCCGAGAGGCCTGCCAATGCTATCTTTGAATGAAAGTCTGTGAAATTATCATTTGGAACAGATTTTTACAGTATTGACAAATTCAGGAAGGGGTAATAATGTAAATAATGAGTTGTCAGCAGGAAAAGCCAATGCAAAGGATCAGGGCAGGAGAGCAACTCCACACTGACACAGCCCGGACATTCACACACCAAGACGTCAGCTGGAAACGACAGTGGGGTTGGTCAACGCGGTGCACTCCTCAGCAAAGGATATGAGACGGCAATATCCAGATCTGTTCTGAAGAAGATCTCAAGAAAGCTCAGCGGGGAAAACTATGTCTCTGTGCAGTAAGTCACACAGAATTAGATCTACATCGCAGTGCGACTGAGCATTCTGTACACTTGGCTGGCACTCTGTGCCGTCTTTCCAGTGTCACCCCTGTGTGGCTCTTTGGGCCCTGTAGGCTTCACAGTGAGAGTAGGAGCTGGCAAGTACATTTTAACTAGCCCTAGAAACTCCCTCCCAGCCCTTTTCCTGCAGCACCAACCTCAAATGGATTCAGTTCCCTGTGGTTTTGCAGTAAGAAGCTCCAGACTGAGACTCAGGTCCCAACCATTTCCCATTCTGTCCCACACCAGCACCCCGTGGACCCCATGGAAAAATAGGAAGAATGGGTGGGGTGCCAAAGGGGAAATAAAGGGAGGAAAAGTTTTTTTAAAAAATAAATAAAAATCTCAGTTTTGCATTCTGCAGCTCTAACTTCGCCCGTTTAACAAAATCATGGAGCATTACTGCCACCTTGTTGCTATGTGACATCTCTGCAATCAAGGGTTTGCTTTTTGTCTTCCTAGTTTTTAAAACCACAAAACCAGAACCAACACCTGTATTAGCATGTTCCAAACGTTTTGCCCACCCTCTGCTCGCTCCGCAGGTCTGGGGCACATCCCTCCAGCCAGAACAGAGAAGCTCGGAGGGGCCCAGTGCCTCAGGGGGCTCTTCGGCCAAGCACCTCAAGGTGCCAACTCTCTCCGCACTCCCTTTAACCACAAGGCACCAATGATTTGGCACCTTTACCAGTACTGCTCCGTGGTGTAAGCCATCCACGCCTTTTACGTACACAAGGAAGCTCATCCAACACTTTAACTTGGTCTGACTCTCCTCATCCTGCCCGAGGGAGGCGAAGAGTCCGTCATCACTTCTCAGTGACAGCGATCAGGGGGGTTTGATTCTGGCTGAAACTAAACCCACTGACTAAACACCAGAGCTTACTTTACAAGACTACTGGTCTAGAAAGGTCTGTGTTTGTTCCCATGCTCAAGCACGGTCTGAATAAAGTGATATTCTTATGGAGGGATTTTGGCTACTTTGATTTCCCAGAAAGGTGTTTAAAAAGGACTGCACAACCCTCCAGATCCTTAGCAGCCACAAATAGATTTTTTGCAGAGCAGACCCAGACAATTTATTACAAGCGATATTGAACAGTTTCTTCATAAACGACACATAAAAGCCTATAAAATGATAATAGCAAATGACAGATACTCTACAGCATCTTTGAACAATCCCTGAGAGCTTAATAGAGGAAGATTAGAAAATTCTGAAGAACAGTTTCTCACAAGAACACACTCCTGAAGAAAGGAGCTCTGAACACAATGTTAACATATTTTAACTGAATCATTTGTCTCATTGATATTTTTGACAGGTTTAAATTGTGCTTATTATCTACTTTTATCCCTTGTTTCTGAGATCAATTTCAATTAAAAACTAATTTTAAAAACTGATTGTGATTGTTCTCCCTCAGCAGCTTTGCATTATTCCACAAATTATACCTTTGTCCAAAAATGCCAAAATGTTTCCACGTATTTTACATCTTAGTTGAAGCAAACGCAGTCACGGCAACAGAAAGGCAACTGGTGAACCAGAAAATAAAGGAAAACTTCCTCAGAGATGGGCCTTCTGAATCGCCCTAGAGCCCTGCCACAGGAAGGTCTCCAGATTTTCTTGACCCCCAAGCAGGCACTGGAAAACACCTTCAATTGCCAGCTTTATGGCAATCCTCCAGTTCTTGCATCAGAAAATCTTCCATTATCAGAAAAGAAATCCTGAAGGCTCCTCTGCCCATTGCCACGGGAAGCTTCACAGAGGCAGCAGCCTCCTCATGTAAAATTCTGTTTGTCTCATCTGACCAAAGGATTTGCTCTAGCCAAATCTGTTCCTTACCCAAAACAGATCCTAGGAGGCTCTGCCACTGCTTCTTGCAGAATACTATAAAAAAAAAAAAATCACCCAAATCTAAAAACTGTTACGGAATGGTTTGATGTTTTCCTTCCCTCCACTCCCCTTCCTTGTTCTGTGCTAGGCACTGACATTCAGCAAGGCTTTGTGTATGTGCAAGACTTCCAAGAACAGTATAAACCAGTAGTTTTACTTCAGTTTTGTCACTTTCTACCTGTTCTGCTAATTCATTGTTATTTTTATTACTCCTATTCCCCCTATGCCCCTGCATCCACATTGTCTTTTCTCTTTTCCTCCCCTATATGCTGGTTCTATACCTCAGAAAAACAGCATTTAGGCACCTCAAGTTAGGCCAAATAAATCAGCACATACTGACCAGGGAGATTCTCATTCTATTTTCCAGCTCAGCATCATTTTAAATGACGCAAGATGAAATAGACTCCGCTCTGAATCAGCAAGAACAAAACCAAACACGAAGCATCCCACACCCTGGCCAGCCATGCTGTGGCTACAAGCTACAGCCAAAGGGACACGCACACGCATACGTCTCCTCAGTGCTAATCTATTTTCACAAAATCTTTTCCAAAGTAGCATGAAACACATGAAGCTTCTTTCTGCTCCAGCAAGGCTTCATCTCAAACAATCAAGGTAACCAAAAGGCTGTTAAAAGCTTTCCAGTTGCTGGAAAGAATCACAGAATCACCACAGAATGCTCAGTGCTGGAAGGGACCTCGAAAGATCACGTAGTCCAACCCCTCTGCCAGAGGAGAATCACCTAGAGTAAGTCACACAGGAACGCATCCAAGTGGGTTCTGAATGTCTCCAGAAAAGACTCTGCCTCTCTGGGCAGCCTGTTCCAGGCTCTGTCACCCTCACCGTGAAATGTTTCATACTTTGTTAACGTTTAATATTTTGTTACCAAATGCAGTTCTTTCATTCCTAGCTGGGACTAGCAGTAGGGTGAGGGCAGAGTTGAGGCAGTCAGGTTGTGGAAGGTAAGGACAGAGCTGTCGTGCCCTCCTCCACTCTGCTGTGGAGACACAGGCAGCCATTTTGTGTTTGCTCCGATGAAAGGCAGTCACCAGCCTGACTCTTCCCCAGCATACTCACCGACAACGATCCCACCGTTGTTCTCAATCCAGAAGTAATTCTGACAGAGCCTACAGACAGCCTTTGTGTATGGAGAAAAAACACAGCGTTACTGTTCGTGTCCATCCTCTAGTGAACACGCAAAGCATATGTGTTGTGACAGCCGCCCACGACAGGAGCTTGGCTCCGGCGCTGAAGCTGTCGGCGCTTATTGTTTAACTCTGGAGTCCTCCGGTTCAGTCCTGGAGCGTGAGCCAAAACTGTGGCTGCAACACAGACATTGGGGAAATACCAGCAGACAGTCAATGGTCTGAAAAACTAATGCCTAACTCAGACATATCCAGGGAAGACACAGCAGCTGGACCTCTCCAACATACACCACAGGGCAACTTCGGAAGAAAGGAATGACAATTTTATCCCTGGCAGTCAGAGAGAAGCAGCTCCCTGACAAAGTGGTGACACCTCTGACAGAGCTGCTTCCTATCCAACACATCATTTGGCTATATTACAAGCTCCAACTAATCTTCCTCATTACAGACTTCAATTTTATAATGTAGCTACATAGGTCCTATTCAAAAAGATCATTCTCAGCTTACATAAAACATTTGTCTCCTAAAAGCAGAGTAATGAATATTATTTTAGCTATGGATTAAGTGCGTTAATAGAATACTTCATCCTAATCCTGTTTTCTGAGCAGCGTGGCTACTTAAAATCTCAAAATGAGCTGTGTAATGAGAGCAATTTCGTACAGCGTTAGGCTCCTACAGGTTTTAAAAACACATCTCAGACATTGCGGTTCACATCCACAACTCAGGATCTCATTAAAGCCTGCGCTGAGTGGTACTGGAACATACTATGAATTAATTACCATCAGAAGGGTGAAAGGTTGAAGGTGGTTAGAATTTAAATTTGTCATGTTCATACAGATGTATCAGAGGTAAATGAATACACTGAAATACTTCAGTGGTTAAAAATTAATTTGTTTCTGTAGAAAAAGAAATCAAATTCCAGACACAAAGCAGTAAGCTCTGATATACGTTGGAGCTTGATGCAAATTTTCATTGCGACAAAGACAACTTCCACTTCCCAGTTATTGTCATAAATTTATGAAAAGCTACTTTTATACATTTGCTTCTGTCAAGCTGCTTTCCCTTGAGTTTCAGTCAAACATGGACTTAAAGCTACCCTCACACAGTGAACAGATGACAGTTCCATATGAGGATGGGTCTTAGCCCTAGACACAGGAAATCCTCCCATCACAGTGAAGAACTGAGCCCAGGTTTTCTAACAGAAATGTTAACTAAGAGGCCACTGTGCTTTTCTAAAAAAGTTTACTTCCATCATCAAACCTGGAACTGAAAGTAACACAAAGAAACTATGGCTTTTGGGACCGTGGTCTTGGATATTATAGTTTGGAGAGGATCCACCAAGATCCCAGTAACTCACACCTGCCAGGCTGCCACTCTAAGCAGAGCGAAACACACAAATGAAACTTGTCACAGCACCTGGGGTGGCTGCACTTCCCATGTTATTTCATCAGCTTCTACAAAACTTTTCTTTTATGGTCCATCCTCAGCAGAGGAAGGAACTGCTAAACTCTAGGATAGAGGAGAACTCCAAAGGCAGGCAAACATAAAACTGTTTCTAAAGCTCCAATTCCTGGATTCAGCTCAGCTTTGTCCTTTCAAAGCGCTGAGGTTAGCCCACAGCACGCACTGCGGCACTGCCTGGCCGCCCTAGGGCTAGAACAGGTACTGGGGCCAGGGCAGTCCTATCTCATTCCAGCTCTGCTAAAGCCATTCCAACGTGATGATGCACACACTCTGCTGAGCTCCGCTTCCCACACAGATACCATCAAGGACCAGCTCCGCACTAGCTCAGCACGTTGCGGTTGTTGAAAATAATACAATTATGCAAGAGCTTTTTAAGCAAAGTTTTCTTAAATCACAGAATGTCTTTGATTGGAAGAGACCTTCGAGATCTAGTCCAACCTTCGACCAAACGCCGTAAGCTCACCACTAAACCATGTCCTAAGCACCAGGTCCACGCTCTGTTTAAATACCTCCAGGGATGACGACTCCACCACTGGAGTGCCCATCACCCTGGGCAAGCTATTCCAATGTTTAATAACCCTTTCAGTGAAAAAATGTTTCCTAATGTCCAGTCTAAATCTCCCCTGGCACGGCTTGCAGCCATTAAGACATTGCTCAACCCAGGCTTCCATCACCCGTGCTGTACTCCACTGCAAGTCCCTGCTATTTAATTTCGAGCAAAGAGAGCCAGCTGCAGACAGATAACAAGGAATGATTTACTGTTCCCTTTTGTATTTGGCCTAAATTAACAAGAAATACACAAACGGATCACACACTCAGGTGCTGTCCTTCCACGGGCACCCTCTTCATTTCGTAATTCCATTAATGTCCCACTGACCTCATCCAAACACACAGAAACAGCCAGCAAGAGATCTACAGGTTCAGTGCAATCTCCCAGTCCTACGCTGGGGCTATCAAACAATCTGCAGAAAAATAAATTACATTCCAAAAGGAGAAAACCAAATACAACAGGCTCTGAAGAGGCTCCTTACAGCACCAGCATGGATTTGTTTCAGCCAGACCTTAAAAGCCTCACCTCAAAAACTCTTTTCATGTTTCAGAAAACGTGTTTTTAAAAAGAAAAACCACCCACTAATCAAGCCTATAGAGCATTGTCCGGCCCTTCATCCCACAGCTCCACACAAAGGCTTAAACCCCTGCTCCCAATCCCACACAGTGTCCCACAGCCTGTTTTCCTTTAAACCCCACACATGGTACTTGCCAGGCACTTTTCTGTCAGCGCTTCCACTGGGGCGATAACCCCAGCAACGGCCAAGCTTGCTAAAGCTGTTCCTGAACATAAGCTGCAAACTGCTATTGCAGTACCAGGGCACTGAGTGAGTCACCTAATGCAAGTTCCTCCCGGTTTTGACTCCTCCAACAAGCACAGCTGTTCCACATGAAGACCCCCATCCCTACCCCAACCTGCATCACCTGTGTGCCACAGGTGGCATCCACTAGCAAACGCTCAGAAACTTCCATTTCTGACCTAACTTCAGACATACACAACACAGAATATCAGTTCAGCTTTCTCCAGCTGCAGCTATTTGAGGAGGAAAAAGCACTGCATTAATCGAGCAAGTCCAGACCTGCTTTCAAACACATTTTCCTTCACACTTCAGTCCTTAGAGCCTTGGCTAATAACACTCCCACTCCAGCAATTTTCATCCTGTGGTTCACATTCCTCTGGGGAGCAAGGGGAGGGGACCACGAACTCTAGGAGAGATCCACAAAAAGCATCTAAGAAAACTGGGTTTGTGCACAACATACAACCGCCTGCACACAGACCCATACAAATTTCACGTGAGTCCCTTGAAATTTGAAGGGGATGCTCCAAAGGCTGAGACTGAAAACTACTGTCCACCATGATATTCAAATGTCATCAGAGAAATCACTGATTTAAGACTCAAATAATCCAAGTTATTCTACCAGCTCTGTCCCTTTAGCATAGCAATAGACAGGGCTTGTCATGGATCTGTGCCTCAGCTTCTCCACTTGTAAAATAAGGGGGAAAAAACTTTTGAAAAATGCATGCAATAAAGACCTATCTAAGAATAAATATTATTTAAAAGGTACATGTTGCTACTGTTCTGCCTCTTGAGTTCACCTCCATAAACCTCTGCTTAGTACATCAGCCAGTCACCTTGAATTCCTGGGTCTCCTGGAATCAAACTGTGGGATTCAGCCCTAGATGCCACAGATGTATAAATCATCCTGTTTGGCTTCATAGAAATAATGGTTGTTAAGTTGCTTTGGTGTTTACACATTGAGGAGGGGGAACACAACAATATACCGTAAATATTAATGTCGTTGGTGACAGTTACACCGTGCTGAGTCATGTGCTTGCAACCAATTGACACACACAGCCCAGAAAATGGGATCATGTGAAAACAAGAGCAGGAACAGAATGCAAAAAGCATTGGTCAAAGCTGCAGGGTAAGCCACGCTACCATTATAACACCAGTAAGACCAGACCTTCCTAGCAGAACTACCCAGTCAACATAGGGGCAGAAAGGGAAGATTTTATATAACCTGCATATTAACAGAAGCACTTCTGTTGCTCCCTGCTGTTAGGCAGAGCCTGGTAATCAACTTAACCCTGCACATCTTCAAGGATGCCCTGTTAGTTCAAACCTTCAAGGATCTTATTTAAGTTAATTTGCGAATTTTTTACTAATCATGTAATATCAGAACCAACAAGCTTCTGCACTGCTGTCCAAATACAAAAATTCGTAACATTACTCCTGTTCCAGCATGTGCAAAAATCACTGGTTTAATAATTGTGCAGGTGTTTGAGATCATATACACAACTCTCCCACGTTTCACGACCTGGCCTTCACATGGCTTTGTTTTAAAAGCTTCATCTGTATTCCTGCTGCTTCCTGAAGGAATCCCATGGAAGAGCTTTTGTATATGCTTATCACTTAAAAATGCATGACTTCATCAGAAGCAGTCTCAGTTCTGCTCTGTAGAAGCATGACCCCAAAACAGTTAAAAACAAAAATCAGTACGATCTTCTCATTAGGTAGCCTGGGCCTTGAAAAGCCCTTGTACCCCTCAGATGAGTCATCTGACCTTCATCATGTTATGCACTAATTTGTACAGCAAATGAATCCTCCTGCCACTCTCCATCCCTTGCATTATGGTTCTGCAATTTCTACTCTCCTGGAAGCTTCTGCCGCTTTTAAAATATAAATGTAAAATCTGTTTCGACTTCATTCTCCCTTACTAACATCACAGAAATCAAGGAAACTGGGTAGGCTCTCAGCACCAATCAGGGCTATGTCCTTTCTCTACCCATTGCCTCAGCTATTTCCAACAGCGCAAGCAGTTCTTTGCCAGGCTTGCTCAAACACGCCTGGCTTCAACACAGAAAGCTCTAGGCTGAGCCTCTCCGAGGGATCCCTCGCTCTGCAGAGGCTGCCCAAGTTTGCCAGGTGGATCTCTACACAGAGACAAACCCAGTAGGATTCGTCCAGACAAAAACAGCAGAACACTGAATAACTGGAAGAGAACAAGGAAGTGCACCAGAGGGGAAAAAAAAAAAACAAAAAAACAAACACTTTGAAAACAATGAGACTGCAACTCTCATCCAAAATGTTTAAGTTACCTTTGGCATGCTGAGCAAGATCCACAGTGGTACAGCGTCCTAGCTTTAGGAATCATACAGCCCAGCTGTGAATAGGGCCACAAAGGTGCTTATGCTGCTCTAACTAGTCTCTTAAGGGAAACAATTAGGAAAAATTGTACTATTTGAAAAACAGCAGGCCTGTTATGCCATTCCCAGAGAATGTTTGCACTTAAGTCTCTCACATTTGTTTTCATCCTGCAGCAGAATGAGTACTTCAAGTTACAAACACTTCATTTAATGCAGAAATTAGAAGCAAACTTTTCATCATAGGCTGAAGGCCTTCACCTGGCTGCAGCATTGCACAGCCTACAGCACTATATCAAAGCCACCGGAGGTTAAGGCAAAAGGGGTTAGTGCCTGGGCCGTGTGCTGATACCGCTGAGCATCTTTCCCCCCCAGGAGGGATGCAGCTAGGCTTTCAGGGTCAGAGTATTTCAAACATAAAGCATTAATGTCACCCTAGAAAAACAGCATTCTGATCATGGTGTCCCCTCTGCCCAAGCCAGACCCTTGGAAAGCGACACTGGTTCAAGTCAGGAATTGACAAGCAAGATCATTCCCCTTCTCCTCAGACCACCACCTTCCTAGGAATTCTGTATGTAGACTTTCCCAACAAATACCAAGCTAAGCTATGCCTCAGTCACTCAGATAGGTCTTCTTGCCATTAATGAGAATTGCTTTCACATACAAATGCCTTGAGGATAAATCCTAACGGTAACTTGTGAGTGAAGTAACTACAACAGACTGCTTAGAACCATATATAAATCTTCAATTTAAAAAACAAATTAGTAAAGTGCGCAATGTTATCCTTTTGCCTCCGGACAAAAGAAAGAGAAGGAAGAAAGAGGAAGGCAAAACTGCTCCATACTTGTGTTTTACTCATTTTGATCATTTGCACTTCATGGTACATCAATTTGTACTGTTCCCATAAGGACTTAGGAGCTCACATTTCCTTTCATCTAGCGACCAAATTCTTATCTAATTGTCCTGCATTGCCACCTCTCAAGCAGTGTTCCTCAGGGATGGCTTCAGGATTCTCGGGCTGTAACTATCTAGCACAAGGCTTTTCTTTGGGGTTTGATTTTTTTTTAAATGTCTGTTTGAAGGATTAAACCTGAATGTTTCACACACAACACCCATATGAATTTTAACTTTAAAATAACCCCAAGGAATTAAACTTGGGCAGTCCAACATTCTTATTCAGCAAGCTTTCATCATGGGTTGGTAAGAAGCCAGAAACAGGGAATGGATGGATATCTGTGTTAGTAGCAAAACAACAACTGAGCTGGTTAAATCAACATGAGCTCTACACAGCAATTAGCAGGATCAGCAACACCAGGCTGTGAGTAACGTTTACAGGACTGCCAACAGAAAACTTGAGAAGGATCAAAAAAAAAAATACAGAAACTGAAAAACATCTTTAAATATCACATTGTTCTAACTTAATACCAAAAAAAATGCAAGAAAGTGATACTACTTTGGTTTTGAATTACAGCACAAAGGTCACAAAACAAATATTATGGTAACCTAAGGTTAACGAGGTACTGACCATACACAGTACTCCTGTGATCTTACTAAATATTTCTTGATTCCAGGCATTTTCTGATATCACTTGTGGATCAGATATTTTCTCTTACAGGTTTCTCTGTTGCTCTCCATTTACTTGGTGTATAGCATATGCTATTCCATTTATAGATACAACATATTGCTTCATTAATGCAGAAATAGCCTTGATCAAGGAAAAGACTTTTAAAGAAAAATAATCAATTCAAGCCAAGAAAGCCTAACAAGGTACCAGAAATCTGTCGAATAAGCACAGAAATAAAGGGGAGCTAGGCCTTAAAAGGAATGTAACATGCTGTAAAATTCGGTGCTACCAACTCAGGTAGCAAAGAAATAGCAATAGTTAGGATTTATTTTCCAATTTTTTTCTTTCAAATCCCACTCTCCTGACAAAGTTGTTTTTTTCCTGTATGGATTTTAAACATCCATTCTCATTTACCTCAGGTTAAAACCTTCCTTACTTTGACTGGCACAAGAGATGGGAAGGAAGTCTCTAAAAACACAGTAAGAAGTCAGTGAAGAGGCTTCCAGGAGAGACACTAGAAACAAACCCTCTGAAGAGATGACCAGCAACACCGAGGGAAAATGGGCCCCAACCTCACCACCTACCTCCTCACAGCCTGTGGAATGCACAAAGGCTGACCAGCCTTTGGAGACAGCAACACTTCTGACACAGCTATAGGTGCACTGGGCTGCCCAAAGAGTTTTCTGATTGAAGAAACTCCAGTTGCAACATAACGGAGATGAGAGCCCTCAGGCCCCTGCAGAGGGGTCTCTCTCAGCAGCCTTTTCAGTAATGGCGTCAAGCATGGCTCGCGCCATAGGGGTGACCCCTAACTCCCTAGGCTCTTACAATATAACAAGTAACCTCACATTAAACGTCTCAGCAGGGCAGATAGGAACCACACATTGCTCCTGCTGGCACTAACCTGCTCTGTGTGCTGCAAAGCCCAGAAACGATGAGGAGAGAAATCCAAAAGGCACCATGGTGTCCTAGGGTAGGCCCATCAGCCCCCTGCTCTGAAGGAAATGGAGAGAACAGGAGAACGCTCTCAGCTGAGGGACCCACCTCTTCCTTTCCCCACTAATTAAAGCACCAAATCTTTAAAATGTGTGCTTCTAGCACTTTCAAAAAGATCCTTGCAGAGACTGGTTGTGCTGTTCCTTGGTCTCTGTCAGCAGAGGCACAGCAGTAGATGCTGGGATAGCAAGATGGGCCCAGCTTCAGCAGGTGAGTCAGTTTTTTAGTACCAGTAAGGAAATGTGAATCTTAGCTAGAAAATGATTGTTAGTCTAAGATGATGCTAGCTTTATAGGTAAGTGTTGAGGGTTTTATTTTATTTTCTATAATGCTGTGGGTGGCTTTGTGTTCATAAACTCTTAAGTAATCCTGCCTCGATAACTCCAATAAAACAAAACGGCTATCAAGGGGGAGGGAGAAGGTGTAAGGCTGCCCTTGTTAGACAGGAGTTTGCAAACATTCTGAGATTAAAGTCTTACACCAGTGAGAAGCCTCAGGCAAATGAATTCCCTCAGCTTCTCCCTGCTTGTGCTTAGGCCTGGCTTGTAGGAATGGGGCTCTGGGAGCTGCCAATAGTAGAGATGCTGAGCTTGCTGCTCGTGCTCAGATATGTTCTGTCCCTGAATCAAAGGGTTCACAGATAAAGCTAATTTGTGATAGTTTCAGGCCAGATTCATGTAGCCCAAGGGACTTTTAATTTTCTTTTAGTAATTTTAATCAATTAAATAGCACAGGCAATTTCTAAAATAAACAGCTTGGTTGTTTGATACTGCTTAGATGCAAATAAGGAAGAAATGAACTGGGGCTGATACTATTTTTGTTTTTTTCTCTTTAATTTTGCTCCTTGAAATCCAATTATGTATAAAATTCTCAGATTGAGGACTTAAAAATACATGTGCTGTGTATGAAACCAGCCAGTGCTGTTGTTTCTAGTGCAACAATTTTTTTATTTTTTTTTTTCCACATGCGACTGCTGCTGGGCCTGACACAGCTCATAAGCTGTGCAGTGAGCTCTAGTCTGAGGCCTACAGCTCACAGAGAAATCCTTCAGCACCAATTAAACTGGTTTTCCTGAGGCGAGAAGCTGAAGGTCAGCTGTTCCTTTCACTAGGGCCAGTAGTGCTTCTGTTGTGAGCGGAGGAAGCGCTCAAAACAGCAATCGTGTGTTCCTAGTGTTTTCCCATGATAAGTGGCAGGGCGAAGCAAGACCAAACATGGCACCCAAAATTACCCCAGCGCTCTGATGTGATTTCTTTGTGTATTTTTTTGATCTTCCCGTGCTGCTGTCTCGTATGCTAATCACCTGATCTAGTTCTATAGGGAAAGTGTCCCTGTTTCTGTAATCCTTATTGCTATTTCCACAGCCTGGATGGGTTTTTATCATTGCCCCTTAGCTATTGTCATATCACCAGGCATTAAACTAACTGTTCTGCTATAAAATGCAAAATTAAAGTGAAAGTAAATGGTCAGTTTACACCAGTAGACATCACCAAAAAAATTGTTTGTCTCGTATTTTGGTTATTTTAGGAACGCTTACATAATAGGGAAGGAAGTGCTGTGAAAATTACCTATTTCTCCAGTTGAGAATTTTGCTGCTATGTAATCTCTCTAATGTGCTGATTTTTTTTTTCCATGCCTACCATGACTCCTGCAGTCTCTAGGCAGAAAATGCTGAACTGTGAATGACTTTCTGCCCCTTTAGGGATTCTGGCAAGTGTGAGTAATGATTGTTTCCATTCTGAAAACAGCTGCAGCAAGGAATGTATTGGATTGCTAAAGATTTCCCTGACTAATAATCCCTCTGCATTTCTTCTGTGTATGGCAGAGTGGTGGTGTCATTCATATGGTAGAAAATGTTCTAGAGCTTGATAGCCCAGCGAAGATACAAAGAAGCAGGGTAGCTTTGCCTTGTTGGCATGTGAAACACCTGCATTTAACTTAAAAAAAATTAAAAGATAGTCCTGGGACTTCCTACCAGCTATTAAAATAATAACTTTCAGTGGGGAAGCAATGGGAGTCAATGTTGCTTGCACTGGTTGGCAACTTGCTAGTTTGTTCTGAACCAAGCACTAATATTTTACTGTGCTTGTGAAGCTACATTAAAATGTCTTTTTAAAGCTGGGAGAAGACACTGGATTAGGAGTAGGCCAATCCCTGGTGTGCTTGTCTCTGTAACTAGCTGTCTGTAAACCATGCAGCTGTTTCATAAGAGTGTTGGGAAAGCCTCATGCATTATTTGCTTGACCTAGGAGCAGGGTGTTTTACTCAATTTTCAGGCATGCTTTAGGAAGAAGTTTCACAGGACTTACTAATATGACACACACTTCAACACACAGTGTGAGAACAACTCTGCCACGAAGAAAAGTGGTTAAAAGTCTTTAGAATTAAACCTAGAAAAATGTGATGCATGAGGAAGTCGTGGATGCATACAACTCTTCACGGTAAAGCTTGCTCTGTTGTTCTGTATCAGCTGAGAAAACTGCTCCTCTCTTCCAATAAATTCTGCAAAATAAAACTGTCAGCATAATTCACCTACTTGAGAATAATTCCCTTTCTCCCATGGATGTGGTATGAACTACTGAGGTAACCTTTTATGGGCTAAGACATTGTATACCTCTGATGTGTCTAAGAGCATCTATCGTGTTTTAAACTGATAGACTGAACCTCCCTTTCCTGAAGCCAGACAACTGAATGTGGTAAATTTTTTTGCTGGTGACTTTAGCACAATACACCTTTAAAAACATTTCTAAATGCCTTCACCATGTCATTTCCAGAAAACTTGAATTCATTTCACTGATCCGATGTTTGCTTTTTTCTTCAAGCAAGGCATTTTAGGTTGTTGCCTCCATAGACATAGCAGAGCCAGTCAAGAAGCTTTGAACTTGCTCTACTTTATTAAAAGCATTTTGCATTGTATTATTTTGTTTTCAGGGTGCAAGTAATACATGTATAAAGTTATGAGTGGTATTTTGTCATCCTTAGACAGGCTGTGGTGATAATCTTCTACAGGAATAGTCCCGGTGGCATCAATAAATAAGTGAAATACTGATTATCTTGATTATCAGTAGAGGAATCTCAACTTTTGTTTGAGTTCAGCATTCTAATCTTCATCCATGTTGGGTGGTAAAACTTTAGCCGTCCTTTCCATGCATTATGAAGCCACTGGAAATTACAAGTAGCATATATCAAGCCTATAACAGGCTAGGAAAGAGTGTGCAGGGTCATCTCATCTGTCATCTTCTTCCAGTGAGGAATCATGACTATCCTAACCGCAAAGCATGGAACATGATCCGGGCTTTGCAAGTATCTTCTACAGTCTGAAGATGGGTATCTACCAGAGGCAATCCTCTGAGATGGTTGTGGTGTTTCTAGTTATAAATTCTGTTTGGTTTGCCCCCGTTTCCTGTCACACATACTATGGTAATCGCTTCGTGTTTCTTAAGATAGAAGTATCTCTGCTATTCTGAGGCAAAGCCCTGAATCCTCTGGCAAGCAGATACCTGCCGACACAGTGAGCTGGAAGTAAGGAGAGTGCTTTACCAGTGTGAGGAGAGGGTTTGCAATCTGGACTTTTTACAAGTTGCACTGTTTGACCTTCAGCTTGGGTGGTCCGACCAATCTGCCTGACTCCTGTTTAGTGCGTGGGAGTTGTGCAGTGCAGGAGTATGCAGATGTTTATCCCTGAAACCGAGGGAGTGCATTAGTGAAACTGCATGCCCAGCGCTGGCTAATAATGCCACTTCTGCTGGTGAGGGAGTCAATGACTCGGAAGGGATTATGTTTGTTGACAGAGAGCACATCTGGCTGCCATACAGCCCTGAGCATCAGAGGTCTTATTCTGTCCTGATTTACTCCCCATCCGGTTCGTGCCTGTAACTCTTCCAGATGTGTTATGTGTTGATAAGTATAATTCTTTTATCAGCACCTAAATCAGGACAGAACTCGGTCTTCTGCTTGTGCCTGTAGATTTTAATTTATCTTTAGTGATACATTTAGATTTAGAAGGCTGGATATAAGCACTTGCTGTATACCTAGACCTACAATGTCAGTGCTTCTTGACCAGTGAGGCTCTCCAGGCCCCTTGCTTTATTTAAAGGAGCATTTTTGCCTGTGAAGAGTTTAATCTCTAGGATAGAACAGTTGCACTGTTAAAAACAAATAAAAAAAAAAAAACCCACAACATTAAAATATATGTCTGTGTGTATCTATGGGTATGTCTACATAAAGGATGGTAATAGTGATAACCTTCCAGCCACCCAAAAATGTTGTGCTTTTCCCCAGTGTCGAATGTCAGGATTGCTCGGTGTTGCAGCAAGAACAGAACCAGAGTCTAGAAGTTTCTCCCAACAGATAGGGCTTTGGGGAGAGTTTTCCAGTATCTATGCTTATTCTTAGGAGTGGTGCTACCTGTTTGAGACTTGCTTATGCATGTGATAAAGAGCAGCAGCATAAACTGAACTTAAAAAAAAAAAAGTCACGGGATGATAGCTCTTACAAATGTGCATAAAATCCCTTTTTCTACCTTCAGATGGCTCAGATTAGTACTAAATTTCTAATTAAATATACAATTAATCTGTGTCAACATTCATTCTAGCTTTATTTTTCTTCTTTATTGTTTCTTCTTTTTATGGCTGCTTGTCCAAGATAAAGAAGTAAATGTATCTAGCATGTATTACAGGAGCTAGAATTGAAGTTCCATGTCTACTTTTTACCGTACTATGACTGGCTTCTCTGGGAATTCTTAATCAATTTGGCATATTTAGTCCCAAGAAAGCTTTTGTTTAAATCTTGTTTTGCATATATGAATTCACAGCTTCCATCCTGCCACTGTTGGGCTAGGAAATGAGGTGAAAATGTGATGGACTTCTTCCAGAACAGTGAGAATGCTTTCAGCAAGATGCAGAAAATCTAGTGGCTATTGAATTTAGGAAAAATATTTTGGTAAATATATTCTACGTGCATGTTTTCTATGGCAATGCTGCTTTTACACCATTTTTGGCCCTCTGGTGAAGCACAGAAGCGTAGCGATCCTTCTTACAGATGGGGAAGGTATTATTGACAATCTGGTGAATTTAATTAATTGAGTTTTTGGCTTCCGTGCTCATTGATCGTCTTCTAATCTTTGACGTTATATTTTGACAGAATTCCTGTTGACTTCAAATTAATAACCAGAGGGTGCTTTGTGTGCCAACTGTACAGTTAGGTCCCCTGCACGCTCCCTGCCCTTCTCAGGGTGTCATGAAGGTAGAATAAATTTAATGGGACTGACCTAGTAAGCAGGATCCAAAGGAATGATAATGAGTCATATACTTCTGAATTTATATTTAGGTGATGACAATGCTTAACTTTGCCACTCCTTTCCTGTCTGTAAAACGGGGATGGTTGTGTTTATACCTTTCTAACAAAAGCTTTGAGTTGTTGCATTGAACATGACAGCTGTTAATACGGGTGCTGCAGCATTAATTCACTAATTGCAGCTTTCTTTAGAATTTTGTAGGGATCACCTTTTTTATGTCTTGTGGGGAATATTCCAGTAAGTCTGCAATGTTTGCTTTTTTTTCATCTTTTTTTGTTTTGTTGTGGGTTTTTTAATGTCAGCAATTTATGGGTGTGTTGTAACAAAATTCTCCACTGTAATTTCTTTATGCTTAGCAGACTCATTCTTCAAATACCAGGCTCAGTAAGCCCATGGAGTAGTTTAAAACACATAGTTTGAATGAAACACTGTTTCCCGATATCTTAAGAAAAATAATAAGTACGCACTGGAAGACTCAGAGCTTGTTCTTTTACCTATTCACTTTTTTCCAATGGCACTTATTATAGACTCACAAAATATCTCAAGTAGGAAGGGACCCATTTTGTCATGTACATGTCATGCTTTCTGAAGTCATCCAGGGAAGAAAATGATAGTGACATATATCAACTTTGAGGATCCAGGGAGCCTGCAAACCAAGTTCTGTGGCAGAAGGTGCGAAGACGTTCATTGGTGGTACTTCAGATAATGCACTTTTTGCTCAGCCACACACAGGCAAACTCTCTGTTTAAGAAAGGATAGCATAAAGATCTTGATTCAAATGCGAATCTAATGCTGTCAAAGATCTTTCTCACCAGTTCACTAAGTTGTAAATGTATGAGCTATAGATGAGGGGTCAAATGGCTGTTCAAAATCATCAGGACAATGGGTTTAAATTTCCTCTTCAGTACTTAGAGTTGTTTTAACTCCTCTCACCTCCCTGGAGCTAACTGTGTGTGAAATGCTATCCGGCAGTAGAGAATCCTGTCTATGCAAATTCTGTAGAAGTCTAAATAACGCTCAATTCAATGATAGCTGTGGGCTTCACACAGTATACGTGGTAGATATAGAGTAATACTACTCATTTTAGCTCAGTTAATTAAAAAACTAACCAACTTTGTTTCTTTGCAGAGTCATAATTCTGGTCGTGATGACCAGAAACACCCTGTCCATGCATACTGTGCTAAGTTTCTTTCAGCTGCCACCATTCCAAGTTCTCCCTTTGCTTCACCACCTCACATATTTAACCAAGACTTAGCTCCCTGTCTGATTCTTAGGCGTGGACTTCACTTAAACTTTCTAACAATACGTCCTCTGATGCATTTTACAAGACTAGATATACTTGGGATTACTGGAAAGGATGGAATCTCCTTTAGCTTTGAGATCAGTATCTGTTTAAGAAATAAGACTATTCCTCCAGCTGCCTGTTGTGACAGGCCACAGATGTATCTCTTCAAGGCCAGAAGAGACTAAAGAGGTTCCTTTCCTGTTCTGCTCTGACCTGCTTATATCCAGCTAGTTGTTAATAGCTTCTTAGATCTGAGAATTCCTTTGGAGAATCAAAGTGGATCAGGCAAACAGTTTAAATACTCGATTTCTAATGCCTTGCTTCATCTTAATCAAAAGGGCTGCCCAACCCAATATTTACTTGCCAATACAAATTGTATGCTTTTTGCAGAATGGCAGTTAAATATGCTTATGATTATCTCTGTGTTTGTATTACTTATTGTAGCCTCCCAAAATGATACAGACAAATAAACCTCATAAAAATTGGTTCATAAAGAATTTGGTTGATGGCACCTGTACTGCTCAAATAAATGAGTGTTTGGGCCTCTCTATTTACCATTAGGATGAGCTAGTTTTTTTATGGATGCCAGTTTGATCTGATCATTTTAATCTCTGTAGCCAGCAGTGAACTGTGCTGCTTTAGCTTGTTCAGGTCAAACTGGCAGGCAAATTGCTGGATGCTTTCCATTATTTTTAATAGACAAAAAGACCATTCTGCTTTAGAGTTTATGGATGCTCCCTGTAACGCATCCTTTGCCTGGGAATAATATGTTTTCAAGCGTCTTGTGTAATGCAAGTGACAGGTTGTTTTCGAGTAAGGCACTTGGTAGGGGCTCATCAGCTGAGGGCGGTGCAGAAGGTGGTGTATTTTCTGCACAGATAACGAGGAAGGCAAATTGCCTGGGTGCTCTGCAGCAGGGATCTTTGCTGCCCTGCGTAGAGCAAAGATAAGTCTCCCGGCCTCGGCTGTGCCCAAATAAGCTGACAAACCTGATGAATGGGAAAGCCTCGTATCTCAGAATCACGAAAAGCACGGAGGTGAACTCTGCAAATGGTCTGTTCTGAATGCCCTGGAATTATCAGCTGTAGCCTACACAGCAGCTGAGCACGTGGCTCACCCCAGGGAGCACAGCCTTCTGAATCAAAGCCAGTGGTATAGCCATGGATCTGCCAGTCAGATGGGTTATCTTGCCTTAGAAAAGGGATGTCAGTGGCATGATGTATTTGTGAGACTTGGACCTTGCATCTGTTTAAGGAGGAATGCAGCAGATGCCTGGCCTCAGCCATGTTCTCATGTAAAGCATGAAACAGTGATTCTCCTCAAAGTAACTCTACACTTGAGAAAAGCAGCCCTGCTGGGTGTCAGCGTTCTTGCATTCACTTCATTCTTTAGCATTTGTGTTCTCAGGAGCACCTCTGACTCCTGCTCGTGCAGAAGCAGTAGTTTGGTGAGCAGATATTAATGGGGGAAGAACTCAGAGCTGCAAATGCATCTTCCCACTGGATACTCCAACAGGATGTAGGAAGAGAAAGATGCTTGTGCTGAGGAGTCAGAGCTAATCATCAGAGATATGCATAAGGCCTCAAGGTTAAATATCTCTGTGCTTGTAGTGTTGTAAGTCCTGTCCATGATTTTTTTTTTTCCCAGAAAGAGTAGGGAAAGGAAATGAACAGTAATTCCTGGGTTTTGCTCTATGCTTGGGGTTGTAATCTGATATAACTGGGTATTTTTTTCAACCTGAAAGCTGAAGAGAATGGAGCGGGTTGTCTGGTTTAATGCTACCATTAAGAATAAGAAATTAATAGTTGAGCTGAAGACCTTCACAGCTTGCATTTCAGAGTCTGTGTATAGTGAAATAGCCCAAGGTCTTTGAAAAAAGACCTGAAAGAAGGAGCCTTACACGATTTTGCGAAGACTGCAGACGAGAGGGAAGATGATGCACTATGCACACTCAGCTCTGAGGCTCCCAGCTCTGTGACTTCAGGAGAACTGTATCTGTGACAACAGGGTATTACATTTCCTATCCAGGTCATCAGTGCCTGCCTGTTTCTGTTCATAGGTCTTACCTTCTGAACACATGTGAGTTATCCTTAAAAATATGTAGTGTCCTGTTAGTGTTCCTTTTATAGCCTTCCCTATCTTGAGCTGGGTGCATCCCACTGAAACACTTGTCTCAGTTCACAGCTCACTGTGTGCTGCACTCTCCCATGGTTCACTTGCTTTGCACAACCTTCTGGCTGTTGCCCCTTCATTAATCCCTGACGCTCCTGGCAGCGATGGCAGCATGGAGTGGATTATTCCACGGCTCACGTGTGGAAGTGGGAGGGTGAAGCTAGGAGCTGGAGTCCTGCTTTGTGTTTCTGGCTGACAGGCAGACTGCCATGGAATCGATCCCCTCATAAACATGCTGAAGCAAAGAGGGGGAACCTCTTAAGTGGCTTTATCCTCTCTGCTTCATCGTTGTGTTTGTTCGGGTTTTTTTTTAAGGGAGGAGATTATTTTGACGTTGCTCAGCCTTGTTCAAACAAACTGGAGAAGACTGGAGGTCATTTCATTTGGGTGGATTAAAACTTAGAGGTGAGAGAGGTCAAGCTGTTCTCGGAGAGGGAGAGATGCTTTTTTGACCTTCTTGATTTCAGCTGCATTTGGCAAGAGGAGCTGGCTGGTAACACAGGTGCCCAAGAGCATGCACCTCTCCAAAGGAGGATCCTTCTCCTCTGTCAGATTGTCCTCATTTAGTACATGGAAACCTACCAGCCACAGCCCAGGGCATGGGAGGAGATGGGCTCTTCTGTTAATGATTTTGCTGATTACAAGAACATGTATTTAATTGCAAAGTGCATGACTGGTATGTTCCAGGCACACAGTGTGTCGCCAGAGAAACTGGGGAAAGGGAGTTGTTTGTTCTCCCAATAGGTCAGGCTTTTCTCTCTTCATTCCTCCCTGTGTTCTGTATGTGTGCATATTAATCGATGTAGGCAGTCCTTAATTATAGGAAAATGGTACTTACTGCTTCTCAAATCAATGTGTCTTCTAAAGCAGGTGTTAGTGGGTACGAACATTTCTATGAGCAAAATTGAAAAGTTCTGCTTTGCACTAGAAGTTGTTTTCACTACCCGGCCAAGTCCGACCTGATCTTTCAAGCAAGTAGCCTTCAAAGGAAAGAAAAAAATATTTTCCTAACTCTCTAGAACAAATGATTGACAGCCAAATGCCTTTTTTTTTCTCTTGGAGAAAATATATTAGTGAGGTGTTTTTCAGAGGAGAGTTTTCAGTACCTGTGCTCAGTGAATGCAGGTAACTCTAGTGCCAGGGTCCTTGGACACTGAATGTTTGTCCATACAGAGGATCTGAAAGGTGAGGGTTCATGGCTCTTAGTTCCAGGGCTGTGGTTTTGGCTGCCCTGCAGCAGCTGACTGGTCATGCCAAGTAGAGTTAGTCTGGTGCAGTTCTGGCTCTAGAAAAGCTTGGTGTGCTGGGGGACATAGGATGTGAAAGTTGCATGTATGTCCTGTATGTTTTAAATGGAAAATTACACCCTAACACCCCGAAGGCATTAACTTGTTTGGGCTGTAACCGTGTCAGCAAGCAGTGTGTACATAATGTGTGTTAATATAGAACCTGCTAGTTACAAATCTGAAGGAGTGTGGGAGGTTTTGGGAGGGTGTTACTTAGAAAGGGTGCCTGTAACCTTCTAAGTTCTTCCTCCTTGGAAATCCTTTCCCATGAGCTACCGGCTATTTTAAAATTCAGAGATGGCTTTCAACGGTTGGGATGTTTACTTTAGGTGAATGTTTCCTTTCTAAACTGAAGGAGTGTGAACCTTAACAAATGAAATGCTCGTTCTGAAAGTGCAAATGCCTTCCAGTCTAGGTTTCCCACGGTGCTGTATATAGAATGCTCTGCAGCATGGGGGGAAACACAATGATCATTTTGAACATACATCAAAATGTGTCTAGCTTACCTAATATTTTTCACTTCAACTGGCGTAATTCTATATGGAAGTCTTTCGGAAAGAAGTGGAAGGAAAAATGTCCTATCAGCATGTCTGGTTTTTAAAATTTTGAAATATGAAAAAAAGTAAACCAGCTCATTTGAAATAAGGAAGACAGAGGTTAAATGGTAGATGGTTTTTAGAACGTGACTTCTGAATCAAAACCAGCTAAAGATAAAAATAAAAAAGGGAAGGAGAAGTTTGGCAGCAAATAAAATGACTGATTTAGCTTTAGATTTGTTATTCTGCTTTCAACAATATCCAGATTGAAACCTAGTTGGTGTCTGGTGTTTAGGCACATGGATGGTTTGTACTTAATCAGTACTCCAGTTTTCCCTTCCTTTACACTTCGGGCATTAACACATACCCGTAGAAGCCATAGGTAAGATCTTGCCTTACCATTTCTATAGCATCAGATCCCTTGATTGTCTTTCCACTTGCCCTGGGGAATTGAATATGGACAAAGGGAAAGGGGTTTTTTTGTCTTTTGTTGATGGTGAATAGTGTGGCCATATTATCTTTATTGTGCATGATTTTAGAGTGTTCTCTTGTCCAAAATAATTCTTGTTTCAAAGTATAATGTGCTATTGCCTAGATTGAGGGGCATGGTGCGTGGACATAAATGCCCAACTTCCTTTCAAAAATTAATTTATCTGGTCTCTTTCCTGACCAGCGCTTGTTATCACAGAATGGTAGGAGCTGGAAGGGACCTCTGGAGATCATCTAGTCCAACTCCTCTGCTAAGGCAGGTTCACCTAGAGAAGGTCACACAGAAATGCATCTAGGTGGGTTTTGAGTATCTCCAGAGACAGCGACTCCACCTCTCTGGGCAGCCTGCTCAAGTGCTCCATCACCCTCAAAGTAGAGCTCCTCCTCATGTTTAGACGGAACTTCCTATGTTCAGGTTTGTGCCCATTGCCCCTCATCCTATCACAGGGCACCGCTGTAAAAAGACTGGTCTCATTCTCCTGACATCTACTCTTGAAGCATTTAGAAGCATTGATGAGATGTGTTCCAGGACAGTGGCATTTGCATGTGAGGCTTTCTGTCCTCCAAGATACTCAGGGCAGTTGCAAATGCTTAAATTACATGATAAAATATATATTTAATAATATATGTGTGTGTATATATGCATGGAGATAAACCAAACAAAGGTATGGGAAAAGAGGGAGAAGGGGCTGAGGTTTTTTTGACCAAGGCAGGAGGAAGGTGTTAACTGTTCTCCATTGTCCTTGGTGGTTGTAACATCCTCCCACTTTGCGCTTGTATTACACATGGTCAAGGAGTATCAGATACAGCTCTACACCTTCTCTATTCACCATGTCCAAATCGAGCCCTGAGCCTTCACTCACCAGTTCTTTTCCTTCCCAGCTAAAGCTATTAAAAGATTTTACCTGGCAAAGCACACAGCTATCAAACTGATGGTAAGCAAACCCTCAGGTAACTCTCAGTGATGTTTTGCTGCACTGACAGCTGATCTGACAACCTGATGCATTATAAATGCCCACTTTGGGAGTGTGCTTAATCCTAGCATGGAAGAATGCAGGAACAGCTCAGTTCAAATGCTGCAAATGAGTCCATCTGGATCGTGTTTTAAAGCTACAGTGATAGGATTTTAAGGTGTGTGGTAAGAGGCCTTATAGATTTTGTGTAGACAAGGAATTTGGTAAGAGAGCCAAAGATAGGTGATTAAGTTGTCCCCCCTGTAAGAAACACCAGCTGGCCTCACTCACTGATTCCCAGGCACAGATTGCCCCAGATAGCCAAATACATCAGAGATTGCCGGAAAATTTTTGTCAGGCATAAATGAAAACTGAGTGTTTTTCCGTGTCAGTTGTTAAATCATTCGATGCACAACCCAGGGTAGTTTGAGTCAGACTTTTGAAAACGTGTGACCCTATTCCGGACTGATGTATCAGGCACCAAAACTGCAGAACTTGTGACTGAAGGGACCTTTGTCTCTGTGTCATATTTCTTGCTGCCCTAGAACGCGGTGGAGGGTTTGGGATCTCTGGTCAAGCTGTTGTTTACAACCATTTGTTCTTGCTGCTCTGGGTTTTAGCTCACTAGCAGGAGCTCAGGATTCATATTAATGTGAAATACAGGCCTGCTAATGTAAGTCATCCAACTTGTACCAAACTCAGGGGCAATACCATGGCCATTATCACTAATGCTATGAGGGGAAATGCTGCTAATGTGAATAATCTTATAATGAATAGTCATTTTAATAACTTCTGGTTCTGTATCTCATCCAAAAGGCAAGCACATGTTCTGATAACTTAAAGGACTACATAGCTTTTGTGAAGGAGGTAGCACAGAAGCTTTTAAGTTGTATATCCAACGTGAAGCAGGCTTCCTTCAAAATTTGAGGTTACTTACCTTGGCTTTTGCATTTTCTGGCCCTTATCCGACTGCAGAGGGCTTGTTTCCTACGGCACCACTCAGCTGTGATGCAGTGGTTATGATCTTTGTCACTGAATGATCTACAGAAATAAAAACAAGACCCTTTATTGTTTAAAATGAAATAAGATGTTCCTTAGCTGGAAGCAAGCGTGCATTCACATCATCTGTGAAGCAAGCACAGAGGGAAGCAGCTGTGTATATTGAGGAGTGGGTTAGATCACTGCCCTCTCTTTCAAGTGTTGAGAAAGTAGAAATTTAGGCTAAAGGAAGCATTGTGTGCCCTAGTGCAAGTTTTCTAGATAATGCTGTGTTTGTATTTGATGGATCTGCTTATTAGCTTGCTTACAAAACTACTAGACATTGATTATTCTGAGAAAGTCCCTCTGGATAAACTGAGAATTAATCTGCAACAGATAATGCTTAGGCCACTACTCTCTTACGGTAATTTGCACTTCTATAAGATACTAAAAATGTTTTTAACGAGTCTCACAATAAAAATAATAGCAATAATAGTGCATTACAATAGCTTTCTGAATTTTGCTCCTGGCTGGAGAAGTGAATTTGAGGCTTGAGGTTGGAATCTAGTTTTTCTTTGGCCTTTGCTGAGATTGGCATGACCTCCTCATGTGAAGGTGTCAACATTTAGCCTGTATTCAGGGCTATGCTATAGCTGTTGATCTACCACCCAAGGACCCCTCCCCAGCAGAGAAGGGGGATCAGGAAAGGAGGAGACCCAAGAGTTGAAATGAAAATGGGTAATGAAGCAGCAAAACCAATATCAATGCCAATGTAAAATATACACAGGTATACTCAGCCCAGGGAGTGTGTGATGGTCACAATAAACAGGAAAGCATCCTCGGGAGCAGGAGTGAGCCGCTCCAGGGATGGAGAGGAGCAGGAGGAGCAGCCTGAGCTCAAGCAGGAGGATGCCCTGTCCTCGGCACACTTCCCCATTTATCCTGAGTGTGATGTTCACGAACTGGGATACTGAACTGCCCGTAGCCAGCTCAGGGCAGCTGCTGGTTCTGGAATTAATGACAGACATCACTGCAGCAACCTCAGGCAGAGAGAAGATCTTCTCCAGGTTCCAGGAAGAAGCGGACAAAAACTTTACAAACCCAATTATTTACAGGAATTGTTCCTCAACAGGAAATAGGGCAAGTCCTGCTCTGAATTTATGTCTAACTTAACCTTAAAGCAAGAAGCCAGAATGTTGTGAACAGAAAAGCACTTAAATGGCTCACTGAAGAAAAACTCATCAAGAGCAATTCCACTTGAGGAACCATTGCTCGTTTAGGAAGTTCCTTCAGCTGCAGGTCTCTGGAGGCTGCAAAGATACTGGGGATGAACATTTGTTTCCCCTCTGCCTGTGTTTCCCAGGCTGCTGTCTGTCAGGGTACCAGCCTAGCCCTGAGGTTTGCAGAAGGGACATAATAGGTAGATGTAAAACCTTTACTCAAAATACTGACTTCTATGACCTGGCTTTACCTCAACCTATGCAAGCTCGTGTCTTGTTAGAACACACCTGGATGTTTTACGGGTTGGGTAACTTCTCATCTGGGTAGATGTTTGGGGTTTTTTTGAGTTCTCTCAGAACCTCTAAGAGATAGCCAAAGGAAACTTCAGATCTTGCTGTCTGCCCCAGTAGGTCTATTGTTATGTTAGTTAGAAATGAGACTAATTGAAATCCATGTCAATTTAATTCTTAATGAGATGCCCTGTCTGACTGACTATTTTTAATAGTTGCTTTATGATCCTCTGGGAAAATTGAATCTTAACTACACTTGTAGGAAAAGGTTGTCCTGTAACCACCAAGAATTTGTAGGATTGGAGGCTTAGATCTGAAAACTAATTTTTTTTTTAAGCTAGAGTAATTTTATTAGGATGATGATCTCACAGTTAATCTTAGTGGTTGCCTTCTGAACCCACAACAGTGTTTTTCTAAGATTCTGAGGTGGGTCTTGCTAAGCACCAATCATTACACAGCCTCTTGCCCTTTTCTTAGTGCCAAACAAAATGTAGCTCTAAGCTGTAGAGACTCTCAGAATCCTCAGTGCCTGGACAGAGAGGCAACAAGTTTTTATCTGCTGCTCTGTATGTTTCTTCTTGATGTCTGTACAAGCTTTGGCAAGCTAATTTGCCACGAGAGTTTTCATCTGAATTTACCTGAGGATCTAATGAATTAGAACCAAAGTTGTGGGAACCAGGTGTAGAGCCAGGGCTGAAGTGCCCTAATTCAGGGAATAGCCGAGTCAACCAGTTTGGCTAGAAAATGATTTTCCCCTTGCCTCATAATCATGATATTATGCAGGTGCCCCATATCAAAATGGTATCAGACAACCATGGCAATCTTAATATAAAATCAGATTGGATGTAGAATAATATCCAACTTTTTTCACTCAATTAAGAAGGATTACGGACTAGGTTTGGATATTTTCCAGATTCCTTGAACTCTACCTTACTTTTTCAAGAGTCTCATTGATTTGAGGGGCAAAGAGATTATTCCACTTAATCCCTATGAAATGTGTTCTTTCACCCAAACTGCACATTTCTAGAGAAAGTACCAGGGGGTACCTTTTCAGGCTGGTTTGCACGATACAGATGTATAAAATCTGCGTAGGTGTGTTTAATGAATCATGGTATTTTTTTGCATGTCAGAAGTAAATAATGACAAAGGCGAACCTCATGAGGTTTAATAAGGACAAGTGTAGAGTCCTGCATCTGGGGAGGAATAACCCCAGGCACCAGGACAGAATAGGGGTTGTCCTGCTGGAAAGCAGCTCCAGGGAGAAAGACCTGAGAATCCTGGTGGACAGCAAGTTGTCCATGGGACAGCAGTAGGACCTTGTGACCAAGAGGGCCAATGGTCTCCTGGGATGCATTAAGAGAACTGTCCAGCAGGTCTAGGGAGATTCTCCTCCCCCTCTACTCTGCCCTGGGGAGACCACACCTGGAATACTGGATCCAGTTTTGGGCTCCCGTATTCAAGAGACAGGGATCTACTGGAGAGAGTCCAATGGAGGCTACAAGGATGATTAAGGGACTGGAACATCTCTCCTGGCTGAGGTAATTTTTCATTTTCCTGCTGTTATCATGCATGTGGGGAGATCTTGATCTAGATTCCGCTTGACCTCATCAACAAAACATTTGTTTTCTCAATGAAGAAGCACATCTATGTGAAACTACTCATTGCAAATTCCTACCTTTCAGCAAATGTGGCTTTTTTATTGTTATTTTTCCTAATGACTAATCTCCAAGGTTTTCAAATGAAAAAAAAAAGTTTGATGCGAAACATGAGTGGTCAGCTGTTCAGTAACTGGTCTCTATTTGTAAGTACCTATTTGACAGCACCTATTGATCCTTTCTGCTTGGACACATGATGTTTATATTCCCAATTAAATTAAGAACATGAAAGACTGAAGGATGGCTACAGCTCTTCTATAAACAGAAAGCTTGATTTTGAGTTTACATGTATTAGTGCACTGGCATCCCATAAAATATATATTTTGAGAGATTTCAAGACAAAAAAAAAAGGCAAAAAAGAAAATAGTTGGTGGGGTTTTTTTCCTGCAATCCAGTGCTATCCAGGACCACAAGATCAATTTGAAGTTTTGTACATCATGTGTCTTGAAAGTTGATTTCCATTTCCGAGTTAGCACTTAAATGCAGTTGACCTGTGTGTGTTTTTTGAGATTTTTAAGTGGGCATAGGTTGAACGTGGTCGATGTTGCACATGCAGATTTGTCTTTTTTTTTCAGTAATGCCCAGTGTGGCAACCTTTGTCCCTTTCTAAGTGATGTATGGGCTCTTTTACAATAAGCACATTTTAGAAATGGCAGAAAAGGAAGCACCATCTCGGGGTTGAATATTGTTTGAAGTATTTTTGTAGCCTGTCCTCTTCATTAAGTGAAAAGGTATTGAAGGACTATATTGCCCTTTTTGGAGTGGGAGTTAATCGAATTTCCTGCATGTGTGTATTCTGGCAGGAGATCAATTTAAATGTGAAGGTTTAGGCAAGGGTATTCTCAACTGGTTCTTGATTTGTCGGCCTCATACAAGCACGTGGGGAACTGGAGCTTGGCTTGGTTGTGTCGTGTGTTTATACACATCTGCGCTGCTTTTTGCTTTCTGATGCAGCACAAGCAGCAGCTTCCCTATCATCCTATTGCTGTCTGTGAGCACCTGATAAGGAGGAGGAAGCACGAGCAGATAAGATGATGGAAGCTGCCACAGATTTCAGCCTTGCGCATTTGAAGGGGCAGCCGAGTCTTACAGTGACAATCGAGTGCTGTTTGCTTGTAATAGCCTTTTGGAGAGGGAGAGCCTTGAGAACACGATGCTTCTCTCTTTACTCTTTAGTACAAAATACTGAAGTTAAAATCTTGAGCCTTATTATATGACTCAGTTTACAGACTGAAAACAATATAGTTTCACATAATGTACTAAGAGATGAGGTTGTCTGATTACTTAGTTTCTTCAAATCATTTTTTAGAGTGAGAGTACTTGGCCAAGTGGAGAGCAGACGGGCAGCTTCCCAGTAAAGTTTTGCTGTGTAGAGTCAGGAATAGCAGATGGGGGCTATGAAGCCCCTGTGTCTGCTTTGCTGTTGGTGTTTCCTGACCCCAGAAGGAGGGTGTCAAGGTGGTCCCTGGTTAAAAAAGGTGCGGTGAAATGGGACACACACACACTGTGTTTTGGAAGACAAAGAGCAAAGGGAAACAAACAATTAATTTCTCCTGTAACATGCCAAACAGTGAGTGAGAAGACAGATTGTTCATTGACTTAAATTCAGTCTAATAAGGGGTATTTAGGTAAGCTTGGTGGAGGCTACAAGGCCCAAGTTCAGTGTGACAAAATATTAAATACCAGTGAGGCCTATGAACCTTTTCAGAAATGACTGTAAGCTTAAAAAAAATATTAGATCAGCAGATATTGGTTCTATACCTGTTCATTTTCCTGCTGGCAGTTACTATCTGTCTATCAATACAGATATGATCTGCTCATAGAGGCATGAGAATCTGTACAAGTTTGGGGGTAATTGTTTTCCACACACCTGAGACAGACACCAAACAGCTTGTTCTACTGCACAGCACAAATACAAAGAGCTGAATGTTTTTAATTCTTCCTTTTGTTTCCTCTAAGTATGGGTGGACAGACTGCAATGTGTCTGGCTCATACTTCTGGAACAGTCCCTGAGCTGAACAGACTTTCATCGATACACAGATTTCTTCATTTGTGTTGTGAAGAGAATATTTATCTGAGGTTTTGCTGCACTTTGCTTAAACTACAACAAATGCCTATTTTCTGTTCTTAGGTTAAATAAATGAAAAACCACTTGGGGCCAAGCCTCTCAGAGGACATGGCTGTGCTGTTTATGTCTAGAAGCTGAGGTGGTAGTGTTCCATCGCTTTAATGCATTCAGGTGTGAGAACATGACTTCTCTTTTCCTTAATTTCAGAGAGGAAACACAATTTCTGCCTCTTTAGAAGGTGATTCATCAGTTTATTGGAGAATATGTTGATGAAAACTGTCTCTGAAGTAGTTAATTGCAGTGGAGATTTCATGACTTGTTGTGAAACTTCAGTATAGGTTTCTATTCCATCTTGGGGGAAAAGAACAAAAGACAAACTGTATGTAAGAGTACAAATTAAGAGGTGCCATGAATCAGCTTTGCAGAGCAACGAGAATGCTGTGAACCTATTACTGTGAAAAGTAAGTCTTTGGTTTTGCTTCATGGCCCTGCTCTACACGTGCTGTCTGAGTTCACTTTGGGGCAACACTAATGTCACAGACAAATAGTTATATCTATCAAATCATATAGGAAGCACTAAAGGAAAGAAGTTTTCACTGTTTTGTCTCCAAAGTCAAGAGTAGCTTGGCAAATTTAAGGTCAGGCACGAATGCTGCCTAGCAGATGAGAGACTCGGTGACTTGAGCAGAGGATGTTTGCTGCAGTGCCGCAGTTCAGACCAGGTAGTTGGAGTCATCTGTCTTTTGGAGGCCTCCTGAACAACCATAGTGAGGCCAAGGACACTGAAAACTGCTTGGATAACAGACGCTTTCTTCATAGCGGAAGGCAGGGAACTGCTGAAAAGGACGATTAATGGGCACTGTTTGGAAGCGGGAAGCTGAGAGGGAAGGGTCAGGAGCTTTTCTCAATGGCAAGTGTAGTGATGTCCTTTCACAGCAAAGGTACTTTCAGTGCTGCATGGGACAAGGCACAAAAAGGGGGGAAAAGCCTTTCCAACTAAACCAGCTGTATGATTCCAGGTGCAAGTCTCTTGTTACACTGTCTGTGTGAGCACTGTTAACATGCCACGTGGTCTTAGCCAGCCAGACTTGGAAGCCACAAATTCCAGTGACACTGACACCCGCTAGGTGTATCGGCTACGTTTTGAAAACCAAGCCAACACCTCTACAAATAATACAACTACTAACTTAGCTTCTGTACAATGGGAAACAATCAATCAGGGTAGTTTCTGTGCATACTTGTAAGTACAGCTATCTTTAATTTTTAATTCATTCATACACTTTTAAAATGTATTATCTTGAATGTCTGCTATAAAGAAATCTGGGATTTCCAAATAATAGAAACCGCTGTGATCAAAAGATGAAAAACTCACTAAAAATAATGTTGACTCCTACACTATCATGGCAAAGTATTATTTCTGAGAATGGCTAATACACTCAAATGAAACTGAGAATCCAAAATTTTCCAGGCATTATGGAAAATACTATGGTTTTTGTTTTGCTGAAGCCTGTTTCTTCAGTCCCAATATACATCTGAAGGGTCATCCAATGAAATCCATGGAAGAAGAGGAGTTCAAAATACTTTCTTACTCTACCCTAACGTTGATTTTTGTGGCCATTTTACAACTGTTCCCTTAAAGTGAAGCTACGGAAATGGGCATATTTTTATGCCAGGGAAAATTCTTTGTGGCTTAACAGTTGCAGAATTAACTGCTTTATCATAGCTGTCCCGTTTTTCACTCCTTAATCTAAAAGTAAAGTAACTTTTGTTTTGCTGGAGTATGTCTGGAGCTGCTCTGAATAACTAAACTTTCACTGAAAGGAGCGTTGTGCAGTAGCTATTCTGTAGGAAGTACGTAGCTCAGTTTCCCTTAGGGATAGAAAGGCCTTAGTGCCTTCAGCATTAAATCAGCTCTTTAAATAAATCAATATATTTCATTTTGGAAATTCTGCAAAACTCAGTTTGAAAATCCACCTGGGTTATGTATGTAAGAAGTATTTTCCATCTTTAAGGAACTCAAATTAGGAAGAAGACACGTTAAAAAACATTCAAGTAGAAGAAATTATTTAGAAGCGAACTTTGAACAAAAGTAAAAAGACCGAAGCGTATAATATAGAAAAATTTAGTATTAGACACCAGAAAATATTCTTTAAGTTCTACAAAGCCCTTTCCTTCCCAGCATATAAACAATGATTCCTAGTGAAGTATGATTCCAATAAATCCTCTGTTCATGGTGCATTGACAGTGACCCCAAGCATCCCATTTTTGAGGGGTTTATGTGAAGCCTTCTGGAAGATATCTGTTATCTTTGATTGCCATCTTGAAAAATACCTTTTTTAGTCTATTGAGACTGCACTCCCTCTGACTGCTTTTGAGCATGTGCTCCAGTTGATGAATTTTCAAGCCCAGGCTAAGTCCCTTTAATATCAGAAGACTTTAAGAAGGGGTTAATGGTAAGCATAGGCTTAAGCACTCTAGGAGATGTGCAGACAACTATTACTGTCACGGTTTGGGACATCATCTCTTGTAATTGTACATACTACTTGGCCAGATGTTTCTGCTCATCCAGCGGAATGGCAGGAGAACCGCAGATGTGCCGAGTCCTGAGCCATAGCTGGGACCTAAGCAGCTCAGCTAAGATGCTGAGTGGTGATGGGCAGCTGCTCTGGAGCCAGCACAGGGGTGGTATCCCTGGCAAAGTTCCAGGGAGGACAGCAAGGACAGCCACATCTTCCCTGGCCTTGGGCTGAGCACAGCCCTCGCCATCTTCAGCTCTTCCCACTTCTTGGCTTCTGCTTCTGGTACCTCCTTTCTGTCGTCAGCAAGAGAGAGCCTGATTCAGTTTGCCTTTGTTGGTGGTTTTGCTAGTTTGGGAGAAGCTCACCCTACGTGGAAAAAGAACTATTTGTTTAAAAGAGTCTGTAATGAGAGATGACTGCAGTAATTGCAGGCTGTTAAATTTGCACATTTGAAGGTTAATGGATGTACTGCACTCGGATACAGCCAAATATCCAAGACAGATGATTCTGTTTTTAAAAATAGACTGATTGTTACAAAACCAACAAGTGAATAGAGATGAAACACCAAATGTCCACCTGATTCTAGTACTATAAAATGTCAATGACCTAGAGTAGGGAACCTCATGCCAGTTTAACTATTGCTGCTCTTATAGAAAGTGACAGAAGCAAGTCTGTGTAGGACAAGGCTTAAGCCTTGTCAGTGTGCTGATATTAAACAGGGGTCCAAATCAGCTCCCTATGGCTGAGACACTTTTTTTTTCTGGATGGGAAACTCGTGTGTCAAAGCTTGATCAAGTAGAATACAGACAAGTCAAACAATTCCATGCGTGTCCAGCATGACTGTTCCAACAGCGCTTCCTCAAGGCCTGCAACCAGAAAAGAGAGGGCTGCGTGTACAAAACATGTAGCACATCAGGGAGGGAACAAGTTTCTTCCAAGTGTATCCACACGTGTCTATATGCAGAACATATCTGTGAAATGCTGACCTTTTCATTCCCCCTACAAAGTACTGGCAGTACTAGCTCCTTCATTTCCCTTTTTGCCGTTGGCGGTGGGAGCTGCAGCAGTGTGGCCTGGCTGCTGCTTCGTAGTTTATGCTTCCAGAGCCAAATGTTGGTCCCAGGGAAATTGAGTTCTGCCCTGCAAGGGAGGGATAACCTTGCTGAGGAAGATTACAACTTGGCCTTGATAGCACCCAGTAGATTTAGCCAGCAACGTATACGTAATGCCTGAGCTCTGTGTTTACTTCTGAACACAGCTCTTGTGAGGATTACTTGGTGGGATGTGTTTGTTTCTACATTTGTTAGATTATATAATCTTGACAGAGTTTTTTAAAACCAGATATTGCATTCAACACAGGGATGTGACCTGGCTGCTCACGGAGCAGAGGATTTCCCTCTGAATGCTGGCTGTGGTCAACAATGGTTTTCTCCTGGTAGGAGTGTTCGTGGGATAGGTTTTTTGCAGCAAGGAAGAGTATTTGGTCTTCAGCTTTCTAATTAACTGTGGGGGTTTGTGTGTGATTGTTGTTGTTGTTACCCCCATGGTCTTTTCAACAGTAGGATTCACTTCCTTTGTCTTGATCTAGATGATTGCCTTTTCTGTGTTTGATGAAAGGAGCCTTGGGCAAGTGGGAGGAGAGGCAAGACTGAAAGCAAGGGGATGAGTGATTATTGAATGGAACGGGTTTATTGGGCTCCTGTCCTACCTTATCTTGCCGTGGACTGCTTGCAAGTGTTCAGCAGCTCCTGCTGGGCTTGGAGAAAACTGCAGTGACCTTCTGCAGGCAAATGCTGTCATTTGTCTTGGAAGAGAAGCCTTTATGCGTAACTATTAATATCAAAAAAAACCCTAAAACTGTAGTTCTTAGTCTCACCGAAGTCCTCCAATGCTGCAAACATCTCTTAGAACAAGGCCGAGTGTTTGCCTTGTGAGGCATCTCTGCTGACCCTTCTGTGTCTGTACTCACACCTTTCCAAAACTGATCCCCTTCATGGAGTGGTATGTTTGGACCCCCAGGAGTGATTTGCATCAGCATTAGTAGAAAAAGCCTGCATGGATAAGCAGGAAACCATGTGCTTTTATTTTTTTAGCAGTGTCTTGTAATGTTAGTTTGTTGCAGAAGTCACCACAAAGTTGGGTTTTGTTTTTTGTTGGGTTTTGCCCAATAAAAATTTTTAAGGGGAAGAAAAAAATCTGACCTGCTCTAATTTAAGGGTGGTGTTAGAAACAGTCTTTTTTTTTTTTACTGTAGTCAAAGAAATTAAATAACTGCTCTTCCATTGCTGCTTTACAGAAATTATATTGTCTTCAAGGCCTGACCCTAAGAAATGCCAAGCTGCTACATTCAGTATGTGTAGGCATGTGACATTTTCCTAATGTGTATTCCTAACATGCTTTCTATTACAAAACATAAGCAGATCGTGGAAGCAAATATATTCCTGCTGTTGTCTGTGCCCTTAGGTGCCTAATCTGTCCATTTCAGGCACTCAGGCATCCTTTCTTTTCTCCTCTTATCTTTTTAATGAACAGGAACACAGCAGAATAGGATATGTAGGCCCTTGTCCGTGCTGACTTAGAGAGCTGAAAAGAATCTTGTTTGCAAGGTATGCCAGCTGTGGAAGAGAGGAGAAAGATGTCTCTTCAGAGATGAACCGAGGGTATAAACACAAGGTTTGAAACGCATCCTTGATGATACGCTTTGGCTTAATTTTATATTTGAATCTTAAGAATCACCTATATATTTTTTTAAAAAAACGTTCAATCTGTTGTCATCTGGCCATACAAATTTCTGTTCAACAATGAACTACAAAAGTGACCCTTTGGCAATTATATTAATGTTCATCTGGCAAAGTTTTGAAATTCCATAATCATATAGTTGTTACCAACATGGGTTGCTTTTTTTCCCTTCTCAACTTATAAAAGTCAGAGAGCCTGTTTTGAGAGAGTATTTAATCCAGATAGAGAGATTTCTCTCTACCTGCTTGGAGAAGGAACATAAGAGCACAGGAGAGAGTAGTGAGTCCTATATTTGGGTGCTGGTTGTGGATTTGAGATTTGCAGGGGTGGGGGGAGCAAAGAAACTAAACTGCAGTGCTGACACTTGGATCTTGCAATTAGGCCTGGCTTGTTCTCTTGCGCTAAATTTTACAGTTTCACAATTTTCCAAGTCATTGGCATAAACATAGAAAATAGACAGTATAATGCACTGTTAAATCAGCTTTAGTGGAAACTTCTCATCATGAAAATGTAACTGAAGCTATTATTTTCGTGGCAGCTTAGTGTTATAATGGCAGCACACTCCACTGATGAGTGGAATCTCAAGATTCAGAACATGCTCCCTGCTCACATCCTCGAGAAGAGAACATAACTTCAGATACAGTCACACTCTAGAGAATGACTTCAAGTCACTCAGCATATATCATCAGGCCAGATGTAAACCAGGAGAATGTGGAGTGAGTAAAGCCACTTAATGCACTACTCTTGTCTTCCTCGCTGAAGAGCGTGCAAAAAGGGTATTGGAGTGACGAGTGCAAATAAAGCATCCTACTTCGTTCTGGCCTGATTGTCAAGGGCGTGGGGATGGCATTGTTGTGTGGCACAGAGACACACTTCTGCTGAACTCCTTTTGAGATCACCAGTGAGTCAGGAAGAAGTACCCAGGTGCCTTGGAGCACAGAGCTGTCTCTAGCACTCTTCAGCACACTCATGCAGCTTTTCTAGCATCATAGATCATAGTATCATAGTATTGTCAGGGTTGGAAGGGACCTTAAAGATCATCTAGTGCCAACCCCCCTGCCATAGGCAGGGACATCTCCCACTAGAGCAGGTTGCCCAGAGCCCCATCCAACCTGGCCTTCAAAACTTCCAGGGATGGGGCTTCTACCACCTCTCTGGGCAACCTGTCCCAGTGTCTCACCACCTTCATGAGGAAGAACTTCTTCCTAAGTTAAAGGATGTTCCTTCTTGAGAGGTTATTGGAAGGAATTAATCCAGCATTTCTTACTGAAATGTCTGTGTTGTAAAATGGTAATTCATTGAAATCAAAACTTTTTTTTTAACGGGAGAGGGCTTGTTCCAAGGCTATCCTATCATATTTTGTCTTTTAAAATCCATTTTACAGAAGAAGTTTTTACATTGTTGAAACATCAGCTTTGAACAATTTCTTTTTATAAACTCTACTATTTGAAACACATAAATGGAAGCTTAAATTGAAACAGATAAGAGAAAATGAATAGATGCAATGGAAAAAAAAATGAAGTTGAATTTTTCATTCTAATTTAAATGAGGGATATCTTTTTAAAAGATCGCATTCATATTGGCTGGTAGGGTGTTTCTCACTCTAATCTAAAACATTAAGGATGGGAAAATATCTGGTTGAAAATAAGCAAGCAGAGTAAAATAACAGTAAATTTCTGCTCATGTAGAAGGATTTTAACTCCTGGTATCCTTACATCAGTTTACCACTGAGGACTACGAGAGAACCCACTGATGTTTGCCCCCACTGTGTCTCTGCTCACAGATGACCTTTATAAGTGAATCCTGCGCACCTCAATCAAAACCTCAGGCGAGTTCCAACTTTGTAGAGATTGCAAATTCGGTACTAAGGATTGCTTGCTGCTGCTCTGCAATAAATCTGTATTTCTGAGCCCATTTCAGATGCAGCTGTTGCACAAAGTGATAGATCAGCATCGGAGGAACCAGCCCTGAGCTTAGTTATGATACCCATATTGGGTTAATAAGCAAATCATCTGTAAATTGATAAAAGATGGTACAAGACAGTGTGGAAAAACTATGGAAATACATCTGTCTTTTCCTTAAATCTCTTCTCATTGTCTCCACACATCATGCTGATAGAGAATAAGCTGGAAAATCAGAGCTGGTGCTATCCCAGGAAAGTCTAGGGGACCTGTACTATTTCATAGGAGCTTCCAAAGAGGGACTTGCACAAAAATGACCATAATGTGGAGGTGACAACAATGTTACCCTGACTGTCTAATTGTATTCCACTTGCTACTGGAGCAGATAAAACCAGATGTGTAATATATGGACTTTGCTATGTCTGGGAGGCAGCCTGCTTTCTGTTTTTTTTTTTTAACTCTAGCAATGCCATTCTCTCCAGAAAGATTCACTTTAAAGGAGGGAGGAAAAAAGAAAAATAAACTTGTAATCATTTCTTATAACTTGCAGCAAAGGCACTTGATGAGAAGTTCATTTTTTTTATTATTTTGAGGGACAAAAAGAAAAAAAACAACAATCAGTAATGGTCTAAACATGGTATTTCTCCTCATTAAGAAGCCATTTGTGTTCAGAAAATCTGAGTCTGCCAAGCTTGCGTTACTGGCAAGATACCTTTCTGATAAAGCATCTTTGCCTCTGTTGGACAGCATTTTAACAGCAGTGTTCTTCTTGCCTATCAGATGAAACTGCCTGTGATCAGCTGGTCGATGCGTATCTTCTAATTTGTAATGGATATTTCTGTGTTTTCAAGGAAATGTTTAGACTGAAAGTTGGGAAGAAACAGACTTCAAAGGCTGTAAATATATGTCAATGATTCTAAATACAGAGATGACAAGTGTGCCAAAATCTGATTTTGAAGTGTGACTGACTCAAGCCTTACAGGATTATATTATGGATCTTTCTCCTACTGTTAGTCATAAACCTATAGCCAAGCCATAATTTCCTACAAAGCTTGCAAGTATTTAGACAGGATTATCTAAGCGAGTGGAACGCTTTGCTTTGCAGGAAAAAAATCTTGGGAAGCAAAAGGAAAAAAAACATAGTAAGTCAGTGATTATCATCAATCAGACATTCAACATCTGCATTTTGGGAACATAAATTTTTAATGGCATTTGGGGTGACAGATTTTTCTTATGCCTTTTCTAGATGTACCTGTTTACATCCAGCTTCCTGCAGTTAGATTCTTTCAAATGAAATCTTACTGCAGCCGCATTGTCTAAATGGAGGATCTGGCATTTTTAGATAGAGTTTTAGGGCTCTTAAACGTCATCAGAAAATGCTATTCTGCTAGTCAGGGGCCCCAGCTTCCAGCTTGTTCCACTGATTTAGTGAAACGGTGCTGGCAAGAAGTATGGCAGCGTGCATGCGAGGAGAGCCTGCCTCAGGCTGGAGGGTAGAGAGCGAGGCAGGATTTCTTTCACTTTAAGTCTTAGGCTTAATCTTTCAAAACGTAGCAGGATGACACGGAGCTACAAGGTTTTGTTCGTGTTTGTTTAGTTTTCTTTAGCCAAAATAATTATCAAATCCCTAGTGTGAGCGCAATGATCTCATTGGTGTTAAAACTAGAGAGTGGGAACAGAGTGCTGTTTCATGAAAAGTTTCGTGCCTTTGTCTTTTTGTTCGTTCTCTCCTTGAAAAAGAACCAAAGTGCCTGAGCCTATCTTTGGAAGAAAGATACTGAGACAGGAATCGGCCCCCTTCCCATAGAGTAGTAGCCCAGTGGGAAAGGCCAAGTACAAACACCTCTTCCAAATCTGGTCTTCCACACTAAAAAGCTTTCCCTTTGTGGTTTGTGCTTGTCAGTCTGACCCTGCACTATGTGGACAGGGCAGAAGAACTCCAGAACGAATCCTGTATCTGCCTGGTCTTGCCAAGCAGTTGCACTGTGAGCACGCAAATCTCTTTCCAGCTAATATTTCATTGAAGCTGACAGTTTTCCACAGAAAGCTTTGGTTTCAACAAATCAGCACTTTCCAACAGAGAAGTATTTTGCCAAAGAAATTCCCCAAATATTTAGTTGTGGTTGTGGTGGCTCCTCAGTAGGGGGAGTTCTGGTATGCTTACTTATAGCTTCATGTCCAAGGATTTGGAGAACAACACAAAGTGCTTCCATGACTGTGGTTGTTCTATGAGGAGGAAATAAAAGCCTCTAAGACTTCTGCTTGTCTTTAGGCTTCAGGATCTCTTGCTCTTTCTTTTTTGCACGTTCCTAAGTTAAACAGATAGCGTGTACTGGTTTGTTACATTACCATTTCCCCGTGGGACAAATTATTCCAGCGTGGACACCTTTCTGTCATTCAGCCTACTGGAGCAAAAGCAGTGAAATATTCTGGTGCGTAAATTGCCTTACCTTCAACTCATCGATTTGTTCTGCAATGATGTGGACCCATTAAGTGTTATCTCTGCCTCCAAAGATCACAAAAGCACTCCCTGCTCACTCCGCTTAGAGGAAGAAATGAATTTGAGTTACATGGGAAGAGCAGTAGGCAAAACTCTAGTTAATGCCAGGGGCTGGGAAGGTTTAATTTTCAGGTAACAAACAGACTAGGAAACAGGTAACTGTCTGGAATTTCTCTTCTTAGGGTAAGTCCTTTTTTATTCCTTTTCTGCTAGTCATGAACAGCAATTTAAAAAAAAAAAACCAAACCTAAGGGCAATTTATTGCAGGGTTTATTCTCTAGGACTACATTTTCTCCCCTTGTGAAAACAAGCCACTACAATAAAAAAAAATAAATCAGCTATCAGTTAAGAAAATGGCATTCCCTGTCCATCCACCTGCTTGCCAGATCTCACTCTCCTCTCTCAGCCAGAGTTGCCCTCCTGTCTGTTTGTCAGGCCTCGCGTATAGTACAGGGTATTGGTTTTCTGCGCGCGGTATTTATTGCATCTCTGCTTCTCCCCACCCATCCCCCTCTGCACTCTCTACCCTCCCTCCTTGTTAGACATGATTACATGTTGTTTGGCCTCATTCCATTTAGGTTACTTTGCTGTATCATCCTGAATTTGTGTGTAGCATAACCACTCCAAAGATCTCCTAGTTTGAACCAAATGATAGAGTAGGCAGAGTTCATTAAAATAAATAACAGCATAGCGTGAAACACAGCCCTGAAGTAATCAAAACTGAAATTTGAAAAAGTGACTCTGAGTGTGAAGAAGTCTGTTACATGCTGGCTGGTACAGGCAGAAATGGGGTCTTGAAAACAACCAGTTTTCTATGCTCTATTTAAACCTGTCAGCTCTCCAGACAAAGACATGAGTGGTTATAGCAGAGGAGAGAAAGCAGTTGGGAGGGGGATATGCGTGACCATACTATAGAACCTCCAGCCTGAATTTTTCTCTTGATCCCCAAAGATGGAATGTTCTTGATGTTGCTGTTACTGTTTTTCAGTGGGGCCAATGGCAGAGGAAAACCGTGATTTAAGCCTAGGAATGGAAATGTAAACTTTCTATGCAGTTAAATGCAGTTGACTCTGCCTCCTTCCACTTGCTCCCTTGTGTGTCTCGCTGTCCCATTTCTTTAGTGTGCTTGCTTTCAATGTTTGTAATGTTCCATTTAAAAATATCTCAGTGTTTTTTCCCCCTGCTTTCTTAAAGACTCTTTGTTCCTTAATTCAGCTTCAGTTCCCCAGGGCACTCAGATAATTACTACCAAAATTTTGCTCTTAAAATAAAGGCTCAAGGTTTACAGAGTGGTTTAGAAGGATGTGAGGTTTTGTACCTGTTACACACTGGACAGGGTGCAGCAGAAGAGGCTATGAAAAAATCTTATTCATATATTCTGCCATCAGCATTTGCTGCTGTCAGAAACAGGATTCAAGGCAAGATGGTCCAGTTCTGCAGCTCGTTATGTTCATCACTGCATTTGTTTCAGCAGCTCCTCCCTTGCAGCATCTACAAACTTACAAATACGGTGTATAAACCAAGTCAAAAGTATTCCCTGGTCACCGTGGTGGAACATACAAGCTGAAGATGTGGTGAAAAGCCATTTCTAGCTCTCTGCAGAGGCATCCTGTTGATAGGTATGACATTTCCATGATTTTTGCACTTGCAAATTGGAGCCTGAAGCAATTGCACATGACTCCCCGGTGTATTGGAAGCAGGCCTTGTGTAGGCACACGTGTGTACATTTCCTAATTGTGCAGTTACTTTAATGTTTCTTCAGTAGGCTCTTCGTTGTGGTTTTGATCTGTCTCTAGTATTAAATTCCATGGAGTACGTGAGTAGTTTGTGCATGCTGCTGTGTCCTGCTTTCAAGGGATAACAGTGGGTTAAAAATCTTATCCTGGTATGAGAGGCAAGAGGAAGAGAGAGTATTTTCAAGTATTTGCTGGAATGTGCTGTCTGGAATCAAAGGGGTTGAGATAGTCGAAGGAAGGCCCCATGGTAGATACTATGGGAACAACTGGTTTTATCTTCTAAATCACTCCAGGAAGGTTCATTTGTATCAAAGTAATCGCGTCAAAAAAGACCTTTCTGAAGATGACAAACGGGAGGGAATGGATGCTGATAACGTGCTGGAGGAAATGAAGGCTGTTAGAGAGACCAGGCTGCTTCCCTGTTGGAGCTTCTGCCAAGAGAGACCTGAACATGCTGGCTCAGGCCCTCCACCTCTCACAGACAAATGACCAACAGGCCCTGCTTTGTCTCAGCAAAGCCGCCTTGCCTAACTGGGATTCCTGCCAGCTTGCCTCAGCTTCTCTTAAAGAGGACAGGCCTTAGAGTGGATTGAAAATATCCACTGTTTCCTTCTCTTTGCTGAATTTTTGTAGCAGAAGCTCCCTGTCAGTCCTGTAGCCAGACAAAAGCTTTGACTAGCACAGCAAATGTGTAGGAATTAGTCCCTTAGGGCAGGCTGCAACTTCTAAAGCCAGCTTCAACAGCAGTAAATGCCTTGCCACAGCCAGAAACTCCCTAGCGAGGGAAGAGCATGGAGTTCACAGGCCCACAAAGTCTAAAAAGCCCTAAGGCTTATCAAGAGGCTATACTGACCACGAGATTCAAGGGGTCCTCGAGTGGAAATGGCAAAACACTGTGAGCCCAACTTAGCTACGCTAGTTGGGAGAAGTGTAGCGTGCTCAGAAATGTACTGCCTTTGTGCACGTAAGGTTACACTCTAAGCACGTGGGGCAATAAGGCCACCTCACTGTCCAGATACGGGAAGTAACTTATTGAGAAGGTGAGAAGCCACGTGCCACGAATTTTTTCATTGTGGCATTTCATCTGGAATTAAATCTCCTGAATCCTGTGGTCCAGCAAAGAGCACAGGATTTCGTCCTGTGCAATGGGAACTTCCCAGTGTGTAGAAAACTGTTCTGGAACAAGTTAATAGCTTCTACATTGACCTGGTCTTGAGGAGTCCCCACATTGCTGTGGAGTCCTACTTAGTCTACCACGTGACTAGTGAGAGATGTGTTGTGTTCTTCAGCTGGAGGTACAGCAAAGGGCATTCAACAAGATACCGTTCTATGCTTTCTTATGAAATCCTGTCCCCACCAGCAGGTGCCTTCTTGCAGAAAATGCACTGTCTGCTGCCTCCTGCACTGTCAGGAGCCAGACTCTTTTATTACAGCAGGTTTCTATAGAGCAGTGACAGCATTTGATTTGGTGCAAAATGGTGAGGTTAAGGGAGAACTCTGAATAAATTTCACCCGTGTTTCTAATCCTTAATTTGCGGATCATTAACTTCACACTGTAACCCTTGAGAGACAAGGTCACCTGCTTCATGGGCTGGGAAGGTGCTTTTGCAAATAAGAGTGTTTGTTCAACATAGCTGATTCCTGCTGATCCGTTATGAAAGCCACATTAGTGACTGTATCCACACGTTATGTACCGTCATGTGATGCTCGAGGCCCGAAACACATATAGCCAGTCAGGAGAGATAAGGCAGGCTGCAATCTGGCTTTCTTCCCTTAGGTTTGCAGAACGTGTTTGCAGATGTGTTGATCTTTAGGAGGCTGGCAGGGGGAGGGGGGAGGCATTTTCTTCAATTGCTTATTTCAGTAGCAGAAGTAAATGAGAAGCTGGGGCCACCTTTAACACCTCCAAGTAGCTGTGAAGACGGCCTTCCTGCATCCTGAGCTGTGTTGTCTCAGTTTTGCACCCACAGTGATTTTTCAGCCTTCAGGAAGTGGACGTGACTTGAGTCATTTCACCTGGCTTTGAGTAGAGCTAATGGGCTGAACTGGGTCTGTTTCAATAATGCTTATTGCAGCAAACAGGTTTAAGTAGCTCACCTGATCAGTAAAGCAGTGTGATCAGCATCTTGGCTAGGAAACTGTCAGCTTCGATCTCATGTGATGTTCTGGATCATGCACTACTTTTCCTCTGTTTGTTAATAATCAGTTCACCTCCCAGACTTCGAATATTGCCAGGAAAATCATAGATGCAGTTTATTAACCCATCTAGGTGTAACTGAGAATGAGGGCTTTGCGGGAATGGCTGCAGCCGCTCCAATCTCCAAGGATGAGGCCAAGTTTTGCCAGTCACTAGCTAAGAGGACAAGGGATTGTAGCAAAACACCACGACCAAATATTTGGCTCCTCCCAGGCCAGCGCTGAGCAAATTTTGCTTGCCTTAGATGGGGCCAGTGCTAGCCTGCGATGCTGTGCTGTACGGAATTTTGGCAAGTTCCTTGCAGTTGGTAGTTGCTACACAAGAGGTAGGTGCAATTTCATCTCTGCTGTCCAGAAGCTACGTAACATTCATTACGAGTGCCAAAGCTTCCTTTCCCCAGGCCAATACTGGGAATCCTGTTTTCTGCTCTTCTAGGATGGTAGCTGTTAGGTGTCACCAAAGCATTGGAGAGAGGTGAGGGAACCACGAGGTGAAGGTTTGTCCTTCTTGACCAAGGTATTTAGTTGTAGAATCTCCATTTGCAAGTTGGCTTGTGAAGGTTTAATTGGAGCTCTTTGCTGCTATTGAGGTTAGGGGTAATGGGGGAGCTGCCTCTGCACATCCTTTTACTGGTGTGGCCTCCTCCAGCTCTCCTGCAGGACATCTGGGCCTCTCTGAGGAGCTGATGCAACAGCAGAGTCTCATCCACACCTCTGCTGCCCTGGGAGCATGAAATGTCTGACCTGCTCAGCCCACTTTGTACTTCAACAGTAAATTAAAGGTCTTCATTAGCTTATTTGATAGTTGAATAAAATGCTTTGAAACACTGGCACATTAACTGCAATCTAGTTTTGAAAGGTCTCTGGTTGCTAGAAGGAAATTAGCCCTGATAAATCGCTCTTTTCAATTAAACAAATGGGTAATTTTTCACAAGCAAGCCCAGCAGCTATCATTTGGGAAGCTTTTTTTTTCTCCTTTTGTATTTTTTTGTATCTTACACACGATGATTCTTAAAGAATTGATTTATTTTCTTTTTTTTTGATTTTTGGAAGAGACTAATTGTCACCGAAGTGTAAGATAGCAGCTTGTAAACCCATCCCGTCTGTCTGCCTCAGAGAACCTCGTAGAGGTCTCATGATCAGGCAGTGGCCTCTGAATTGTACTTCCAAAATGATAACGGCTAATGGTGTGACCTTGGTTTGCCGCCTGCCTTTCTGTGCCTTTGTTTACCTGTTTGTCTAAAGAAGCATTACCCTCCCTGGGTCAAAAAGGCCTGTTTAACTTAAGCAAGGAGTTCCAGGATAATTAGAGTTACTAAGTAACTTTCATCTCAGCCTAAACTGGTTAAGGCCCTTAAGAAATGGGATGGCTTCCCTTTCGGTCAAAACCAGCAGCTGACCTGAAGATACCTCCGGTCCTCAAAGATTTAAATCCTGTCTGCATTCAAGAATTACCCTCTGGAGCTTAGGAGCTGGAACAGATTGTTGTGTCCCGTATGTCCTGAGGCTGGAAGGGACCCCAGAACTGCCCACTGACCCTGCTTTCACACCAGAGCTACAGACACGCTAAGAACTTCGTCTGCCCTGTCTGCTGCAGAACAGCCAATGTCAGTATAAACAACTGCGACACTGGATTCATCTTGCCTTAGGCGTATTTATCTAGGGTATTGCCATGACATCATTCACATTAGGACTTGTATTATCTGCTATTTTAGATCTTAGAATTTCTTACAAGCCCTGGTCAGAGGTCAAGATACTGTTGAACTTCAGATATTTCTGAAAGAAGAGCATAATTCTGCCAACAGCAGAGCAACGTTAGATTTGCAGCAGAGCAATGTCATACAACTCACATCAGATAATTTAATTCAAATTATATTTTTAAGTGAAGTTTTATTGCCAAAACTTTAGATACTGCATATTAAAATCCATCTGTATAAGGCTACCATAGCTTCAGCTTTGAGAACTAAGTAGGGTAATCTGGGGCTTTTTTTATAGTATGAGGAGATCAGAAATGATCTAAGGACTTCCTTCTACCATCTAAATAAGATAATAATGGAGTATCCTGCTGTAGTTTGGAGAACTGCATAAAACAAGACGACTTGTGATTAGAAATTCTCCTTTATTTTTCCTGTGTTCGGTGTTGATCTTGCACTGTCCGTTACAATGTGTAATTACATTCCTTTCACCTAAACTGTTTCTACTTCTTTTTTTTTTTTTAAATTTCTGTTTCCTGAAACACTGAGTGTTGTTGAGTGTTTCAGTTTGGTTCAGGAGCAATCTGCACATGGTGATTCGTGGGTGCTGGACTGCAGTGTGCTTTATAAGTTTCACATTGACACTGAGAAGAGCTAGAGCCTGCCCAAGGACTGTTGGTGACCTGTACCTGGCTGTACTTTGCTGCTGAGACAAATGTTCAAGGCAAAAATACAGACCGTCTGCTTGACCTCAGGGTTTTCTTAAAACACTACACTCCTCCTGAGGCCCACCAGACCAACACTGAGAACAGGAGATGGCTCTTGCTCTGCTCCCCAGTTAAGAAGGTCCTTGTGATCATGAGCAGAAGCTGAGATATCTGAAAACTGCCCATCAGTCCAAGTACAGTCTGCATTCTTCTACCGGGAACCCCCATCACCTCCAGCCTCAAGGCTTCAAAACCCAAGTTTTGCTTAGCGCTTGCTACGAGTGGCATCTGACCTAGAGCACTTAGAAATCTCATCTACTTATGATGGCTCATAAGTGCTCTGCTCCGCATCCAAGCGGGAGATGACTCACAGTCCCTGGTCCTCATACTGAGATTTGTTTTGCTGCTATCTCATCTTCCTGTTTTCTTGTCTGTTCTCCTCGTTTCTTTGTTCTGCCTGCCCAGCATGTGCTGCGCTAACTGACACTGGAAGCTGTGTGGGCAGGGAATGGGTTTTGGTTTTAATAAAAAAGCGTGGTTACATCATCTTGCACAACAGGTCCCAGCTCTGTGGCTGGGCCAAGTGAGTCCTTTCGAGCTGCGAAAATATGGAAAACTTGGAATTGCAATAATCAAAAGATACTATAACATGTTATGTACATGAACACCATATCCTAGGCTGTTCCCTGCATGGAATCTCCCAGGTATACCTGGCAACAAGGGGGAGAGAGATCTGAATACTAATGACAGCTGGAGGAGGGGGCACTTAATAGTGTTTTGGCTAATTGCCAGGTTGCCTGCTCTTGAAAAAATTTGCCTGTGCTGAGCTCGGCATATTTTTCACGTATAGAAAAATAGGTTGGGTGTTGGAGGGCTTTGTATTTTTCTAATACTTTGCACAATCAACTCTGTGAAGGTTCACGTAGCCACGAGGTCTGGGCTTCTAGCTCAGAGAGGCCTTCAGGCCTTCTTTGAAAGACTTGGAAAAACCATAGCAGCTGAACAGACCCAGGAAAGAAATTGCCTTTTTGGAGAGCGCCAGATGTAAACTTACAAAGTTAAGAAGTGTTTTTGTGCTTTGTGGGTTTGGGGGGATTTTTTTTTTTTTTGCTTGTTTGCTCGATTCTTCTTTTTTTAGTAAATCCAGATGACTGACTCAGGGCCTCTTTTCTCCTTCCCTGCAGGCAGAACACAGTCACTGATGATTTGCTTGCTTAAAAAGGTCCCCACTGATTTTACCTTTGGGTCTGTTCTACCATCTCTCATTGTTTCATGTAAGCATTTTCTGTGGTAATTAGACTGGTAATAGCATAATCCCTGGTGGCCTTCCTGGAGTGTCTGGCCTCTCTGGGTTGAGAAAGCTCTGCTTGGGGGCAGCATATTTTTTCTCTGAGAAGGGGAAGAGTCCACGTTGTGAATGTTGTCCTGATTATGATGGAAAAATCTTTTAAAAGAGGAAAGTTTTGCAGCATTTCCTAGAAGTGATTCAGGCTGCAGTTGTCTGATTTCCTCTGGAAGCTCCCAGCAACCTTGACGGTGCATGTTTTGTCCCTGGCTGCTTCCTTCTGGACTCTGTGGTCTGCATTGTCCCAGAGGAACGCAGATATCTCGGTGATTTGTAGATGCAGGTGCAGGCGCTTTTTGTCGCTGGGCGCAGAAACATTCAGAGTTTTGAAGACCAAGACCTTGAACTGGCAGTGGAAGCAGATTAAAAATCTTCTACAGCTTCCGAAAATGCAATGCCTACGGTCATCTGAACCTCTGTGTGAGGTGACCAAGGAAAACAACTCCTCGGTTTTTAAAAGCTTTTTAAAAATGAAGTAGACATTTAGTATTTTCTCTTTGTTGCCTTTCCTCTGAATGATTTTGACTAACTACTGATATCAATGCCTCTAATGTCAAGTTTTTCCTTTTGGGATATAACAAAATTAAGACAGCCTTTCAGAAGTGTAGCCACAAACAGAACAGACATGTCTAGGGGAGAAATACAGCCAGCCTCGAGGAATTAGCAGAACAGAAAAGGTTCAGAAATCCGACTTCTGCCATTGTAAATTAAGCTTTTAGGGCCTGGGTCTATGTGGCAGAAATCCCTTGAATCCACCTCTGGAGACAAGCTTGCGGAAGTTCTTCCTTCCACAGAGGGAGAATGAGCGGCCTGGAGTGGGACTTGACTAACAGAGCTCTGATCTTGTGCCTTTGGATGCATCCTGTGCCTCAGTTTCCCCATGTGTAGAACAGGAGGGCTGCTACTGGTGGTCTTCATAAAGCCTATTTGAGACCTACTAATGAAAGGTGCCGTAGTGATCTAGGTGGTAATGCTGTTGCAGTGTCGATGGCAGGAGCAGTGTGATCTGAAGTCAGAGGGAGCCCTATGCAGGAGATAAGATCAGGGGGCATTTTTAAAACTGGCCGAAGTCCAGTTTTAAAAATGCACCCAAGCCTGAATTTAATTCCTGCTTTACTCTATGTGGTGGGGCTCTGTGCAGAGGAGCCGGTGCTCACTGACAGCATGGCTGGGGTTAGTGTCTTGGTGCCAGCCTTGTGGCAGAGCACCCCTGTTTCTGGTTTGGAAGTCCATCCATTCTCTACCTCCCTTCCTCCTCCTTGTTGAGGAGTGGGGCGAGGGCTGGGATGAACATGCCGTTCACCCCTCTGATGTTACTAGCTGTCATTCACACAAGGCTGTTTTGATGACCTTAACAACTGTGATTTTACCTCTGCAATACTTTCATGCAAAGTGAGCATTTTTTCCGTTTTAATTTTGCTGCACAGGGAAATGGATGAGAACTGCCTGTCTGCCACAGAGAAGAATAAACAGGCTAAGATTTGAGTATTTCCCTATTGTTAATGAAAACTTCTGAAGTTGTGGAGGAAATGGCCTCAGGTTGTGCCAGAGGAGGTTTAGGTTGGATATTAGGAAAAGTTTCTTTCCTTGAAAGGGTTGTCCAGGCCTGGCCCAGGCTGCCCAGGCCAGTGGTGGAGTCCCCATCCCTGGAAGGGTTTCAGAGCTGTGGAGATCGGGTGCTGAGGGACACGGGTTAGTGGTGACCTCGGTGCGCTGGGGCAACGCTTGGACTGGAGGATCTTAAAGGTCTCTTCCGACCAAAACGATCCTTTGATTCTACGTTCTCCTTTCCGCCGCTGCAAAAGCTGCTCCAGAAGCCCCGGGAGCCTCCCTCCCCTGCCCGCCTCCCGCCATCGGTGCAACGAAGACTAAACAAAACAAACCCAACAAGCAGGCTGCTCGCTCACAAGTATTTCTAATACATTCCCTTTTTCTTTCTGGAAGTGACCGATCCAAACCACCCCTGAAGGCAGAGGNCAGGGTGCTTGGAGGGGGGGCACCCTAGTTGCGAGCGGCGGGGTGCTTGGGGTGTAGGGGATGTTCTCCTTGCGAGGGGGAATGGTGCTGCGGGGGGGGCGTAATTCTCCTTGCGAGGGGCAGGGTGTTGGAGGGGGAGGGGGATTCTTGCTTCAGGGGCAGGGTGTTTGGGG
>VWZK01016850.1:89408-175511 GCA_013396935.1 Baryphthengus martii | reverse complement strand
TGCCGAAGTGGAGGGGTTGGAGTGGGAGTACCGGCCTTGAAATGGGGCAGGGCAGCCTCCTTCTTGTAAGGGGGTGAGTCGATGGGGTGGCGGGCGCCATCCTTCTTGGAAAAAAAAGCAGGGTCCTGGGATGGAGAACACCCTTCCTTGGAAAGCGGCAGAGTCCTGGGTTGACGAGCACCCTCCTGGCAAAGGAGCAGGGTACCGGGGTGGGTGAGGACACTCTCCTTTAACAAGAAGTCAGGGTGCCGGGGGGAGAGGGGACACCCTCCTCTCCAGAGAGCAGGGGTTTTGGGGGGGTGAGTGGGCACACCTGAATCATCCCTACACACAGACTCCCCCCCCCTCCAAGCCTGGGAAATGATGACGGGGGGCGGCACTGGAGTTTGGGGTCCCCCCGTAACGTTTGAGGGCAGCCTCCGGTGAGGCTCCCGCCGCCCTTCCCGGGCCGCCGCGACCGGCTCCGCGATGAATGAAAACAGGTGGGGGCCGGGGCCGGGGTCCGGCCGGGGCAGCAGCGGAGCCCGGGAGCCGCCGGACAACAAAGGCAACAGCACAACCAGAGGAGGAGTGGTGGGTGCTTGCGGTTTTTTGTTTTGTTTTTTTTTTTCCTCTCACCCTTTTGTTTTTCCCTCCTGGTTGTTGTTCCTTGCAGCACTTACTGAAAGAGGGAACCGTCCCCACGCGTGTTTGTCTTAAAAGGTGCTTTTTCGGTGCTGCCAAATTGGAGGGGCAATGCCTGCCTCGCACTTGGTTCGCTTGAAAAATTGTGATATTGAGTAATATAGATTGTGAGAGCTTGAGGGGGGGGAAACGTAGCAGAAGGCACTGTGAGAATTTTATAGTTTTTTAGGGATAGGAAAAAAATTCCTCTGGTTGGTTTATTGAATGTATATAAGCTGCCTAGGCCTTCTGCAGCAAAACAACTTGAATTGCAATTGTATATTCTTGTGTCTTCACTTAGCTTGTTGACTTTGTTGCTCTAGTCAGAAAGAGGAATGGGAATGTAAATAACACAACTCAAACTCTTCTTGTTTTTCCAGCCTGATAATTAGTATTTCAGTTTTCTGCCCAGATTCGGCTCGGATAGCGTTCTTGTGTGAAGGTGGGAAATGTTCTTTGGCAGGAGGAAAATAATAAATAGATAATAAATTCGCTTTTTATTTCTTAAATTGTTTTGTTCCAAGCTGTAATTCAATCCCCTCTCTGTGGTAATGCTTACGGATGAATGGGCCTATTTGTGGTGTAATTTGATTACAGTCCCTTATCTTACAGTTAAACTTCATGCATTGAAATTTCACTCTGATTTGGGGCTCATCCCATTTGGCTCACCGCTAACGTTGTTTGCAGCGTAAAGTATCTCAGCACCTTGTTTACTGCTGTCACTCAATACTCAACCGGGCATTAAAGGCTCTTACATCTTAAATTTCTATTTTTAAAGTGTTGTTTCATTATAGTTGAAAGTGGCTGCTGATTTCTTGGAGGGCTTGTTGCTCCCCCTCCCGTACTTAAAATGTCTCTGTAAACATCACCAGTGAAATCTGTCCCTGCTAATGCATAGACTGGATTTGGAGGGGGGAGGGGTGTCCTTTTTTTTTCTTTTTTTTTTTTTTTGGTAAATTCAGGGATGGCCCCATTGTCTTTGTTTCACACTATATTTCATGTGTTTGATGTTAGGGAGCTGTGAAAGGGTTAGGACGGTAAGAGAAGCCCTTTGGGATGTGCTACTTTGTCCTGCCTTTGGGTGCAGCACTTGACAGTTTGGTATTGCCTCTGGTTACTGTGGTGTCTGGCCCTTTCCATGCACGCTGAATGCCAATAATCTTTCCCTAGCTTTCATGGAAACTCACTGGTCAGGAACAAATAAAACCTGTTTGTGGAAAGGTTTGTTGGCATGGGAAATTTCTATTTACTTCCTTTTTGTTTGTTTTGTTGTTTTTGCAGAGGGTAGAGATGCAGGGGAGAGAAGGGAAAGCTTGTTTATGTTGGTTTTAAGACAACTACCAGTACTGAAACATTGCTTTTTACGTGCCCCGAGGCAAACAAGGTCCCTGCCCCACAGTCCTTCTGCTCTGATGAGCACCCTGTGTATGAGGAAGGTGAGGGTCGCTGGGAAACAGAACTCCGAAAATTTATGATCCTGCTGGGTTGTTTTTTTTTTCCTCCTCCTTTAAGAAGTGAATGTGCCCAGGAGACAACTTGTTATGTGGCTGCAAGACAAATCTCCCCTCCCATCCATCCCATCTGAAAAGGACCACTTGGGGGATGAAAGGGCAGGGTGGCCTGCATCCCTGCTACTCTTTTCTGATCAGCTAGCAAAGAAGGCAGTTACTTACACCACCTAAGTTTTCCTCAGTGAGACCTTAAGCAGAGTTTTTACCTGTGCTGCGAGGCTGCCAGTAAGAAATCATGATTTGTGAGACAGATGTGATTCAAAGAGGTGACAATGACATCATCAGTATCCTGATGTTAGTCATGTAAGAAACTACGAGTTTTACATTGGCTCTTTGGAAAAGTGGTCTGGAGGCTCTTCCGTGTTCTCATACGCCAGGGAAACAGACTGGAACAATTTTTAAAATCTTGTACGGTTTTCTTAATCCTCTTGGGAAGGAAAAGTAACAAATCTCCCTCTCTTTATTTGGCCTTTTGCTACTTTCAGCCTGCCCTAGTTCATGACATGAGCCTTTTAATTTAGTTTCTATTACAATAGCAGTATTTTTTTGAACAAAGAACAGCAATTTTGGAACTATTCCGATGGCCAGAAGCAAGAAAGCAGTTAACGAGGTGAAGAGGTGAGAGCAGGAGTGAGTGAAACGGTGGGCTGAACTGAGCTGAAAGAAAAACACTATTAATCATAACTTTAAGTTAGGCGCAAGGTATTTTATGCAAAGTTGCGTTAAGATAGGTAATCCAGAAATAAATGATAGGAAACCTCTGAAGCAGTTGCGCCGATGCTCTGCTTGTGTAAGTGCAGACCTCTTGATTTGAGCTGAGCTCTGCCCAGCACCCTAGTGGAGGATCAGACCTGTGCAATTTTTAGTGGCATGCTAATTTTTTGCACTATTGCTGTCACCGTCATCCTAGTGTGTTACTGGTGGTGATGTGTCCGTGTTTGGTGTGGGAGTTCCTTGGTGCCAACGATCTTCACTTGTTTGGAAGGCAGATTTATGGATGTAAATATAACAGCTCTGCCTGGTTTTAACTTTGTGGCTTTTGCTTTTGTACATGCTCTATATAAACGTTTATTCTTTGGGGCAGAGAATTGTGCTCACCTGTAAACTCCCACCCTCAGCTCCCTGTGTGCTGCAAAAAGAACAGCTTCCCTCCCACCAAAATTGTATCCCTGCTTCCTTGGTCGGAGTTAAACCATCTCATGCTCTTGGGTGTCGTGCCATAAGTAACCTGCTTGAGGACTTGCTACTCATACTGATGTGTTGCTACCTTCCTGTCTTGATTTATTTATTTTTTTTCCTAATTGCAAAATATTTTTAACTGCATCTCCCTTTACTGCATTGGAATTAAATCTGAATGAAGGGGGAGGAAGGACAGTCTTGGAAGATGCTTGCACTGAGGCACCAGTGCATGCAATAGGGAAAAGGAAGGTGAGCCTGACCTTGTCTTTTTGAGAGGATATAAAAATATATGGAGGGTTTAAGTCTTAGAAAGTCAAGTGGAGTCAGGGTTTGTCCAAGCACTGTATCTGTATAATGTAATTAGCTTGATTTCTGGGTAGTGCTTTGGTAGACCCTTGAACATCTGGAGTCAATGAATTAACCAGTGGCCTTTCCTCTCTCTGTTCCGGTACCTAATGTAAAGATTTAGTGGTAAACAGTGAAATAGAGTGGTTGTGGGACAAGGGTGTTCCTTAAATTCTAATGCTGTTAAGTTATAACCGGGATGAAGTCGAGAGGTTCGTTTGTTCACAGGACTAGTTAAAATAATTGTAGGTCGTGTGTCTAGCACCACAAATTGTAAAATCTCTGAGGATTTTCTGATACTGTTCGAGATGGTCATTATTTCAGCATGCTGAAGAGGAGGACCGCGTTCTGCACATGTAAAGGATGAGACCTTGTTCACCAAAGTGTTTGAGGCAGCCATTTCCAAAGCCTCTGTCAGTCGATTTTCTTTTCCGAGATTCTCAGGTCGTCTTCTAGAGGTGTGATTTGTGCATGTTGGTGAGTGGAAGAAGAATCCCAGGCACTTTGTAAGCTTGCAGCTCTGGCACTAAATACAGAAGAGCGGCCGTGCGGGTGAGATACTTCCAGAGAAGCCGGATGGGATGGAAGAGCCAGGTTGGGCTCCACCCCGTGTTGGAGGCTGCGTGGCATGAGGTCTCTACCATGAGATGCTTGGAGGCAGGAGATGGCCTTAGAGGGAAGAAATGCTTTCAAATATTGATTCTAATAAAAACACAGAAAGGAGTAAACAATGATAAACTGCACAGAACAAGCTGAATTTTCTTTGGTCCTTGAACAAACACTGAAAGTAGGTTTGTTATCTGTGCGAAGTTCACGGTGGTATTTTTGGTAATCTGTCCATTTTGCTTAGTAATACTCCACACCTCTGCTTACTAACAGTGTGGTGTTGCTATTAATATAAGTGTTTCTCATTCCCTCATCTCTTGTTTACCATCTAGGTGTCCTGAAAATGGAGGTACTATAATAAAAGGTCTATTTCAGAGCATAATAGGACAAACAAGTGCTTAAAATGTATCTGTGCATCATTTGAGGACATTCCAGGAGATCAGTGGTCTGCTTCCTTTGGTAGGAATTAGGACAAACAAATGTTTATACCCTTACGTGAAATACGGATTGGTCTGCGACATTGGCTGATCAGCTGACAATGGCAAGTTACTCCTGTTGTTAAAACCTTTATTTTATTTTTTTTCCTTTGGCTTTTGCAAGTAATAACCCAGTGTCATAAACCAGGTTGCTCGTGTTTACTTTCAGTGTGGCAAAGACTTCCAATTGTCTTGATTCTTTCTTTCTTTCTTCTCCTAAGAGTGTATGTGAGTGTAATATCTGAGATTTGGGGACTTCTTTTCTCCTGTGACTTGGTGACCATCGGTTACAGAAGGGTCGAGCGCTGATGTTCAGACACCACAGGAGGCTGGAGCCAAGGGGAAGCCTCGTGGCTCAAACCACTAGCCTGCACTTACTCAAAGCACTTTTTGCCGCCTTGTTTGCATCACCCCGTACGTGTCTGGTGCTCAGCTTGCTGGTGGATGTTCAGGATGAGTAAGAGCCAGTGAGAATCAGTTCTATGAGAAATGAGAGAATAGAAGTTGCTTGCACCAGCGAAGGGCATAAGCTCTTTAATTGTGAATGTGCTGAGGGCTGCTGGGTTTTCTGCTGCTGCTGGACTGTGAGAACGTTCTGCAGTGTTTTAATACATTAAACCTTGGAGAGAACAGGTTTCCTTCCTGATGGTCTTTTATTGTTTATCTACAAATGTTGTTGTTTCCCTTTCTTTTCTGCTTCTGGCACAGGGGTTGACCAGTGGGACGCTGCCTTAATTTCTGTCTCTCTTTGCCTGTCAGTCCTGTCATGCAGTCCTCAACCTACCATGTGGTCCCATCAGGCTAAGGCTGATGCCAAGACAGAAGCTGACAGAAGTGCTTAGAAACTCAATGAGATTCAAAAGGTGGAACAGAAATACTGGATCAAACCCACAGTGTAAAGCTGGGGAGCAGTATGTGCTGGGGAAGTGTTGGGTTAAATAGATAGTGGACGTTTTAACAGGGCTGTTTGGTGGGAGTTGTTTTGAGATGATTTTCTTTTTTTATTTCTTCCTCGTGTCTGCACTTGGACGTTTGCCTTTTAAGTAAATAAATACCTGACTGTAGTTTGTACTGGGCTGGTTGGTTTTCCTTATTTCCCATGCAGAACTGTTTCCATCCATTGGCAGAGCTGTTGCATAGATGTAATGCATCATCTGGGGATAAGGTACGACATCAGTGGTGGAAAGGAAGCAGCAGTGGTGCCCACTGGTTTCGAGCTGAGAACTAAAAAAGAGGGGAAAATATTTATCTTTTGCCAAGTAACTCATTAAAGATCCCTTCAGTTCAATATTTGTTTATTACTTTCGGAGGAAAGTCAATATTTAAATGAAAAATGTGGCTTGTCTTACTTCCTAGATGGCTCCTCCTGCAAGCTGGGTGCTCTTAGGCTTCAGCAAACATACTGCAGGTCTGTGCAGGAAAAGTATCGCTATTGTGCCTTCGTCATCAAGAAGTAACAGCTGAGTTGTTCATTAACACAGTAGTTTGAATCCACGGACTACTCCTTCCACTGAGTTGCAACTTAAATTAGGCTCCATTTGATGACTGGAACTATTTGACAATGCCTTGTTTGTCCTCTAGAAATATGTAAATCTTTCCACTCGGTTCTTTTTTTTTTTTTTTTAAATCTGTTGAGCACACTACCTCATTTATCTAAGACACAACTCCTTAATCGTCCTGCGTGTTTCAGTGTTTTAATATATTTGGACAAGGGCTGCAATTTCTTTTTTTCAGAGGAAACAGTGCAGATTTGTTCTTTTGTTTACCGCCAACTCCGGAGTAAACTCCAGCTCTGATCTGCTGATAGCTGAAGGCTGGTAAAGGAAGAATTATACAACAGGAATGTGAGGAAATAACTCCATTCATTGCAGTTTCAGAATCAACAGAGCAAAGCCTGTAAGTTGCAGTTACCACTTCAAAGTAAAAAGATCTCTCCTCCCCACCCCGAGCTCAGCTTGGTGTTGTGTAGCCCACTCTAAGATTTATTTGTTAAAAGACAGCAAACAGAAATGTTTTCTTATGGCACAGAAGAAATAAAGATTGATGAAGCCTGTTTCGTGATGTACTCCACAAAGTTTTACTGTGCTGACCATGGAAGCAGAGAATCTGATCTCATTTTTGTGGTCTCATGTATAATAAACTTTTTGTTGTATTTTCACATCCAAAGAAAAGCAGTGAATGCCTAAACTTCCTCACCAACCAGAACAGACTTCCTTACTTTGGTCTGTTAAACATGCTGTGCTAGAGATGAAAATAAAAAGCTTGCTTCTCAACTAGAACCTGCTTTAGAAGGCTCGTGGCAAGTCGTGCTGAGGTATCTGACTTACTTAGCACAGAGTTGGCCCGTGGAGGAGAAGTGGTGAGTTTGTTAATCTTTTGGAGGCTTCTGAGCTATGCTGTTGTGGGGATGTCTCAGTAGGCAAAGAGTTTTTGGGTTGTTTTTCAGACCTTTGTGGTCCAATTACATTTTGTTAATGTAATGAAACAGATGGGTTTAAGATACTTGTGCTACTTACTGGCCAGTAGTTGTAGGGAGATGTAGGCTGCTACTGGTAGTAGGCTGTCCTTGACCTAAATTGTTTTAATATAAATTGTTTGTAAGGTAGGAGCACAATCCTCTTTTAAGTGTGAATGTGTATTTGATCAAGATGTAGCTGTAAAAGTGAATTTTGGTTTTGGCCTTCAAAGATTTAGTGTTCCTGTTGCAGAGGATACTAGAGATGTCATGAGCTCTTGCAAGCTCCACCACTTAAGTTTAGAGTAAAATGCAACCTTTACGTCTTATGCAAAATACTCGAATAGGTGAATTAAAAAAATTAATTGATAAAATAAATTGATACTGGGGGAAATTCTAAAGCTGGGAGAGGAAAATGTACAAGTTTTGACACAGATCAAGCATTAAAACGTAGGTGTGACGCCCCCTGTCTTGTTGAAGTTTTTTTAAAATGTTACGTGTCAGAGAACCTGGGCGACAATAGGCACTGGTTTTAGAGATAGTTGAAGACTTACCCTCAAAAAGATCAATATTCAGCCCTTTATTATGCCACACATGGATCCTGCTTTACAGGGTGAGATGGTTGAAGTTGACAAGTTGGAGACCTTGAGTGAAATAGTCCATGTTAATCTTGTTTAACATTTGTAGCTTTTATTTCTTTTCCTAAAGGAAGATTGACTCTTCTCTTTTGATAACCTCTAAGGCCCTCTCTTGCAAATAAATGTAGTCTTGGCAAAAAGAAAAAAAGGTGGTTCTTAATAATGAGAAGAATATACTCTGCATGCATCTAAGCAACTGTATACATTTACATAGATTTACTTAGTCTTTATTTTTATGCTTTTTTGAAAGTGATGGATGACTTATTACATGATTAATCTTCCAGTTGTGATCTTTTACAAGCTGCTCTTGGATGGAAATTGGAGTTTGATTGTAACGTGGAGAACAAACATCATTTGCTATTTTTGAGCTAATAAGCAATATTAAATGTGCTGAGTATTTAGGAAAAATCTCTCAGTCTGTTTTGTGTTTATAACTAAGCAGTGTAATGTGGCCTGTACTAAACAAATGAAACTGGTGGTGACTTGAGACTGTGCTTGTCGAGGTTTTGGAGCTAGGAGATCTCAGCCTCCCACACCCACTTCTTGTTTGCAGACTGGAAGAAAAACGAGCAAGTTTACTTGCTTTTTCTGTTCCTAATTGTTTCTCAACCTGGACTGAAGGAGTGATCATTCGGAACGAAACTGAGTAATCTGAAACTAGGAGAATAATTCTCTTTTCTTGCAGAAGATGCTGTTGCTGTCAAAATCTGGCTTATTTCATAAATGGACCGGTTCCAGATGCTTTGTCACTGATTTCTCCTCAATTTATTTGTTTAATTTGCTTTGGAGTTTCAGCAGCGAACATACTTTTTTTTGATAATTGTTTTTTAAATTATCTTACTTATACCTAAGTTGCCGTCACTCCCAAAATGATTCCAGATATCTTTAAATCAGATTAGCTAACATTAAACTGAAATTGTGCTTTTAATTGTTTTCGTGTTCAAACTACTTGGTTGCAAAAGGGAAGTGTCAGAATTAACCTGTCTCTTGCTGCTGTGGGAATAAATTTAGGACGGTTCATGATATACTGAGATGATGTGTTTTGAGTTGTGTGTTATTACCCATTTGGAATTTTTATAAACCAAGCAGAGTTTTAATATGCGTGGCTTGTTTGCATCTGCTGAGCTAGCAAGGTGAGAAACCTTACGCTTGGGGCTCGTTCTCTCCTGAGTTTTCCACTTGTTAGCGAATGGTTTTCTGCGGTGAGTGGTGGGATTCTCTGTTTTACAGTATTTCCCTTTTCTGGACTAAGGGAACACAAATTGAGATAGATTATTGTGTTTGTTAAGAGATCTTTTCTCAGGCAGAACTCAGCAGTGTAGACAGGCTATAGCCGTTTCTTTTCAAATTAAATTAATACGTTATTCTTCAAAATGACATGGATTTGAGCGAGTTACAGGCATCACAGGCAAGGTAACAATAGTCACAAGTGTACAAAACAACTGGTTTCCTAAAGAGCAGAGCATCATTTTTGATACAGATTTTTTTTTTTTTTTAGTGGCTGCTTTTTTCTAGTGTTTCTGGCATAGAGGTGTAACAGTATTTTGATGACTGTCAGGAAACCCTTTGCTAAACCAGTATGTTTTTGGCTAAGCAGAGACAAGGTTAAGGAAAAATTTGGCTCAACCAACGTGGGCTTTATGGTTTTGTGGAGGGGAGCAATTTGGGAGGAGAGGAAGAGGAACAGAAGATGGCAAAGCACAGGGTTGGCTTGATGAATGAGATGGATGTCTCATAACTGCATGGGAGCCTCACACAGGACTTGATTAATGCCACAGTGAGGCCTTCCCCTTTTTGTGTTGTTTCCAGTCTAGGCCTGTGTACTGTACTGTCCTGTCCTCACAACGTTAGAAAACAGCAAATCTCCACAGAATGGTGGAGCTTGAGAAGGATGTCTGGAGGATCGTGTGGCCCAAGGCAGAGTCAACTGGAGCAGATAACTCAGGGTTGTGTCCAGTTGGATGTTGTATTTAAAGCTGCACACGGAGCTTCGCTCTCTTCTGCCTTGTCTCGTTGACCTTGTTGGCATTATAACACTTTGCTCCACTTGGTATTACTTTCCCCATAACATTATAATGTGTGATTTAGTGTCTCATTTAAACAGGACAAAGTGGTCTTTGAACTTGAGAGTGGGATTATGCAACCTCTCGGTTTTGGAAAGAGCTGTTGGTATAGAGGAGCAATGGTCTACTGCGGGAATTTATTGGTCCTTTATGTTTCTTTGTGAGCATTTCATGTGAAATGGCTTGTTGGCTGCAAACTGTGGAAAAAACAACAACTAGCTGAAGTCAGAGCAGCCTTGAGGCTGCTCTATCTTAAACAATCTAGAAGCCAAAAAATGCCGTAGCTGAGTAAGATTAAAGCCTGCCATGGGAAAGGGCCTGTGCTCTTTTCCATCCCAGTACAGACATTCCTATCACATGGATGTATAAGACACGAAACTTTCTACCCAAGCCCTCTACAGTCTTATTTATGTCCTTGATGTAAATAAAGGAAGTATTAGATGGGCGTGAAATCCAAATGTTACTCGGTCTGACTTCAGCGTCCAGTATTGTGTGGTGGATGCCCTGCAGTAACAGTCGTGCTTTGCTTGTTGTCCCGTTTCTGGAATCCTACTGCAGTAGCGGTCATGCGATGAAACCACACTGGAGGAGTTTTCTCTGTAGTCTTCCTCCTGGTCTCAAGTTACTCCAAGGCCCTACATTTCTGAGCGCTTCTCGTAGTTGCCGTATGTACAGTCCGGGGGCTGCCGAGGCTTGACCCCAGCACAAGCGCTCTGTACGGAGGGAAGGAAAAATGTCTCCAGGGGATGGGTTTGTGCCGAGTCATCGAGCTATCCCTTGGTAACTCTGAGGCTGTGACAGGCCAGAAATACTTTTCATTTGCACAGGAGTGTGAAATCAGCCCGGAATGACTAATGTAAAAGGACTTTGTGTGTCCTGAACCCGTTTGAATGGCTTTGTTCATTCAGATGGTGGGTGAATTGTAATCTTAGGCGATGATTTAAATATGAAATAGTCCCCTAACAATATGGTTATCTATTAGCTTTTAATGATCTTGTGAAGCAGTGTATTTTGAATGGGCATCACATTGTAAAGGTGATAATGACCTAATTGTTGGGTGGGGGGGGAGTCAGGAATGATAAATAGTATGTATAAAATGCTTCATGTAAGAGTGTGTCCTTTTGAGATACGCGTGAGCATATGCTTTAAATTAATTTTCCTCTCTGTTTATAGTATATAACTGAGGCTTTAAACTGATGCATCCTTGGCTGTTAATCCATGTTTGATAGTCTTCCATGGCATGTTATTGCTGTTTATCAACTTTTGAGTTCCCACTGACTGGAACATAACCATGCGTTTTTCTTACAGATTTGTAGATGGCCACCCTAAATGGTTCTGCCTGCAGGAGCAGTCTCTGTTGGCTGGATAACTGAGGGTGTAGTTGGAGGATCATAGCAAAACGGTTGATGAAATTCCTGGCCCCAAATAGTTCCTACCTCCAGTGTTGTGGAAGTTGCTGTTAACTCACTGAGTGTGATGCAGGTTCAGGAGAAAACCAAAAAATCCCCAACCACACCCCCTCACACCTTCGAAGCCACATCGTTTTGGTTCTGTTTATGACACAGGCTCAGAGACAGTTGCAGTAGTGCAGCTATGGGAGGGCTAATTTCAGAGTTGGAGTAGAAATTACCGACTTCTTAACCTTTCTTTACTGCCCAGGAGAATGGTCAGATGATTAGATCTTGTTGTGGGGATAGGAATAATTTTATTTGTAAAGGTATGAGGTGTGCAAATAGCAATGGTGTTAACCTTTTTTAGAAAACTACTGGGAAGGCTTATCCTGTATGTATTACTGGTACCACAATTTGAGTATTACATTTGCTCATTTTATGTTTTTAATTCCAACGGTAACTATTTTTCTCTTTTACTTGCATTTGAAAAAACTCAGTGACAGGAATAGAACAGTTCCTGGATTCAAAATAGAGTGGTACTTTTCCCTTGGCTTGTTTAAACATATTACCGATCATACATTCCTTGCAGGATCAGCACAGAGAAAAAGACAATGAAAGAATTTTGTAGTGCTCCTTGAATGAGTCTTATATAAAACAAAGTTTAAAATGAGTTAGGACCTACCTTTTAAGCACTTGTCAAATGTTCTCTGTCAGGTTTTCTTCCCACTAAATGTTCACTTTATATCAAATCTCATGTAAGGTACATGATAATGTTTTTTTAAATCACCTAAGTCCCATTTAAAAAAACCCCACTATTTAAGCGCTTGGCACCCCAAGGCTCATTGAAAGCCAATGGGGCTTACACTCCAAAAAGTCTATTGCTTTTGGAGGGCAAGACACGTAGGGGTTTTAAACTTTGCCTCCTGGACAGTCTAGCTGATGACATTCAGGACAAGAGCCTGGTAAAAATGCACCAAAGGGAGGAGAGACTCAATGTGACTGTTCATGCTGACAAGAGTGAAGATATAGTTTTGAGAATTAGCTGAGGGAATCAAAATAGGGGTTTCTTTGTTCTCTCCCCACATAACCCTGTGGGTCAGGGACTCGTGGGACTCGTTTTCCTCTGTTTCTTCAGCAGTGCAGCATCAGGCTCCTGCAGGGCATCTGTGCAGCTGGAATCCCTGCGGTTAGCAGATCTCATGTGCTCTGGGCTTGCCCATCACGGAGCATCCTGGCTACACCCTTCCAGCTGGGGAGGTGCCACTGGCGCCCTTTGCAGAGGAAGAAACTGAGACACGGAGGAGGGCGAGTGACATATCCATCTGACAACGCACATCTACGGCAGGACCTGACTGTTTTTCCTGGGTCACAGAATCACAGAATGTTAGGGGTTGGAAGGGACCTCTGGAGATCGAGTCCAACCCCCCTGCCAGAGCAGGATCACCTAGAGCAGGTCACACAGTAACGCGTCCAGGTGGGTTTGGAAAGTCTCCAGAGGAAGAGACTCCACAACCTCTGGGCAGCCTGTTCCAGACTCTGTCACCTTCAGCGTGAAAAAGTTTTTCCTTATGTTTACCTGGAACCTCCTCTGCTCCGGTTTGCACCCACTGCCCCTTGTCCTGTCATTGGACATCACTGAAGAGCCTGGCTCCGTCCTCCTGACACTCTCCCTTTCCATATTTATAAACGTTAATGAGGTCACCCCTCAGTCTCTTCCAAGCTAAAGAGCCCCAGCTCCCTCAGCCTTTCCTCCTAAAGGAGATATTCCATTCCCTTAATCATCTTTGTGGCTCTGCGCTGGACTCTTCTGAGCAGTTCCCTGCCCTTCTGGAACTGAGGGGCCCTGCATCCCCTGCACCACTAGAATGGCCTCTTTTTGGTAGGAGAGATGAAGGCTGTGTTTTCGGTCCATGTTTGTATTTGCCACTTGGAATCTTTGTCATCCAGCTGCTGCTGCCTTTTTCTTTCACCTTTTTCTGTTGATAGTTTTTGTGGATTTGTCTTTGCTTAAACCTTGAGAGAAATGTGAGTTCAAAGATGTCCGTTTGAGCTTCCAGTAATAACAGCAGTTTTCCTGAGAGCCATAAAAAACCAACCAGGAATGTACTTGTATGTACGTGTGGCTGTTCTATACACACATATATATATGTCAAATATATCTGTAGGGGGGTGTGTGTGTCATTCCAAAGTCAGAGCACTCTTGAAATGGAAATTGCCTCAGCTAGCAATGAGAGGTAGCTGGTGCTGGCAAACAAACCCACATGTTTTTAGGGGCTCTAATAGCTGTGCTTCAGGACAGAGAATGTCTCTCTTCCCAGTATCCTCCGGATGACAGCTGCCACGGCGACGGCTGAATACGAAGAATACATTTTCAGGCGGCTGTATCCTGGGCATTGGGAAGACTCTGGAGCTCGGAACAATAGCAGAATACGGAGCTGCCAGCAGGGACTCTGAGTGGACAAGTATAATCATGCACTGCTCAGCTTTCAAGGAAATTACAGTTAGTGCACTGACTTGCTCATAATAGTGATGCATTGTTTAGCTTAATAACTTATCAGCCTTCCAGGAACCAGCTAGTGATCACTGTCATCATACCCTGCTAATCATTCTGGTCTCAAATTGTCCCAAAATGAACTAAGGACCTGTCACATCACCCAGTAAACTGGTAAACTGAGTGCACTATAATTTTTTTTTTTTTCTTTAAGCTGGGAGGAAGAATGTTGCCTCACCTTCTTTGTTCTCTTGTTTTGCATTATCTTTATCATATGTAATTGTGAATGTAGATTTTTTTTTTTAAAAATGTCAGAGTGAAAGGCTGTTAAATTGCATTTGGATTTTTTTTTTTTACATTTGTAGAGTTTTTGTTAAATTGCTGCTTTGTGATAACTAGTAGGGAACTGAATCTGTAACCTGCTTTTTAAGGAACATTTGTTTTTCATAAAGCATTTGGGGCAGAGGGGTGATTTTTTTGTAGTGCTTGTCTGCAGTACCGCGACTCCTGCCCATCACTAGTAAGTGTAGCCTGACAAGGGCCCTCTGTAGTAGCGAAGAGTGATTATCCCTCTTAGACAAACGTGGAATTTAGGCAGGGAAGATCGAGTGATTTACCTACAGGCATGCAGGGAGCTGTGGAAGAGCAAGAAGGAGAAGGAAGCTGGTTGGAGTCCTGATCCCAGTAGGCCGTATATTCTTGCTGAACACGTGCTGGCTCCTTGTCAAAGGGTTATTTGTGAGCTCTGAGCCTCTAGTACTGGAGCATTTCTTCTGAAGGAAAAGTGGCCACTGATACACAAGCAGATTTTACTAGGTAATATATCTGAATCTCTTCTTGAAGGGGTAACATTTTAAACTCTTCTGCCCCTTACTGCTGCCACTGCTTAATTTTGCCTTACTAGCTGGAGAACCCGGGGACCAGGTATTGGGATCTTATTTTTTTTAACTTTTAAGTGCCTGATTTTGTGGCTGTGGGTGAAAAGCTAAAACTTCCTATGTCAAGCCCAGTCCACACAGCACTAGTGTATCTATAGCTTTCAAGTAGGTAGCTTGGAAAAATCTGATGCTGTAACCAATAAAACACAGAACTTGGCGTGGATGAAGTGACAAAGTGTTTACATTTCTAGATGGATTCTTTGTTAGTCCATCATGCTACACACTTGAGAGCCTTTTCTTCGTGGCCTGGCAGCAGCCACGGTCGGGTGCCAAATAAACCCCATTCTTATGGAGCTCTGCAAACCAGCTTTGTGCGTGAACTTTTAGATGTAAGATCCTACAAGGCTGCAAAGTACCAAAGCGGTGGGGACCCCCTTTTCGTGGCCGTAGTGCACAGGTATGCAAATCACAGCGGGTGAGATTTCCAACCTATTCCATACCTGGGGCTGAAATGATGCATCTCTTGAAAGGGGAGGGGGAAACAGATGGATGTGCCCAACTGAAACCGGCCTCCTTGCTGTTCTGAATTGCGCAGGGAGCTGCAGGGTGGTATCTACTGACCTCAGGAATTGTGCAAACAGTGGGGTGGGCTTTATTAGACCTGGATGAATACACCAGGATTTAAATGAAACGTTTCTGTGTTTGGTTTTCGTTCGTTTGTTGGGGTTTTTTTTCCGGTTATTTGAGGTGTTTGATTTGGTTTCACCTCTCTTGTGTCTGGCTTGAGAAAGACAATTGTATCTCTCAATCAGTGACGACTAGAATTAAAATAGGAAGGAGCCTTCTGCTGCAAGATTTATTGCCTGGCACATCTACGTTGTCTGATGAAGTGTCATCTTTTGTTATGTTTTGAGAAGATGCTGCCTGCCTGTGATACCTCCGAACCGCGTGAGAAAACATTTGGCCGCACCTATTCTTGTCCATTATGGCAGGATTATTCTAGCTTAAATTATATAGACCTTTGTGTATAGTATTGAAATATTGAAGTGTAGCCTCTGCTAATAAGCAGACAAGATCAGGTTGTTGTGAAATGGTGGTCTCCACAGACAGCTTTGCATGTGCTTCAAATACATCACCTATTGCTGGCAGCAAGAAGTGAGAAAAATGCTGAGTAAGTTTGTCTTCTCTTCAAGATCAAGTTTCTTAATAAGTAAATACCTGAAGCTTAAAGGTGTGGCTTTCTCTTTTCCATGGGAACATTTTCCCCTTTGCCAGGAGGTTGCTGTCTTCCTTTGGAAACAACTTGGTCAGGTAGTTTCCTGCTGCAAATAAGCCCTGTTTTATTGGCTCCAGTTGCTCTTGGGCCAACAAATGACATTCAGCACAAACTCCAAGGTTGTACCCGTTCACTCTGTTTTGCATTGTACCAAAGTGAAAAGCATTGCCAGGTGAAAAAGTAGCATTGACTTGGAAAGCCTAAATCCTGGTATGGAATAATGCCAATGTTTCCTTTAATACAGCATAACCACTGTGTAAGGATCCACCTTAGTGTTTGTATTGAAGTACAAACTTGGTAGTTATGCTTGACCAGAGCTTTTTCTTTCAAGAAGTATTTCTTTCTTTACCATGCCTACAGATACAAGAGTGGAAATGTCAATATTGAAGCTAATGATTTGGTTACAAATCTGCCTGAGATGCCCTCATAACCCAGTTTTATGCCTGGCAAAGTCAACAAGTTTCTCTTCGTTGATGTCAGTGAGTTAAGTCCCAGGCTGAAAAATTCATATGAGAGGGAATGTTTCTGCAGAATCCTGCTCATGCAAGTTGGACCTGCTTGAGGTTTCTGGGGAAAGAACCCTTTTTTGCTGGATGTAGGATGCATTAGGATCTTTGCATTCGTTCATGTTTTATTAACGCCAACTCTTTATTATCTCTAGGTAAATTGTGTCAATGCTGAAGTTCTGTACTAAAGGGACAAAAGATCCTGTCTGGATTGAACTGAGCAGACTGAAAGCAGCACGGCATTTCATTGTTGATGTCGCAACTCAGGGAACTTAGCAGACAACAGGATTGTTGACGGTTCTTTCCCCAAAATCCAGTTCCAGGCTTATTTGTATGATTTCTGCTACTTAAGGCTTTGTTTTACCCATCCCTTTGTTCTCCTGGATTACTGATGGTTGCAGTGCTCCCATCTTGCTGCGCAGCAGCTCCACCACAACTTGAGGCCGTTGTGGGTTGTGGTGAGTTTGAGTGTGGTGATTGCCTAAACCATGCTCTTTTACCTCTTCCCCTCTTATTGCTGCCTTTGTGGCTGGATTCTGCTCAATACTAGTTTGTTGAAATAAAAAAACCCCATGATGGTTCTGTGCCATTGTTTCAGGGAATGACTCTTCACCAGACTCTTGATGGAGAGGTTTAGGAAGAAATTATTTTGCTCCTTGGGCATGAAAATGCTCGTTAAGAGTGTAACTGGCACAGGGCTACCCTTGCCTGGGAGTCTGGCCAGACAGAATTTTTTTGTTTCCATTTAAGGCCTAGGTCTGCACCCTCAGTAGTCCTTTTCATAGATGTTTTGTTTACAGGTGTCAGTGCTGCTCAGGAGCAAAATGTGCTACCTCGCACTGAGAATAGCCCATGATGCCTCCAAACCTCTCCCAAACTGCTAGGGAATAGGGGGCTGCCATGCTGGGAGAGGGAAGATGCAGGGGAAAAAGGGTGTTGGAATTAATCAAGGATCTAGGAAAACTTGCATGTGAATTTTGGGGGGTTTGTGTGGAGCTCTGTTGTTGAAATTGGGGGGAACGCCTTCTCTACGAATCTGTTGTGTAAGGTTAGGTGAAGAGTTTCACCCCGTTGGATACGGGTCACAGGAGTGCTGACCTCTTTACACCGCCTTCGCCGGGAGCGGGGAAGACTGAAGTTTATTAGTCCTCAAATAATTGCAGTGAGAACATCCAGTCATTTTATCTTCACCAAGTCTTTGTCTGTATAATTTTGGAGCCTCATGTTGTCCTTTTTTCAGGTGCCTTGTCCGGTTGTGTTGCTGCTGGCAGTGCTACAGGCCCGTTTCGGTCAGAACTATACTCTGATTTGAGGAAGAAGTCAACGGGAGCATGAGTCTGTGTCAAGTAGTTTTTGGTACACAACAAGCAAACAAAGCCTCTACAAGAGGAGAAATTGTTATTTGATCAAAATCAGTGGCTGTATTGACAGGAATGTTCATCGGACGGGACAGACTTTGTCCCGATCTGTTGATAGATTTGAGTGTTACTTTATCTAGCACAACTTATGTTCAGTTCTTTATGAACTTCAAGTAGGAGATGTTCTTTAAGTAGGAGATGCTGCCCACTGCTCACACAGCTCTAGAGTGAAGCCTTATGCACCAACTAAAACTCCACAGCAGTTGTAGCTTGGCTTAGTGCGGCCTCAGATCAAACTGAAGCTTGTTTTACAGAAATCCAGTAAGTTAGGCATCAGTTTTTCTTTGGACGGTTCGGCAGTGACTGGCTTGGGTTTCTATTGTGAAGAAAGCTTGTCTGTGATTTGATCTAAAAGATTTCCCTTCCTCCCTCATTTATTCATCAGAGCAGAAAATTACTATTTTGGCGTTGTGTGAGCTGATCGCCATGAAGGAAACTCCCTTCCCCGCACAGAGAGTGACCCGGCACTGCAGCTTCCCAGGAAATCTATCAGAACTGCTACGCCTTGGCCTGTCAACCTTCCCAGCACGTAACCCTGCTTTTAAACTAGTAGCAGACTTCCATACAGGCTTCTGCACACTGACAGATTGGAAGCGACGAGCTCGGTAAAGCCATTTTTAGCATTTTTACCCATGCATTTAGATGGCCACATGGAGCCTCCTCCTGAAATATTTGTGCGTGTGGAGCAGCCTTCCCGTTCTGCAGATGACAGGCTGGGAGCATGTTCCCTTCTTGACGTCATGGGGAGTATCGGTGACGTATAGTTACGTGTCACCAAACTAGGGAATGTCATGGCTGTGTCCAGATTTGGGGAGTGTCACTGTTAGAGGCTGGCCTTGGTGAAACTCTCTGTGCTGGTTGGCAGATCCATTGCTGACTTTCTCAAAACCCCATCGTGGCCCCTGGTTATTTTCTTCCGTAACTAACTTGTTTCTCTTGGTCTGGATTGTTGGTCCTTAAATCGTGACATCCTTCATCAAAACAGTTTCTGCTGCTTAGAGAAGATGTACAGACTCGTCCTCTCTGTGGGCTCGTCTCAGGATTTGTTCTCTTGCATCGTGCTTGTGTCTTACTAAGAGTCTGCAGTGCTTGGGGATTCAGGGATGGTGTTTACCCATTTTCAGGGAAAGATTTTGGTCCCTTTGCTGACAGTTTGTCTTTAGCTTGCTGCCTTTTGAAAGTGCAAGTTCTGCACTGACAGTCTGTCAATTTATGGTACTAGACAAGGAATGAGTGACGTTACTTGTTTCAACATCTCAGAGCTGTTATATTTTGCTCTCTCAAGCCCTGGAAAGTCTTGTTATGTTGGGGTGTGTGGGAGAGGCTTGTATGTATTCTTGTTGTCGGAGGATCTCCTTTTGAGCCCTTTATCTCTTACATCTCAGGCCTTGGAGGTATTTGGTTCTTCCCAAAAAGCGCTGTTGCGGAGAAATGCCGCTCGTGCTCAGCTGGCTAAAGCCTTTGCCGCTGAAGTGACGGGGTTTGTCTGAGGCAGGTAAGTGAGGTTGTACCTGTGAGAGGCCCCAGTGCAGCCTGGAGGCCGTTGCAATACAGGTGGTAGAGTAGTGGGTGGGATCAATGCTGTGAAGAAGGCTTAGAAGTTACGGGCTTTGTATGGGAATTACAAAATCACGTTTTTTTCAGCTATGTTTTGCAGCGTGTTAAACTAATTACAAAGCTTTTCATCTTCTTTCTCTCTCTCTCTCTCTCTCTCCCTCCCTCTCTCACACACAAAATCATTTTTTCCCTTCATCTTTTTCGTTCTTCTTTCTCTTCAGTCTGCAGAAAGCAAATTCCTGCAGAATTCCTGGCGTAAAGGCGGAGACTTGAGAACCCCGGTGTGTACTGCTGAAGTAGGAGCTGAAGCTACGGCTGTTTCTTAGCTTCCAGCACAGGGCTCTTGCGATGTAGCTGACGGGAGATTCCCGGGTGAAGCCTGGCAAGGGCAGTGTGTCCTCTGGCTACATCCAAGTCGAGTTGTGTGCCAGAGTGCCCAGTATGGGAGAAGGCGGCGGCTGTGGAGGCTGAGCCGGCAGCGCCTGTGTAGCAAGCGCGGAACGAGGAACCAGGATTCCCAGCTTCTATTCTTAGCTCAGTAACCAATTCGTTGCAAAGCCTTTTGCAAATCATTCAGGCCTAATCCTGCACGTACAGCAGCCCCCAGTAAAGTCCTCTCTGGTTTTCATTGGGGACATAGGAGCAGTTTCTGAACTGATGGTTTTTTCTTGCTCAATAGGACTCGGGAATGAAAATCAACATCTTTATGCAGAGAGTGTGATAATTTGTTAATGTTTGCGAAGCACTAACGTGGGCATCGCTGTGTGACGTGTGTGAGCTGGCATCCGTAACGGGGGATTGATTGATTGCGGTTATCAGCTGGATCTTTGGAGCATGGGATTTTTGGCCTCTCATCAGAATACGCTTCCACGTGATTATAGAGGATAATGCTGGAAATGCCTCTGCTCTGGGCCTGCCACATGTCCAGATGGCAAGGTCAGTGTAGCGTGGACCTTGCTCAATTGCTTTGTGTGTCAGGATAAGTGCTGGTGCTTCTTTCTCTCTTTATTGTACTGGCTCAGCTAGAAATTGAGGAGTCCTGTGGCTATCGATAAATTCAGAGAGTTGGAAACGAATGCCTACAGTGAGCTCTGCTTTTATTGCCTTTAAATTCATTTCCCACCGTTTAGCAAAGGCGAGTGGGAATGCTCGGTTTTGTGTGGTGCTTTCACTTTAAGATAATCTGGGCTGCAATCTTAAATCAAATGGCATTAGAAACATTCTGGGCTAGGAGTTAATTTCTGGAGTATTTTGTAAGGGAAAAGGGCACAACAAAAAGGACACTATAATGTCCTAAGCCCCTTACCTGCACATTTGACTGTGCTGTGTTTTGTAGTGTGTGCAGTTCTGGTATCTGCCGAGAGCAGCATCTTGCTCTGCTGGTTTGTGTGAGGCTTTATTTTCCTGGTGCGGGGACAGAGGTGGATTAATCTACAGAGCTGTTGGCAAAAATCTGTTAGCAGGCTTTGCAGTGGGGGATTGGCTTGAGAAAAACACCACTTGATTTTTGTGTCAGTTGAGTTTTTGATAAGTGTTGGAAGTGGTCTCTTTGTAAACTGTGTTCTGAAAACACAGAGCCTGGTAGTGATATTTTTATTTTTTTAATTTTCTCCTTTTAGGAGATGTTTGTTTGTGTAGTAGCACTTCAGGCTGTGAAGGGGCAGGTCTGACCCAGTGCTTATATATATTTGACGAACAGGGCTTTAAAGTAGGCAGGCTTTGCTGGATAAATTATTTAGGTAAAATAAGAGGTAGAAGAGCAGAATTATTACCTCCCATGCCCCTCAGGGTGGGACAGCATCCATCCTTCTGCTGTCCCCAGCAAATGAAAATATTGTCCTGGCTTGTACAGCAGGTTATTTCTGGGAGCCTGGTGGAGCAGTAGTTCAGAAAGCACTGGTAGCCCATAGTCAGAAGCTTGAAGATGACTTTTAGCATCCTGGGAGCTACCTGCCTGTACCTTTAAATGCACAGATAGATCTATTGGTGTCTCTCCAGCTTTACAGTTTATTTAATTGTCTTCGACTTCCTATGAGGGCTGGTGATTCCTGGCGCGACTGCTGGATCCCTCCTGCCTTGAAGGGGAAGGCTCTCGCAGGAGCCTGTTTGCTGCTGCTCTGCCCGAGGGCACCAGTAGCCCCTGTGGGTAAAGTGTGGAACATTTGGGGGTAAGTTGCCTGGTTTGCTTGTCTCGAGGACTCGAAAGGAGATGTGAGCTTCCCATTTTCTTCCCCCTTCTTTGTGGAGAAAGTGGCAGCCCTGAGTGCTTCTCACCCTAGAAGAACAGGAGGGCTCGTCCCTGACAATGGGTGTCAGAAAAAGGGCCAGGAAAAAAGCCTTTGCTCTGCTTCTCCAAGTCCTGCACTAGACAAGCACTTTAAGATACACACTGAAATGTAGCCCAGTGCTAAGTTGTGCACTTGATGCTTTTAGTATTTTGACTGAAGCCTGCCCAAAAGCTGATGGAGGCTCTTGGGCTCCTCTGTACACTGATAATTTTTTTTTCCTATTATTTTTACTGTGTTTTCAACCGTAAAGCCATTTTTCCTTTTTCATTTTATGTTCATTTCCTTTTGCTGACACTAGAGCATCATATGATTTAGGGCTTTGTTTTGAAGCCTGATATGAAGGCTAATTACTTCCTCCTTGCATCCTCTCAACTAAGAAAACATCATCTTTCACAAAAGAGAAGGGCGAGGAAAAATTTTTTTAAGTGCATGGAACTCTTCGTCAAGTTCCAAGATTTGAACTTATTTTTTGTAGTGTGATGACAACAAAGCTTTAGGAGCTCTGTCCGTGTGGACACAGTTTTCCGTTTGGTTGTTTGTCCTCACTGGGTCTTAATTAAGCAGTTGCAATTCAGGCTGTGGCTGAGTACTTTTAGTAATTAGGGGGATGCTATGGATAGTTATTGTTTATGTAAATGTCATTCTAGATTTATCCTGTTTCAGCCCTGTGACTTGCTTTGATTATCTCTAGCCTTCTAGGTAATTAAGTTGTGTGTTTTCTCCTTGTCTCTTTCTTCATATTCTCGCTTGCCTTAATTTGATGAGAGAGGGAGAAACCACATCAGGAAACTTGGGAGCATTAGTTTCAGTGGGAAAGTGTGTGACTGTTTTACAGAGATGCCACCATAAGCAAGGGCAACCTGCTTTCTGGGCACTTTGGGAAGAAAAAGGTTATTTTTAACTCATCAGGTGTTACTTTAATACAACCAAGAGAACACCAGCTCTTGGGATGGCTCATGTAATGCGAGATGGACAACGCTGAAAGGAATCCTGTTTCGCTTCATATCCAAATAGTTGTTAAACTTTTATCTAACATTTCTGCTAACGGACTAGCCAGTAATGATGGAGGCACGAGTTGGGAAATGTAGGGCTGCCCAGAGAGTCTGGGAATATGTCTCTGGTGGCCTTAATAGGAAGGTGTGTTTTTCTAAAATTCAGTTTACATTAGAGGGATTGTTTTTCCTCCGGCGTCAGCCTGCGTGATTCCAAATATCCCTGGTTCATCAGGCTGCCTTAGGGCATGCCTAACTTCAAGGGCATGAGTCACTCTGTTTAAAATTTATTAGCTAGGTATGTGATTAAGTCACTTGATAAATTGGGAGTGCAAGTTGGAAGTCGGGATTGGAGAACTGCTCCCCAACTCTCATCTGGGTCCGACCCCTTCTGTGGTGGTGTAATTGCAGTTGTTTGCTTCCAAGTTTTACTAATTTTTTCAGAGTTTGGCAGAAGAAAAGTCAAGTGATTCTTTTGAAGACTGACTTGTGAGATTTAAAGGTGATAAAACCAGAAAGCTTATTTTAAAAGCAACTAAGTTCTGTAGAGTGTCGTTATTCCTAACTTTTTTTGTCCGTGGCTGGCTGAATGGTCTTAAGCATTCAACATGGAGAGATTACAATTCCTTAAATGCTTTACAGAGATATTAACTTTCTGTAAGTGCTTATGATATTCCTCAAGACTTTTTTCAGTAAGATACATGAAGGATATATTAAGAGATAATAAAATCAAAATACTGTCTGCCCACAAGCTTTGTAGCAAGGGAGTTTTTACAACCTGCTCGTGCCTGTGGCTGGTTTTGTTGTTGGATTCTAGAGTTTAAAAAATGTCAGATAGATGGTTTTAAACGTGGGTTTTTTTCACTCAAATCAAGTGTACATACATCATCAAAACAATGAAATTAATTTTAAAATACTGATTTATCTTTTTAATGAAAATAAAGCTGTTATTTATGTTGGAGTCTGAGCCTCTTTAGTTACACATGCTTCATGTTTACCTTTCTCTTTCTGTTCAGGGCCTAAAATGCAGATCTTTGATGGAGATGTGTTTGTGTAGATGGTTTATATTTATAAGCTGGTGTTTTAAGAAAAAGTCATATCATGACATCAGTGACAGTAAAACGGAATAAAATTCAGCATTGCCAGTCTAAATGGAATCCCAAATAGTGTCATATAGGCTTGACAGTTGGAAAGCTGAAGAATAGATAACAGAAAGTGCCTTTTATTTAGTTTAATGATTGGGTTTTTTTGAAGCTTGGTGAGTATGTGGTCAGCTGAAGGTTAGACTGAGGTTTTGAGTCTGTTTTGTGCTTCTACAGGGCTTCCCAGGTGACTTCCAGCCAAGGGTTTGGGTTGGGCTTGTGCTTCTGAAGAAGAACTCTGTACACGTGTTCCCAGCAAAGAGCAGCTTTGTTCCTCGTGGCCTCTTAGCACCGTTCTAACAGCTGGTGCTGACTCGGTGAATAACAATCATGTAGTGTCGCTTGTGTTGGAGGCAACGTTTTGGTGTAGACTTGTGCCTAGGGATCTGGATAGGAAGCTGTTCCAGTTGAACATCTTTTGCCATCAAGTGAAGATTCAGGTTGTAAAAGCCTGTTTGTTCTTTTAAGCAGAAAGAGTGGAATGAGTAGGAAAAAAACAGCACAGCACAAGGTGGACAAGTGCTGATGGCATCTGCTCAAACAAGCAGAGACTTGCCAGAGGCCAAGTGGAAAAAATGAGATATAGTGGGCTTACCGGAGTTGCTTCACCAGCTTGCTACAATAAAGGATTTTTTTTTTATTTTTTTTTTTTATTAATACTGTGAAGAATATGAGCATAAAAGATGTACTGAAAGCTGACTTCGCTGGCTGGGTTCTTCTGGCTTCTGCTTGGTCACTTCTAGCCTAGGTGTGCAAGGTGAGTGCCACACAGAGGCCGGGCAGAATTGGAGAAGATACCGCTCGGAGACCTCTCCTAGCTTGTCAGCTATTTTAGGAGTGGTGTCACCACAAACTTTGAATAGAAATAGCTGTCAAAGGACCAGCAGCATTTCACTAGGAGTGGTTAAGGTGCAAAACACCTATGTGAGGTGGGTGTGGGCTGGACATTCCATTTTCAGCATCGACATACCCAGATATCCAAAAACCCCAGGAGGATGGGCCCTGAGCAATAGAAAGACTATCTTTAAAAGGTGTTTTATTTAAAAGTATTCCATGTGCATTTCTTTTTCTGGTTAGCAGCCAGGCTTTCAGTTTGGATTTGTCTGCAGACAAGACTGAACCTATGTATTTATTTTTGGTTTCTATCTGGGTTTTCCTAATTCCGTTTTTCTAGACAGAGATGTGGAGAAGAGAGAACCTGCTTTCTTAACCACGTTGGAATGAATGGTGGCCCAGTGTTAATGCAGGAGGCTCAAGGAGAGGAGTGGTTTGTTCCAAAGCTGCAATACCTCAGCAATTCCCAACCTCTGTAGATTTATGGAGATCATTCACCTGAATTTTATCCTGGGTCTTTGCAGTAGAAAGTTCTCCTTTGTCTCAAGCTGCATCCTACCCCCTTCCCCACTGCCCGAAGATGTAAACTCTGCGTGTGAATACGTTTCTAGAGAAAAGTGATATGGAGGCTTTGGATACCAGAGAGGGATGGATTAATCGAAATAGGAATAATGAACATGTGATAGATGTTTAAACTAAATACTCATGGCTCGATAAATGGCAGTGCTCAGAAAACTTACGTGATGTCTGAATATAAAGAGCTTTTATTTCTTGTCTCAAGCCAAGTTTGGACAAAGCCTGGAATTCTACATGGGAGACTGCAGGGATGTGGCCTCTTGGTATGGGTCAGAATTTTGAACAATAATTAGATTCATTAACTAAGGGCATCTATGGGGAACCCTTTCTAGGAGAACAGTGCCAAACCCTGGTGAATAAGAAGAAGGAACCAAAGCGAGTAAAGGAAGAAGAAAAAGTTCTTTTTTGCTTTTTTGTCTTTGAAATAGCTGTTCTTCCAGATTTTGAGCAGTTGTAGGATAATAACCGCTCCTGTTGTGTTGGCTGGGGCCTGAATGGCTGCACACCTTTGTATTAGGAAAGATCAACAGTGTTCTCAGCGAGCAACTTCCATGAAATCCCTGTTTGAAGAGCTCCCAGGCTGAGCCTTGCAGATAAACTTGAAGCACAGTGGACAGGGCTGCCCAGTGCTGAGCTTCTCCAAGTGCCGTGTAATGGGCTGGCTCCTCGGCTGTTCTGACCAGCAGCAGGATCTCAGCCGGCCATGTGTGCGTGATACACGTGTGGGATTTTTTTCAGGGGCCCTTTGGAGCTGCTGGAGGAACCTTCTCCCTTCTCTAACACTTACTTCCTTGATCTTCATATTTCCTTCTTCCAGGAGGTTTTGTACTGCAGTCACAGGAGACTTGTCCTGCCTCAGCACAGGGAGAGCCGTGATTTGCATCTCTTTGTAGCAGAGTGACTGATCTTTTCAACTTGCCTTCCTCCTCAGAGCTGCGGTGCCGCTGTGTTCCAGCCCTACGAAGCTCACTCTCACTCCGCGCTCACCAGGGTGTGTGTGAGGAAATAGGGAGCGGGAGGGGGAAATAGAAGCAAGGAGCTGCAGGAGTCAGGGTGGTACTGAGATAAAATAAGCCGTGTTATCTAACTTAATATCTGGCGGGGGGGGGAGGTGGGCCACTGTTGTGTGTCAGTAGTGTTTGATCATTCATGAGGCTTTTCTTCACGGCCAAGTATTCCTTGATCATGCCCCCGTGGCCACCTAAAGCCCCCAGGGGTGTATCTTGGTGGGAAGGCGGCCAGTGGGTGGCCAGGGCAGGCGGGAAGGTTGGTTGGTGAAGGCATCTTGTTTTGCTCTTGTTTTCCTTGTGACAGGCATTTGTTTTCAAGTTACACTCAATCCTTTTGGCAGCTTCTGCGTCACATCCCAGCCTTGTTGGGTGACCAGGACACAGGACTTGAGTCCTTTCCCTGGTACCTTGGGCTTGCTTGGTTCCTGCTACAGGTGGGAAGCTCCAAACCATGACCCAGTATAAGTAGAGTTTCCATGTTTTTCTTGTTAGATTCCTTGCTGGAGCACGGTTCGGGTATCAGAATGGCTCCCTGCCACAACTTCACACCCTGTAGGAGAGATTTAAAATGCATTTGAATTTTTATTACATTATTTATGAGCATATAAGCCAAATATTTCTTCTTTCCCACATCCTGCACTGTGCAAACTTCTTGTTGGCCTGTATGAGGCAGCTTTGTGGTGATGCCAGGGACTGAAAGTCCCTGTTTTCTGACATTGGGTATTCAAAAAATTCTGCACAGGTACAGGCAGCAGCTCCCTTTTCTCAAAACTGGACTGTTGGGTGCTTGCCCTCTTAGCAGCCAAACCCTTCACAGTGAAGTGGTGGCCCTAGAACAAAGAGCTGGGCTGTTTACTACATGATTACAGTGTTTGATCAGCTTTCTATTTTGATATCTCTTTTGGTTCCTAAGATATCTTCTTTCCAGACACTTGCACTTGTGGGTGTTTTTTGCTGTACCACCCTCAAGTGCAATAAGGAGCTTCACAGACCTACCTGCCCTGGGAGGGATGATCCCAGCCCTAAGGTGCTTGCTCAGATCACCAAGACCTGTCTTAGCATGCAAGTTTGACAGGGAGATAAATGTAATTTGGAAAGTCATCATTCCAAGAAAGTTGTCATTCCAAGCAAGTCGCATTTGCAATAAAGTTGTATTTCCCAGAAAGTATATTTGGACTATTTGCTGATGTGTTGTGCCGAGTTTGGCTGAGAGATTTAATTTTCTTCCTAGTAGCTGGTGTGGGGCTGTGTTTGGATTTGTGCTGGAAACAGTGTTGGTAACACAGGGATGTGTTTGTTACCGCTGAGCAGTTGTTGCTTACACACAGTCAGGGCCTTTTCTGCTCCTCACCCCACCAGTGAGCAGAGTGGGGGTACACAAGCGGTTGGGAGGGGACACAACCAGGAGAGCTGACCCCAGCTGACCAAAGGGATATTCCAGACCATATGATGTCATCCTCAGTGTATAAGGCTGGAGAAAGGGGCAGATGTTTGGAGTGATGATGTTTGTCTTCCCAGGTCACCGTCAGGCGTGGTGGAGCCCGGCTGTCCTGGGCCTGGCTGAACACCTGCCTGCCCTGGGAAGAGAGGAAGGAATTCTTGCTTTGCTTTGCTCGTGCGTGTGGCTTTTACTTTACTAAATTGTCTTTATTTCAATTCACAAATTTTCTTGCTTTTATCCTTCTGATTTTCTCTTCCATCCCACCAGTGTGGAGAGAGTGGGGCTAAACCACAACACATAGGTGGGTTTTGAGGAAAATAATGTTATACCTCAGGCTTGTTCTGAGTTTTCGGTTGCTTGTTTATGCAAGCAGACCAGTGCAGACAGAGGAATAAAATCATCATTTCCCTTTACCTTGCTGAACTGAGCTACAAAAAGGAGCTTAAAGAGCATTTACATGTGCAATAATTTTCTTGTTGTTAATGTCTCAAATACTTTAAGCCCCCAGTTCCTGACTCAGGCATTTTTGACTTCCTGAGTTTGTTTGGAAGGATCCAGGCAGGGACATGCACCCAGCAAGTCAGGGCAGCGGAGCTGCCTTCTGCTCTTCAGTGGCTTCCCAGGAGCTACGTCTGCTGCTTCAGCAGCACAAGTCTGCAGTTGGAAAAAGATGCAGATAACCAGCTAGCAGGGGTTAAATCCAGCAAAGCTGCAGGGAATACGTTGGCGAGTGAGCACAGAACCCACGGTCTGTTTTGTTCTTGCCACAAAAGCTGTACGGACAGTTTCCCACCAAAGCACCTCCCAGGGCCTGTTGCACACGTAGGTGCATGAAGCAACTCCCCTAAGTTTTCTGCATTTTCAGAGTCACTGGAGTCTGTTCCCAGCTCTCAGCAAACTTTCTTACAGCTCAGGGTGGTCAGCCTGGATAAGGAGCGAGGTTAACACAGGAATGTCCATCTCATCCTGTGGTGATCCCTCTGCCCTTGCAGCGTGGTCCTCTGCTGCCTGGCTGCATCCCAAGTGGGAGGGTGTTACTCTCACGAGCTTTTATTTGGGGTTGAGGGTGAACTTGACAAACAGAGAGGCCCCGAGAAGTGCTTTCAAGCAATGCTGCAGCAGAAGAGGGCTGGGGTCAGGGGAAAAGTGGCTGCCCCCATTCCTGCCTCAAGTGGGTCGGGTCTCTGCCGCCAGGTGATCTGTCCTGAGGCTTCACCACTGGATCTGGGAATCTGTGTGTTCAGCCTTTACTGGGATGCCTGTGCTGGTTTTGGGGAGCTGGGAGTGAGAAGTTAGAATCATAGAATAGTAGGGGTTGGAAGGGACCTCTGGAGATAGTCCAGCCCCCCTGCCAGAGCAGGATCACCCAGGGCAGGCCAGTTCTTTTCTTTTTCTTCCCCGTTGTCAGATCTGCAGAGATTTGACACCCGCAAACCTTTCACAAAGGACGATTTTTAATAAATGTAACATCTTTTCTCTCTTTTTTTTTTTTTACCAAGGTGCTTCCTACCTACTGTAGTTTCATTGAAAGGGCTTTGAAAGGCCTGATGTGAGCAGTTCCTTGTCAAGTCCGTGGTCAGGCAGCCTGTCCTTCTCGTCCTCCGAAACGGGAGAACCAGGCGGGAAACTCTCGTGTTACCCAGTAGAGCTAATCGATTAATTAGCAGGGGACGAAGTGCACCAAACAATCTGTTGTGCCAGATGGATGCTTCAGTGTTAATTTATGTTCTCAAAATAACTGGACATAGATATGCTCAGCACTGCAGCCCAGATCCCGCTTTTGTTGCGTTCAGTGGTGAAAATGATGTTGGTTTTAGTGATCCAAGTGCATAATTCTTCAGGAAAAATGTCTTTTGGCATCAAACGGTAACAGTAAAAATGAAATGACTAAAAGCTGTCCAGAGCAATGGACTTTACCTTCTTAAACAGACTTACATCAGTTTGAAAACTGAAGTTCTGCTTTTATCTCCCGAGAGCGTTCTTATTATCTCAATGCCAAGAAATGAGTAATTTGGGTATTTTTGCTTTTTTGCTCTTATAAATAATGTTTGTTGTATTTTCCTAAGGAAGTCTAAACTAAAGCATAATGCTGGAAAAATTACAATGTACATTGCTTTCTCTTTGAAGGTGCCCTGAAGGAGGCTGGAAGAAAAAAACAATTATGTTAAAAAAAGTCGTGGGGGTGACTTATTCTATGACACTTAATTTTCAGTGAGGGAGGCTTGCTGTAGACTTCCTTCCATATTTTTTTCCGTTCTCTCTCGTATCTTTTTTTTAACTCGTCTGGATTTTCATGGGCAAAAGTTGGTGTGCCAGACAGATCCATTGCTTTTAAGCTGCCCGTTGGAGAGAGGCAGAAATTTTGGTCAGAACTTAGTGGGAAACTGAAGGCTGTTACTGGTCACTGGAGGGAGAACGTGGCTTATCACCTCTGGGACATGGAGAGGGTGCATATCAGGCTTTAGAAGAACTCTGTGCCATACCAACAGTTCATTCATGTTTTGTAAGAGACAGTGGATTTGTTCTGTGATGCAAGGAGGCAGGTACCTACTTAGGAGAAAAGACAGGCCCTGGAGGGTGGAAGAAATTTGAGCTTTACTGATTTTTGTTGTTTTCATTGATATTTGAAATGTGGATGATGCATCTTACCAGTTTTTAACTCTGAAAAAACCAACCAAACAAAACAAGTCCTTCTATTCTAACCTTTACCTGTGTCCAGATGCTTTTTGATAGTTATTTACAGGACAAACTGTCTCACAAAAAAGCCAATTCAAGTAACTTTTCTTTTTGCTCCTTTAGTATGCTTTAAAAATCAAGCAGTATTTGGTATGCACAGAGTGATCTCACAGACTTCGGTTCTGTTTTCAACGTTTAACCGAATCATTGAATTACTTTTACCTTTGTGATACTGTTAGGATTATTTTTAATTAAGTGAAGTGTTTTAACATGCTCTAATTTGTTTTTGAGCAGATGTGTCTAACAGTTGATAGAGAGAGACTGGTTCTGGGAACAAGACATGCTCTGTCTTGCCTCATTTACCTGAGAGTTGGGTAAATACTCCTTGAGGACCTGGGAAGGAGAGGTTATTGATGAATTGCCTTCTATTATAGCCATGTACAGATCCCAGAATACTTGTGCGTGGACTGCAGGGAGGAGACAATGTGTACAGGTTAAGTGCTCTGTTACTGAGTGATGTTGTAGGAGCAGCTTATTCCCTCAATAAACAGTGCAGAAAGCAGAGGCTGAATCTGAGCAAGTCATTAGCTCAACTCCTCCTTACTCCCTGATGTACTCTCAGCCTATTTTTAAGGTTATACTCAAGCCTGAATATACATTTCTCTGGAAAAACATGCCATAAATAATAAACTGTTTCTTCACCAAAACAACATTGCACAAGAAGTCCCGTTACTTTTGAAAACAAGGCAACGGATGAACTTGTGAGGGGTCAAACCTGCTGCAGAACAACCTGTACCTGGCTCTTTCTGCCCGGCCTGTAAAGCCTGGCATGGCACAGAAGGCTGGCACCCTGAATGGGGTGATGTTCCAACAGAAAGATGTTGGACCAGAGAAACATTTCCTGGCCCTTTTTTTACCGATCGTTTTCTGAGGCAATGCATGTGACCCCGTAGCATGGTGAGGAGTCAGAAGTTTTCTTAGTGAAATGCAGTTTTAGGGGACTTCAAAGGAGGATCTGTGACTATTGGCCTGGATCTGTGGTCTTGGCCTGAGTGTAGAAGATTGGGTAAAATCGTCTGTGGAGAGGCTTAATCCAAGGAGGATTGAAGGTGCTGGGAAAAAGAGGCTACACAGCAATGGGCGGGAATGTGACAAAATCCAGGAAACAGACTGGACACGTTAACCTCATCTGTGCCATTCCAATGGGATTTTCTTCCTCTTCAGAATGAGCAGCAAGGTTTGCAGAGGCCCAATAGTCTGGGGCAGAGCTGGGCCATAGCCAGGCACTTTGGTACTGAGACTTCATCCTTTCTTCGTAACTCCCAAAATACAGAGCTGGCTTTAGGTTATCCTACTGCCCCTCCCCATCTCGTTTTCTTCTGTCCTTGTTCCTCCCAGGTTTTAATCTGTCTCCCGGTCTGATGGCAGTAAGGTGAAGGGCTGAGATGTGCCAGGCATTCTTGCATCTTGGGCCTCACTACAGACCAAGGGAGCATTGCCAAAATGGAGGCGACGTGCAGTGATGGGGTTTCTAAAATGAGTGCCCTCAATTGTCTAGTTTACAAGCAACATTTCAGGGGAGGAGGAAAAGGAATAGGGATCTGTCTGTGAACAAGAATTTGCCATGTTGATCTGCTCCCATTTTGGTTGCAAGTAGGATGGCTACCCTTATTTACTTAAGCTGCATTCAGACCCCCCTGAATTTGACTTCTCTCCTCCATGTCGGCCAAAGGTATTTAAGCAGCGTACACAACTTGGTGGTGTCTTAACTTTATGCTTGATAGCTTCGAAAAACTCAAAAGGGGCTAAAGAAATGTTGTGTTAGTTGTTTTGGAGGACAGGGTGAAGGGTAGATGAGAGATGTTGACCTTGTAAGTAATATTTTGAGAGGTAGGGTTAGAATTCATGTTTACAGCTACCCAATGCCAACTCGCTCAATAAAAACCCTGTTTGCTTTCCAAGAGTATCAGGAAACCCGCGGTTGTGTTGGGAGAAGGAATGGAAGCCAGCTGCTTTTTATAGATCAGGTTGCAAGAAACCTTGGGTCACTATGCAGTTGTATTATTTTCTGGAGGACAGTGGGGTGGTGCTGCGTGTGAGCAGACGGATGCCTCGTGGCTGAGAGCTGGGAGTCTCTTTTAGTACGTGGAGTAAACAAGCAAGAGGCCGCTAGAGCATTTTAAGAAATGATTGCATTGCTGTGGTGTGATGCTCTCCGCCTTCCTTGTATAAGCTAGAACACAGGAGATTCCACCTCAACATGAGGAGAAATTTCTTTCCTGTGAGGGTGACAGAGCCTGGAACAGGCTGCCCAGAGAGGTTGTGGAGTCTCCTTCTCTGGAGACTTTCCAAACCCACCTGGATCTGTTCCTGTGTGGCCTGCCCTGAGTGATCCTGCTCTGGCAGGGGCGTTGGACTCGATGATCTCTAGAGATCCCTACCATTCTATGATTCCAACCCGAGCAGGCAGTGGCAACAGGCACTTACTTCTAGTAACGCTTAATGCACAACCCCTCAGAACGGCCCGTAGCCATCTGATGTGCGGCACTGCCAGCGCTGCCGGCTGTTCGGGGAGGAAAGCTGTCTGTGTCCATAGGATCACAGGAGACTTGATGGTGTCCCTATCAGGGTATAATAGAGTGCAACTCTTGTAAATGCACCAATAAATAGAAATATCATGTTTGGAACCATAATCACTGCGCTGTAGCAGCGCTGCTTCAGTGTGTAACAACACAGCTATGGGGGGGGAACATGGAATTACACAGTTCATTCACTACACAGGTAGGAAAAATTGCTCTCCTTCTGTGTCTCCTCTATGACTCAGCTGGGATTTATTGTCATAACTAAATAATTTTATACTAACAAATAGCCATTTTCTCCCATTGTAACTTTAAATACTGATTTGGAGGTGGAAAGGCAGCTCAGAGATTCCTGTGGCTGTCCCTTGTGTTTTCTTCCAGCACAGCAGGTGTAATTCCCAGCGTAATGTGGCGTGCTGCATCCCCTCTGCTCCCAGCAGCAACCCATGGGGTGGTGGCAGCCTCCACAGCTGCTCTCCAAGATCTGCCCACCGGCAGAAAGTGAGAAACTTCTACTTTTCACTGGGATGGGAACTTTGTCTTCAACTATCTCCCTGTTTTCTTCTTTTTTTCCTTCAGTAACTGTAGTTGTGCTTGGTGAAAACAAACCTGTGAGGGGTTGGAGGTGACTGCAGCCTTCCTGGAGGGAGCAGCCTTCTGGGCACAAGGAGCGTGTCAGGATTGAGTGGAGACATAGGTGGTGCTGGCAGGAGCTGGCCTTTGTCCTTGAGCTACAAACATGGACTCGCAAGTGCTTCTAAAGGCTATAAAGGGAGAGCTTGGGTTAGTCCTTGACCTGGGGCTTGCAGTTTTGGTACTGTCACTGCAGTTGCTTCACAGGTTTCAAGAGCAACACCCCCGTCTTCAGGCAGTAAAAACCGTCTTGAAGCCAAATATTGGCATTTCTGGCCTTAATTTCTCTGTCTCCTTTCCCAATCTGCAAAGCAGATTAAATGTCATCTCCCATTTTGCCAGGTTGTCGTCCTCCAGCGCAGCCTTAGGGCATCAGCCACAAGCCAAGAATGCAGCTGTGACTTCAGGACGGGGTTCTCGCAGTGCTGCTGTTGTCGCCTGCTCCCTTAGATTTGTTTGTGTGTTTTTCCCCTTCTTTCTAATTATGCTGTTATTTACTACTCGACAGCTGTAGTCTGGGAAGGAGAGTGGTGAGCGACGGCTCTGCAGCTGACAACCGCCTTGTGCCTTGGCTGCTTGTCAGCAAAGGGCTGTTGCTGGCTGGGGAAGAGCTGTGCAGCCGTTGCCTTCAGTTGACCAAAAGGTTGTTTGGAGTTACCCACTAGGTAGCCCCTAAAAAAAAATTATTTTTAATTTTTTTTTCCTGGTTTCTGTGGTAGGAGCAACCTGGCAAATGACTGAGAATTTGTGTGAAGGGCTTATCTGAGGAATGAGATCTGCTGTAGTTAAGAGCTCCCACAAGTAATGGGCAGATGTTGGGTAGATGATGCTGTCCTGACTCATGAACCTGGATTGCCTGTTGGATGTCAGCCTGTTTCATTGTTTTCCTGCAGCTGTTTCTGAGGATTTCTGTATGTGCTGGTTTCACAGCCCCCTTCCTGCCATATGCCCAGTCTGGGAGAGCATCAGAAAATGGTCCTGGATACCTTTCATGTCCAGAGTCCTTTATCCCCCATCCTCTGGAGCCCTGCTCCAGTGTGATACTGGCACTTAAAGAGGCCCGGATTGAGTGGTGGAACGGTCTTTTGGGCCTTAAGCTATAAATTTCAGAGTTTGTGTAATGATTTGCCACTCTTCTGACTCTGCAGTAAAGCCAGTTTTATCTTTTGAAGCAGATCCACGCTCTCATGACTCTGTTTTCAGGGGTCATGGGCCTAATGCAGGAGCTCTTAAGATCACCTGATGGCTGCTTCCCATTTCCAGAAGTGGGAGTGCAGAGGCATGGCCAGGGTGTTATACTCTGTGAAGCAGATACAGGAGCGAAGGGGTGGGATGTCTGAGCTGAGCTCAGGCGTGGCATCTAGATTAATATTAAACTTGGCCCTGATCTGGGCTCTGGAAGTTGGTTTTACCTTGACTTCCATGTGTGAAGATGGAAGTGATGAAGTTAATGACAATTTACACCTGTTTGCTTCAGGGAGGGATGAAGATCTATTTGTAAAATGCTTTTGCAGTCGATGTGTGTCCTGAATTGCTGAGGATTGGGCAGCGATGTGAACAGGCTGTTGCAAAGCCCAGCTGCTGCGCTGCTCCTCGGTGGGTGTTTGAGGTGTCGGCCTCCAGAGCCTCATTTTGTTTTTTCCCTGGCAGCATTGGACACAGATTATCCCCTGCTCTGGTGATCGCAGGCTGTTTTCCAGCATAGAGCTTTGCACCCAAATCTTTGGGCCAACATACACTGATTGCTCAGGTTTTAATTTCTTTCCTTTCTTTAAACAGGACTTCAAATGCTACAGCTTTGCCACGGGGGTATAATTCCATAAGCCATAGAAATGGGCTTCAGTGACCAGTTGAATGACTTTGTTTTTGCCAGGAGTTCAAGCTTGCCTTTTATTAAGCTGTTGAAGGAATATAATTGAAATTCATTGGAGAGTTTAATTTTATCAGACCCTCTCTAACTGCATGCTTTTGCTGTGTGTCTGGGTGCATTTGGCTTGCCTATAAATGGCTTGTTTGCTTTCACAAAGGAATCGGCACAAAAGTGCAGCAGTGTAAGGAACCAACCCCTGCCCCGTGCTGGTGAGGGGGGGCAAAGGCATTGACATAAACATGGAGAAGTGGCCTCTAAGTACTTCAGTTGGTAGAAAAGTTTTATATTTTTATAAGTTTTGCTGCAACCTTTTGCCTTATTCTATTTTTGAACATAAAAAGACACCAGGAATCTAATATAGTCAAGAAAGTTTTTGTGGCTGCTCGAAGGATGCCTCTGCAGCACTGGCTGGTGCTGGGAGATGCCTGTAGCACTTGCAGAACCCCCTGCCAGGCCTCGCGGGCAGCAAGAAACTCTCTGGCTTTGTCTTTTCAGCTCTGTATCGCTCAGTTCCCAAACAGGGAGCTTGCCCGCTGGCCGTGCACACGTCAGCTCCATCTGGGCTCAGCCCACAGCGTGGAGCGTGGGGCTCGGCAGCTGAACAGTGCTTTGTGCTGCAGGGACTCCTCTGCCAACAGGGCCTGCTCCCCTGCTCTGTCCCCTTTCCCGCCTCGTCCCGTGTGTTTGTCCCTGTGTGCCCTGAGACCCTACAGCGCGCGTCTCCAGTCAGCCAGCCCCTGCACTTTGCTGCCTCTTCCCACGTGGGAATGGCGAGATCATAGAATCACAGAATGGCTTAAGTTGGAGAGGACCTCAGAGATCATCTGATCCAACCCCCCTGCCGTGGGCAGGGACACCTCTCAACTAGACCAGGTTGCTCAAGGCCTTATCCAGCCTGGTCTTGAACACCTCCAGGGAGGGGCATCCACTACTTCTCTGGGCAATCTATTCCAGAGTCTCGCCATTGAAGAACTTCTTTCTAAGATCCAGTCTGATGATGCTTTCTGGCCCTTCAAAATTGGGAAGGAGGAGTCGTGGGCCTGGCGCTTCCTTAGATGTGGCAGGCCTCCTCCGCTGGGATTTCTATAACGAGCAAATCCGGGGAGGAGTTAAAGCATCTCTTGTCTGATCTTCAGACATGAAATAGCAAGAACCTTCTCCACCAGCTCCTGCTCTGCGGAAAACTCTGCCTCTACATGAAAGCCTGAATGGAAATCTGCCGTCTGTCATTTTGTGGCTGGTCCTGGCTTTTAGGTGGTGTGGCTGTTCTGCTGTCCAGGAAATTGATGTGCGGATCACGCACACTGCCTTACCTTCCCGCTGCTAAATATGTAATCACCGCCATCCCCATGGAAACGCAGGAACTTTTCTTTTTTTTTTTTTTTTCTATGCATGATAGCACCTAGTCTGGATTTTGATGCTTTGGCAGTGTATTCCTTAAACCAGTGACTTTAGCTGTGAAAGGTGAGCGTGTGGGCAAGGGCCTGGTTACGGAGATCTGGGCTGTAGCTCTTGCTTTGGATTCTTTTGCTAATGGGGTCCAGGTACTTAATTTTCACTCTGTTCCCTGGCAAGCGGGGAGGGCAGACGGATGAATGCTGTGGATGGGCTCAGTTCTGCTCTGCAGGCTGGGGAAGGGTTGCTGTCTTACCATGCCAGGTTTTTGCTTAAGTTGGACTTTTGAGCAATTATAAAGACTTTTCTCTGCTCTGGCTGAATCGATTCTTGCTGCTGTCCTCATTGCAATTCTTCATTTTAGAAAAACAGGCTGATGGGGCTGTTAACATGGGTTGAGCCCAGCAGTAGGTATTGTGCTTCTCTGTAGTGTGGTCTCACTGCCTGTTCTTTTATTCACACTTCGGTGTCTTCTAATTTTGGGCTTTTTGGCCAAGTGTCATAATGTCAGTTCTTCTCAAACTTATTTTCTGAGGTGGATGTGGAAGAGAGCTCGCATAGAGCAAAGAGACTAGAATAAGATCACACAAGAAACCTAGAAGGATAATGCAGGCAGCTTTGAACTCTTAAATTTGGTCTGTAAAACACTGCAGGGGGAAGGAGGAAATTCTGTTCCTTTAGCCTTGTAGTATGAGCATCAAGGATAGTTCAGAAAATAAGATACGACAGTTCTGATGACCATAGAAATACCTTGTGTTTTGGGCTTGCTGTAATACAGACAGACTCCTCAGATTCTCGTCACCTAAGAAGATCCAAACATTGTGTGTCAACTGTAGCCGCAGTTGCAGAGAGTAAGGCGATTTTTTTTGGTTCAGGATACTGCCATAAGCAGACCAGCAAACACTGAGTCTGTGCAGAGCAAGAGAGGGGAGTTGAGGGGGGATATGGTGTACTTTGAAGTTTTCTGCTTACTTGGTAAGTATAGCTTGATTTCCACATCTGAGATGTTGGGAAAAAAACGGAATACTCAGAGGTAATTGGGAGTGGAGGGGAGGGCTTGTTAAGCAGCTTTTTTTTCCTCTGGTGCTCTGTCAAGTAAGAGCACCAGTTATGGGGGGATCTCTTGCACTGTTTAGAACCAGGGCTACGACTAAATCATGCTTATAACAAGCCTTGGGAGGCCAGGAGTGTGACACAGTGAAATTGTTAATCTTTTCTATGTCCAGGGTTACAGGGGAACGTTCATAACCAAGGGGACCCCTGGCCACCCAGGGCTGGTTTTGCAATGACCAAATGCTGTCACTTCTACTTACTGGAATGCTTAAAATCAGGAATAAAATTCTCCCATGGAAGTGTTCAAATTGCCACATCTGCAGTGAACCACAGAGTAGGTTGTTGCCTACAGAGGTGATTCCGGTTCCCATCAGCTGAGCCGCTGCAGCTCCAGCTGATGGCAACAGGAATTACCAGTAGCTCAGCACTTTGGAAGCTGCTGAAGGACTCGCAGGCAGATGTAAGTGCCTGCCTCGAGGCAGTGAAGTTGGCAATGCTGGCCTGAGTTTGCATGGCAGAGGAACATGAATAAATAGCTAGAAATGATGCAGGGCTGAGAGAGGAAGAAGTTCCTGATACCTTCCCGGTAGACATAATTTTTATGGGAAGTTAACTCTTTCTCCATCACTGTTATCAGGGTAGCAAGTCAGCAGGTGTGATCTCCAGTGGTGTTAAACCAGTAATGGTGATTAGATGCTAAGGATTTAAGAGTGTGGTTGGCGCCTGGCTGGGTATTGCATTGATCTTATTTGATAGGATTGTTCCAGCCCAGTGAATCACAAGCTTTTTCTTTGGATTTCCCCCCACCTCCACAATGGCCTAATCCTCCTCTCATTAAAGTCAGTAACAAAATTCTTGCTCTCCATGTGCACGCTGAAGTTATAAAGATGTACCCTTTCCTACCGTGGTGTTACCCTCCCAGAACTGTTCCGATTGAGTCTGCAATGCAGGACAGGGCGAGACTCCAATTTTTGGTCCCCTGTGTCTGACAGGACTATCCCTGCTGAGTTCACCTGGAGCATAAAACCATAGAAAAACTGCTAGTAATCAGCAATGGGGCAGTCACGGTCTCGCAGGAGAGTGAACCTTTTTTATAGTTGCATCAAATAAAATGTATCTGTAAAAAGGAGCAAAGCTCCTCACAGTGAGACTGCCTGGGTTTTGCCCTGCTGGGGCTGTCCCATGTGCCAGCAGACTCAAATCCTAACAAGATGGGACTACAGGAAACCTGGAGTTTAGAGAGATTTGTTGTGAACTAGGAGTTTGGATCTATTGGGAGCACAAGACCTCAATGCTTAGTGTGAAGGCTGTTTGGCACCGCACTGAAGTACAATAGAACATAATTATTTCTACACAAAATTATCCAATAGTGACATTTTAAAGCCATAACTGAATACTTGGAAACCCTTATTCCGTCACTTGCCTCTTTCTTTCTCCTCTTCTTGTTTATTTTTTTCCTTGATATGCACAAATGCTTAATTTTCTCTGCAGGCATTTTTCCAGCACGTGCAGCCAGCCATATGTCAGTCTGGACATCAAACTTCTCTTACCTGGGGAAATACTTTGGCTCATGTAGATCTGTTGCTTCCATCAGTATAGTCGCCTTCTTCAAAGATCTTCATGTTGCTTAAAAGGAAGAGTTGTCTTCAAGTACTTTTCCAAATCTTCATTGCAAATTGCACGCTCCCCGAAGGAATTGCTCGGTGAATGGACACGGCAGAGTCCGTGGGCGGGCAGGCATCGGGAGTGGGTTGGCTGTTCTGTGGGGACATGTTGGTGTTTGCTCTCTCCCCTCCTTGCGCTTTGGTGGGAGAGGAGAATTAGGGCAGTTCAGCTACAGGCTTGATTCTTTTTGAATATACTCAAGAAGCAATTTGTGATGGAAGGTGAATGTTTTGGGCATAACAGTAAGACTCTTTCTCTGTAGCTGACCTGTAATTCCAGTTTGTAGTGTTGGATGTTCCCTGGATATTGGTCTAGTTATATGTCCTTTTTTTTTTTCATTACCTAGGTTTTTGGTGGCTGATACCCCAATTTCTACCTGGGTACCTGCAAATCTATGCTAATATCAACCTGCAGCATTCAAGGTCCATCAAATTTCCACATATGCACCTGATTTCACATCCAGTGTTTGAGTTGTAGGTTAATGTTTCAGAGCCTTTCTCCATGCCAATAAAGTCTAGCTTAGCTACTTCACTTAAAACAGGCTTTTTTTTTTTTCTTTTAAATGACATGTGATTACATGAAAGCTTCATCTGTTTCTAGATATATCAGCAACAAGGCAGTCGTAAGATATGCCAATCAAAAACCCATGCAAATTTGGTAGCGTGGCGCAACAAGAAGTTGCTGCAGCCTTGGTAGAAGTGTCGTGGGGAGTGCTGCTGTCTCTGGTGCTCCCTCACTGTTACACCAGTAGCATCACCAATTTCTGCGTTGTTGGTACAAGGAGGAGATTGTCTGGACACCCTGGGGCAATTGGTTCTTGTTTAATAACGCATCGAGGCTTTGCTTCTCTTGCCACCATGCTTGTTGAAATTGTCTGATGCCTAAAATATGACCCTTTTGGGTTTGTAACAGAAGGAGTTAACTTGGTAACAGTACTTGGTCCAAACTGTGGGCTTCTGACCTGTGTCTCACCTTCTGTTTCTTTTTCTAGCAGCAGTGGCAGCTGATATTATTGAAGTTGGTAATAAAATCTGAAGCATGCCTGGAAATATCTGATAAGTTGCTTCGTTCTTTCGATAAGGAAGCGAGGCAGAGAAAAACGGAGCTTAGCGGAAAGTTTGTTAAATGGCAGAGCACGTTTGATCTTCCCACCCCACAGATTGAAGGCAGAATTTGGCATTTGTCATCGGCAGTGTCCCCGGCAGCTTTCCTAAAAACCGCTTTGTCTTTGCCACAGCAGGTTGTCTTTTTTCTTTTCTTTCTCGGATGGACACAAGGGGTTGTTTGTTCTTTCTCCTTGGGCAGCTGAATAATATGTGCACAAACCCACCTACCTCTGTGCTTCAAAATCACAAAAATCAGCAAATTGCTCAGCTCCCCCTTTTGCCAGTACGGCAGCGTGCTGTCAGCCCTGATAGGCATTAATATGCATTGGCAGCTGCCTCTGTTTTGAAATGAAGGATTCCACAGTTCCCAATAAAATGACAGATGAACGTAAAGAAGTTACATCTTGAGGGACAGGTATGGGAACACTTAGAGCGTGTACATAAGCTCTTAGATGCCCACTGTTGAATACTTCTCTCCTTATCTCTTCCTCACGCTTTGGCACTTCAGTGCACTTTATTTTAATGAATTTCAAGGATGATTGCCAACTTCATGAGAGCTGAATTAAAGTCCTGAATAGATAGGTTGTCGTAAGCCCCCAACCAAGTTGTAGGAGTAGCAGCAGAAGCCATCATGTGTTACCCCCGTTGCATACATTTTATATTTTCTGATTTTTCTTCCTGGTTTTAGTGTTCTACCACATCTGCTAAACTATCCCATGAAAAATCAAATTATTTGGCTTCTTTACTGATGCTGGGTAAAAGACTTGTCTGTGAAAGACACTGCAGCTGGTGAGCTCAGAGGATACCTGAGAGGTTAATGTGCTTTGTTTTGTTCTACTCTTGACTTTCACTGGGAAAAAAATACATGGAAGAGAGTATTCAGCAGCCAGTCCAAAATACTGCGGTGAATTCGTATGGAAGCCACGAGCTTCGCCTAAGAGCCCCAAGTCCCAGTGCTGCCACTTCCACTGCTTCTCTTCCGTGTTACTTGCAGGTAAAGGTCCCGGCTTGTCCTGGCAGCTGGAGCAGCCCTGTGCACTCACATTTCTACTCGTGTGGCCACTTCAGTTTTCACTCCAGCTTCCTTGGACATGGGATTTTTTTATCTAGGCAGAAATTGAAGGTGGTCATTTGCCTGCTCCTGTGCTCGAGAGAAAAAAGCCTTTTCAATCATAGGCATAAAGCCGGCGAGGAATGTAGGAGCGAGTGCTGCATTCTTATTTTGCAGGGGTGTTTTCTTAGGGTAGAGGAGCTGGCCTTTTCCCAAGGGAACCAGGCTGCCCTTTGCATTTGCCTCTTGAGAACAAGAGCTCTCACACAAAGCATCTTCAAATGGAAAAGTATCTTTTTGGGCTTTCTTTTCTTCACTAAAACCACAGGACTTTGTTCCAGAGAACTCGGCACCTGTGTGTTCGGTTGTTTTCCCACACTTGAGGTTCTGCTTTATATGCAAGTTTTGGCCTTGATGTCAAAATCCGCGGTCTGTGTGCTAGGACAAAGATCAGTCGGGACAATGTCCTCTCCTAGCCTTCAAACCCCATCTGTTGGAGGGCTGGTGTTTGTGAAACTGTTTTGTGAGACTGTTTTTGTCTTTGAGGTACATAGCTTGAAAGATAAAGCCGCTGGAAGTGAAACCCAAAATGAATCTGCTTTGTTGCGTCAGGTGGCAGGAGGAGATGCCGCTCTTGGCAAAGCCGATCGCTCTGGTAGCGCCTGTGTGATACGTGGGGTAAAGCGTGGCCCTTACTGAGCAAAAATGTTTTTTGTCACTTCTTTGGGTTTCCTCGTCTCTGGTGAGCTCTCCTGCTATGCTGGTGTTTTTCGATACCGATTGCTCAGGAAGGTGCCTTTGTGTGCCAGGAGCTGCCAAGTTCTGTCTCCCCCAAATCCAGCGAAGTAACGAGATAAAGTGTCAGGGCTGCTTGGGCTGGTCCCTCATCATCGGTCACAGGAGTCATTCCTATAGGCTGGGATTTGCAGGAGTGGTTCAGAGGAGTGCGCACTTCCTTGGGAATGCGGGTGTCTGGGTTTTACTGAAGGGCCAATTTGGCGTAAAGATCGTTATACGAGTGAAAACAGGAAGATGATAAATTGTTTCTATGTGTATTAGTATGACTGGTGTGTTTAGGTGTAGGGACAGAGATCTGAATTTAAATAGGAGGATGTTTAAGTGATATTTATATAAGATAGAAGTAACTTCTTTTCTTAGGAAGATGAGTGAAATTTCCCTTCCCTCTCTTACCTGTCAGGGAGCGGAATTTCTCATAATGATCATGGGTGCCGAGAGAAAACTAGCAATACTAGATTCAGTCATGTCTTTAAATAAAGACAAAAATAAACCTGTCAATCAGCTCCATAACTTATATTTAGCGTGTCTGTTTAAAGATCTGCAGCTCGAGTAGATCTGAAACCGATGCAGAGGAATGAATAAGAAACCATAGCACAAATTAGTGCAGGGTGACATTCTGTTCCATGTGTAGCATGAAAGCGTTTGGCACCAGGAGCTCGTTTTGATCTCACTTGTTGTGTCTTCTGCCTCCTACCAGCCTGGAAGAGAGCTGGAGCTGTGCCTTAGCCAGACTAACTCAACAGGAACGATCTCTGGTTTACTGAGAGTTTATCTAATTTATTTAACTTCTGTGACAGCAAGGATTGCTTAGATGGGGTTTCCCCCAGCCTACTGCCAGTGCTTGGTGATTCACTGGGTCTAGAAATGGTAACAGCTCCTAGTGAAGTCCCTTCTCTTCTTACTGGGAAAGAGACCCCGTGGTACAGCAGCACCTTGGGTGGGAAGCAGAAGTTCTCACACTTACAGGGTGAGACCAGGCACTGCGTGTGCCAAGGGATGGAGTTCATTTTGAGATGGGATTCCTCCTGTGGGTTTTCAGAGGCATCAAAGTGCTTGACTCCTGTTCCATTTCTCTTGAAATTGTGAATGCTTTGGAAACCTCATAGTCTGCACCGTTAGCAGCCCTGCCTACCTTTGAAAGTCTGGCCACAGGGTTTTAGTTTGGAAGTTGGCCGGCTGGCGAGGAACTGTGGAAGAGGACTGCTGCCGTCGGTGAGGCAGAAGCAGCTCGAAGCTGATTTTCCCTTTATACTGATGACTAAAATGTACCTTCCCCCAGTCAGATTTCTGGGAGGTTCTCCTCAAGCCTTGTTTGCTCAGTGGCTTGTAGCTAATAGACAATGCTGAAACCTCATTCGTGGCAGGGTAACTGCGCGCTCTGTACAGGTTTTGCAGCATGGTGAAAATGTAGGTAACGGAAACAGCCAAAAGTGGAGGCTGAATTATATTGTATTCCTGAGTCACCGGCTATTGATGCAGAAGATCCTGCTACCTACGCTTTTGTGGTAATGCTGCTAAGTAGCATTTCCAGCCCTCTGGGCAATGACTTCAAAGGATAGCGAAGATAAAAACGGACCACTGTTGACTTTGAGATAAACGTTGTATTTATCCAGACAAATGTTGGGGTAACTAAAAATTTTAGACTGGTTTAATGGAAAGTTACTAGTCCTCAACTTTCAAAAACTCATAGTCAGGCTTGCCTTCTCTCCTTCAAAATCACAGAGCTGCCTTTGGGTGCCCCTGCTTCTTAGCAGAGGAGACCTTTTTCCAACATGAGCGAGGAGCTCCAGGAGGGACACGAGACCTACTGTGACCTGTGAGAGCAGGAGGCTTGGCTGAGCCTTGTCCTTTGCCAGACAAGCCCCTCAGTCATGACAGTCTCTCCAGAGCAAGCATGGGGACAGAGCCTGTTTCTCACATGGACATCCAGGTGCCAGTGTACAGGCTGCTGGGTGTGGGTCAGGTCTGGTTCCCGTCTGGAGTAGGGACATTTAATTCATTTTTGTCCCTAGCTCAGGCACTGGACTGGCTCTCTCGCACCAGCACTGCAGTCCATGAGCTCTTCCTCAGCTGGAGACACTCACTGCTGGGTTTTCCAGCCCCTTCAGGCAATTGATAGAAAGAAACACCGCAGCTTTATGTGGGATTTCTAAAACAACCAGGGCTCTGCCTCACGAAGCGTGCCCGGGCTGCACTTCTCTGACAAAAAGGAGCAGCCAAACTAGTAAAGCTGGTTTCCTCTGGCTTTCTCTTGCAGCCAGACTCTCTGGAGTCTAGCATGGTGTGAGCTCTGAGGTTTCCTGGGCTTGGGACATGCCCCTTGTGGATTCTTTGCTGTCTAATAAGGTTTGTGCTTGCATTATGGCCTTTTCCTCAGCGCTGCCGCAGACAGGCTTTCCTCTTCTAAGCAACACTCATTTTAATGAGCCTTATATGAATTTAGTACCTTTGAAATCTCCAACTCTGACATTTAACAGAAATTATCCAATAGGTCAAAGACTTACATGGAAGGGACAGGTAGCGTAGTGTGTTTGCATTAAAACTGCCTTTCTTTTTAAAGCTAGGCCCAAAATAGGGGACTCTATCAGGACTTATTTCCCAAATCTTCCATACCTTGTCTTTGGGAAGAGAGTGATTGTCTCTTCCACGCTCCACTTGATGCTGAGCAACTGAACAGCAGCAAGAAAAAAAGCAGAACTTCTCACCTGAACAAGGTCTCTGTTCCATCAGTAGATCACAGCTCCTCTTCCATGCCGGGCAGCTTCAGTGACTCATGGTTTGGCCCCATCTACCTGCAGGGCAGCTCCCCGGCTCCCAGCCCGCTGACCGCTCTCGGCGGCCGCATGTAGCAGGAGGAACTTGTAGATGTGTGACCCTGGATCATGCTTCATCTGCTCCAGCGCATGCGCAACTTCTCCAAAAGCCTCCTGGGCATCTCAACCCTCTACTGAAGGTTAAACAGTGAAATGTTATAGGAAAGACAGTAATTAGAAATCCACATTCCCAAAACGTTCGTGTTGCTGCATCAGATCTGCAGGAGACAGCAGCACATAGACATTCCTACCAGCCTTCTTGAAGCTCCATCAAGAACCAGACTCTGGATTCCACACTCACTATACATCGCACCTGAATCCACGTTTATTGTGCAAAATGCTGCTTGGACTCTTCAATGTGAAAGGAATTGACTGCTTTGTATGTCAGAAGATCATTCTACATTCATGGAAATACTCATTTTAGCAGAGGAGCAAAAGGCAAAAAGGCAAAGACCTTGCTGGCAAATGAATGAGTGGTAACTTCCCTCTGTTGGATTTATTCAGTTCTTTAAGATATAAATGTATTTTTGATGGCCAGGGAAATCAATCATTCTGTATTAGGAAGCTTGATTGATGTCTTTGGCAGGCCTTTATGAAGGTCTGTGTAAGGGGACCTGGAAATAACCTACTGGGAAAAATACGATGTGATCTAGTTTGTTTAATACACAGGCATTCAATTATGGGTTTGTTAGCTTTGCATTTGTTGCTGCTGAGGGAAATTTTAATTGTACAGACACAGGAAAATAAGTTACTTCATCCCTCCAAAACATTCATCACTCCCAAACTACTGTGACTTGCACCCCACCTGAATTTTTGTCATTGTGCTGTTACATTTCATGTTGATCTCTCTTGCTGTGACAAGATCCAATGTTTTTAATTACGGACCAGAGTCCTACTGAGGTTTTTTGCCTCAAGGACCTTGCATCTGGAGAATGTGGCTGCTCATCTTCCTGAGCAGCCTCCATGGTCTGTGCAGCTTCCCACGTGAAGGTGGTGGGGAAGGGAAGGGAAGGCCGCTTGGCAGAGCTTCAGCAGTGGGAGAAGGTTCGTCAGGGTGCGGCAGAGTAGACCAGACCTGGGTATTGAGTTATTCTGGGTCGAGAACAGTAACGTACGGTCTCGTTTGGACTAAGCTGGACATAGTGGACCAGTCTGAGGTGTTGTCTTTGATAATGTAGGCACAGTAACGCAGGCTCTTGGACTGGAAGAACAAAGACAAGTCAGTAACTGGGCACGCTGTTACAACTGTGGAGAAGGCTGTTTTGTTCCTAACCTTCCAGTGGGATTTGAATCTTGGCACGGAGTGAAGAAAAGCTTGTGCAATAACCAGTGGGTTTCCCAGCACCTTCTCTGTTGCTCCTTCTCTTGATTTATAGCGTCCTCTAAGATCAGAGGTTCATTTATGATTGTTTTCTGTTCTTTGAGCAGCTTCCACCCCCTCACTCTTTGTCTGATCAGAAAACTCACGTTGTTTACTTACTGACATAGGTCAACGACAGCAGGGAAAAAATGGTGACTAAGCCAATTAATTGCTGCCAGAAGAAAGCCTGCAGACTGTATCTCAAAGTGTGTGCTTGACAGTAAAGCCGTGGGCTCAGCACAACAGAAGCCATCCATACAGAGAGATCGATCCCCCTGTACCAGACTGTCCTACATCTCTGTTGCCCTCAGCAGTGAAATCCTGGGTCCAGACAGTTTTCTTACAAATCCTCCAAGTGCTGTCAGGACAGGAGCATAGAAGCACAGAATTTCCCAGAATTTCCTAGATTGGAAAAGACCCTTAAGATCATCTAGTCCAGTCATTAACCTAACACTGACAAGACCTCGACAAGTTGGCAGCACGTGTTCGCAGAAACCTCCTGAAACCGTTACTGGAGGCATTTGGTTACTAGAGGCCGGATCCCGCTGGAGACCTGTGCACCACCCCAGACCAACTTAAGTATAGATCCCTAGTCATGCTTACAAAATCTTATTCACATTCATCCTCTTTACAGGACTGAATTTTGAGTTTCAGGTCATTATTTGCTTTTGCAGGTTTTATGCCACTGCTGGGATTGAGCTGTGGATGAGGATGTCAGGGCGCTGGTGGTTTGGGTGAGACGCTGCTGTCCTGTGGCACAGAGCTGCTTTCTCATCTCCTTGCTGCTCTCTGACCGTGTCAGGTGTGCAGGCAGCAATACCTGCTGGGTTTTTTTTGTTCCTGTTCCTTTGGGCTGTGAGAAAAAGCAACGTCTTGGTTTGAAAGCCAAGTCTTGTGTATTGCTGAAGACCACGCTCCCTTTATCCTCGGCGCAGGTTAAAAATCTCCTTTAACTGTTACAAACTGTTTATTCTACTGGAGGACCTGCTGGAAGAGCACTAAATGTTCTTCGGCCCTGTCTGGGCTGTGCGAGGCCAGGCAGAATTACTGCTCTTGTGCTTTGTCCTGTGAAGCTGAGATGCAGTAAAACCTGGTATTGATACTGACTTTCTTTCAAGAGTGCTTTCAGGTCTACTTGTGAAAAGCAGCAAATAAGAGCCAGGTGGAATTGTGCCTTTCTAAGAGTCTTTTCTTCCTTTGTTCCTGTAATTTAGCAATTCCTGATTAGACCCGCTCACAGCTTAGCGATAACTTGCCTTTCCTTGCTCTTACGCCACCTGTGATTGTCTTAGTTCAGCAGTGTACTTACTTTTGTATCTTCTTTGAGGATGTTTGAGTGTTTTTTGTGACCTAAATATATTTTTGAGAGAGAGCTTTCTGATGGTGTTTGCTGGCTCTGGAGAAGGGAGGATTGCGTTACGCGAGTCAGGCTCTGAGCTTTCAGCGATATCTTTGCATCTTGTGTTCTATTACCCAAACTCCAGGGCTGCATCTCACCTGGAGTTTTTGTCATTTATCCTGGTTGCAGTTCTTCAGTAGAACAAACTTTTCATCAGACTCTTGAGGAAGCATTAAGCAAAATTTAGGTTATTCACCAATAAGCTTCTGCCTTCTGATCATGCTTAGAAGTGTTTTGAAATAGCATTGGCAGAAGAGGCTCATGCAGGCACTGAGTGAGAGTCCCCATCTGTAGCTGTAGAATGTGTTTTAAACCCTGATCGGAGTGGAAACAGATTGTTAACACACCTCAGACATCTCCCTCGGTTCACAGGACTGGGCTTTCCCTGAGATCCATAGTCACTTATGTTCTACAAGTCTGTTATCCAGGAACCTCACGCTGCCGAAGTGCTTAAGCTTGAAGTAAAAAGCAAAGACAGAACTGGGGTGACAGAAGGGCCTTTTATATGAAAGACTCATCTTACTGAGAATTTGCCTCATTTCCTTTCTGAGCTGGACGCTGTTGGTGTTGCAGACTTGGGCACCTGAGCTGCTGCATCTTTCCACAGCAGGTGAACTTCCTTGTGGGGTTTATCAGCCCAGTCAAGTGTGGTAGGAGCACACGGGTGTCACAAGTGCTTGACGTGTTTCCAGACCTCTAAAGCATTACTGAAATGCTGACTTTTTTCCTGATATGGTTCTGTCCTATCCCCCTTCCCCGACACAGTTGTCTAAAAAACTTCACAGATTTAGTAATGGTGAGAGCTATCCCAGAAGAGGATGGGTGTGCACTTTGCGGTAATGAGATGTTCTCGCGTCCCCGCTGGCTGCTCCTGTTCTCTCAGGGTCTTTGAAAGCCCATGGTGACTCCACAATCTCTTTTCTGAGTGGTAATAGCTCATTTAGAGCCTGTCATTCTTCATTCAGAATTTAAATTATTTTCCCCCACTATGCATTAATTTCCATTTATTGACTTTGTATTTCACCTGCCATCTTATTACGCAGTCACCAGGCATTACAAGATCTTGAGGTGGAAACAGCACTTACGAATTCTTGGCTCTAAGCAGATGTTTTCTCATCACCTGGCAAACTTTAACAGCCTTACAAAACAGCTTTCCTAGTGCGTGCTTTTGTCACACGCTTTTGTGTCACACGCTCTCTAGAATGTCTGAGCCTCAATGTGCTAGGTACAGGGCATGAGAGAATTCTTGTGCTGAAACCTTGAGAGGATCAAAAGCCAAATATGAAGACACTGCAGGTAGAGTGTAGCAAGTTCAAGTAGCCAGCAAACGCATCCGAAACCCCAGAACACAGCGAGGCAACGAGTAATTTCTGGAGACGCTTGGAGCACTGCTTTGGAGCCCTGATTTGAGTTGCTTTTGAGCTTGTTTGACACCTTTCGCATTGGTGGCCCTCCAGGGATCTGAGATGGACCCAGTGAGGGCTGCACCCTCTGGTGCAGCTCTAGCGTTGCTTCAGAGTGACCGAGCAACAAGAAAGGTCTATGGGATGGTTCTGACCATGATGCTGTTTGTGACTTACCCTGCAGGAGCAGCGGACTTGGCTTCTCCTGGAGCTCTGGCTTTGGTTTTGGGTGTTGATCTGGCAGCTGGACTTCAGGAGCAGTACTCAGAAACAACAGAATTCAATCTGAGCCATGTATTTCTTGCTTACTGAGTCATTTCTCATGTTTTTCTTGGGTCTAGTAGGCCTGGGAAGAAGTTTGATGCTTCTACCTTTACTGTGGGCTCTTCCTTTGCAGTCTGAAGAGACCAATCTAGGAGTGTTTTGGAAGAGCATTTTCAAGGCTGGAACATTGTGGGCTGTCAGTATTGACTTACTTTAAAAAAAAATAAAGTTCTTGAAGTGCATTTTCCCCCTTTGCTTATTTGTATAGGGAACTTTATCCAAAAAACCCCAGAAAATTGGCGTGAATGCAGCTTTCTTAGTGAAGCAAGCACATGAAGCTTCCTTTCAGTCCCTCTGAGTGTGGTAGATTTGGTAAACACCTCAACTACAGGTTTGTGGAAAGCAGGCTGCAGGCACATCTACAATGCTCTCTTGCCCACAATGTCAGCTGAGATTTGCAGAAATACTGCTGCTCTTGTTCATCGTTGGGCTGGTTCATACCCATGTTAGGTAGGACCCAAAAGCAGAGCCTGGAGAGTAAGAGGAGTCCAAGGTGTGGCTGTTCTATAAATGTGTCTTTAATTCATACAAGAAACTAAACCCACTCTCTGTGCTTAAGGGATAGTTGATGAAAGCACTTTTTTTATTATTATTATTCAGGTTCATAAATGACTGAAATTGTTGATGTGCATTAAATTTGGGATTGATGTGCAGGCTCACAGGCAGCGTTCCCCCTCGGATGGAGCTACACTGGCGGGTCTTGGATCCACTTGCAAATGGAAGCTCTTTGAAAATGGTGGGGACTGAAATGCGTGTCTCCTGCTGCTCCGTTCCGATGGAGTAGGGCTTGCTCTCCTCCTCCTCCTCCTCCTCCCCCTCCAATCCCCCTGCCACACATGTTCTCAATTACTGCCTGCACCGAAGCTGCAAACATTGCTTGTGCATCTAGCTTTCTATATTGAGCGCTGGAAATACATTTTAGTAATTTGTGGGAGAACTATTATGTCCCATGCTGGGAAAATTGTGTTTATGGTTCCTGCAGGGAAACAAGTTCATCAATTCCAATCCACAACAGTTTCGCTGTTTCTTCCTCCTCCTTTTGTATCTTGGAGCGCTATCGTAAGAACCTTTTGCCCCCTTTGGGCTGAGCCTGGGTTTCTCCCGTCTTCGAAACAAAAAGCGTATGCTCTGCAGTCTGTGTTGTTCAGTGCTGTCTGCAAAATAATCTTTGGGTTTTGGCTGAACGCGATAATGGCTACTATGTACCCCAAGTATTTGGGTTTGGATGTGCAGCAGCACTGCACTTAGGAAAACTCTGTTGTATTTTATTGTTGGTAGGATTTCAAAGTCAATATTCTGCAGCAGAGGGCATTAAAGGAGTGACAGAAGAGAGAATCAGATTTGCCGGTGCTGATGGGCAGTGCCTGATGTGGGAGGGGGGGAAAGCAAAGAGAGCTTATTCTCTTTCTCCACACTGGCATTGTCCTCCTAGGATAATCTTTCTGGATCCAGTTGGTGAGATGTATTCCCCAGCCTTTGTTGTACGTTAAATCAGGCTTTGTTTTCAGCTGCAAACCTTAGTCCCCGCACCCGCATCTGTAACGTGTTTCTCTCAGCTCAGTTTCTGATTTGCAGAAGATAATTTTGTGGTTAAGGCAAATTTTGTGTTGTGTTCCACCTCCTTCTTCTGCTGCACGTAAGTTCAGCTCTGACAGTGATCAGGGGACGCTGGTAATGCTGGAAAGAAAAAGTTTTAAAGCCCAGTTACCTTCTGTTTCAGTAAATGGTGGGCGATTTCAAATGGGAAGAATTGCTTTTGCATCTCTGCTGCGGGCAAGTGGGCTTGCAATAAATGGGCTTTTCAGAGTGCTGGCAGGCTGCGGCAGCAAAGAGAGGAGAGGAAAAGGTGTGTCTGCATCTATTAATTAATTGCTAGATAATAAATGAATCTTTTTCCAATGCACACAAAGTAAGCTTCCTTTTCATTTAGAGCTTCAACTTCCCTTGCAGAGATTTGATTCCAGCATTTTCTCCCAAAGCCAACAGCTCTTGCCATTCTCATGGAGACATTCATCGACACTCTGTGGACATTTGAAAAAATACTTTCTTGTCACTAACAATGATGAAACTCTTAATAATAATAACAATAATAATATTGTTAAAGATGCTTGAGAGGGGGATCAAGCCAATAGGAACAAGTTAAAGGACTGGAATAAGAAGTGATGTGCACTTCACCATCGTCCTTGGCGAAGGAAATGTGTGCAAGCAGCGCAGCGCTGTGCGTCAGACAGTAGTTCCATCTTTGCCAAGAATTTGATGATTTTTGCAAGTTTGGCAATTCATACGTTTTTGCTATTGCTCTGTTGCTTTGTTTCTGACCCGTTGGTTCAAAAAAGAAAGCTGGGGGGAGAGCAGCAATAAAACAGGAGCAAAGTGACGTCTGAGATGGTGCAAACAGGACCTAAATGAGCATAAATGAGAATATGGTGAGGTTTGGTCTGGTTTTATACCCCCATACTTCTCATAAGAGATGGGTTTAGACCTGATCACAAAAGTCATAGACTGGCCCATAGGACCGGTGTGGAGCAAGGTGTTAGAGCATCTGGAGCTAGTAACGTAACTCCGGCAGTTTTGGTGTGGCTTGGGTTTGGTTTTGTGCGTTAACTGGCTAAGAGTCTTGTCTCATTTTCCTATTTGTAAATCCGAAGGCATTGCAATCTAATTTAGCAGTCTGCAATAATTCCTGATGTAATTTATGGGTTTGCCTAAAGGGAAGAGAGTTTTCTTTGCTGCCTTGTAGGCTCGGGTCAGCAGCACTGGCCACACCATCCCCTGCTCACCTCCTCGCACGTGGTTCTGGTCCTGTAACCCGGGAGGTGGGTCACCACCTGCCTGTGCCTTGGGAAAGAGCTGCTCCCGCCCCACCGGGCACAGAGACTGGAAGTGTAACCAGGCTCAGGTGCCTTCACTTCTAAACCAGGATCTGGCTGTGTGATTACAGCCTGGTTTGTGACCGTCCTCACGTAGCTGGCTGTAACGACTGGAGGAACGTGTTACCAAAGGCTGCTTTATCTTTTGAATATTTCTACGATCGGCCGCGCTCACAGGTCTCAGAGCTGTGACTCCCTTCACTTTGCTACAATCTCAGTCCCTTCTTACAGTTGTTCCTAATAAAAGTTTTTGGGAGAGTCAAAAGCAGGGGGAAAATATTTTAAATAGAGGTTTTAGGTTACCGGAGGAGAATGTGCACGGAGACCCTGAGGGCAGTTTTCTGTTCTCCCTGAAGCACCGTGGGCTGGGAGGAGGTGTCCTTGCTCTTCCTGTGTGTTAATGGTTATTACGGTTCCCACTAACGGTTATAGTAGGTTAGCACAGGCAGCACCTCAAAAACACTTAGTGTGGCCATGGCCAGTCTGTATTCGAGGCTCTTGATGCTACTGATGCTGATGGTGCTGTGCTGCTTGGCTCCTGGAGAGACCTCCTCCTGCTGGGGCTCTGCCATGTTCACCTTCTGCCGTAGCTTTAACTTCCCTTCGTTTCATTTAATTCCCAGCTTCCGAGTTTTTCACTTAAACATAAAGAGCAGCAAGTAATTTTTTTCCAAACTCCTGGCTTTGTAGGACTGTAGAACTCCCAGGAAGTCAGTCTTCTGTGGCTCTGTACCCCTGGCAGGAGCTGTAGGAACGTGCCCAGAGCCCGCGGTGGAAGGCTGAAGACAGAGTGAGATTGTCCTAGCTGGAGTCTTGTGTGAGACAGAGACACACTACTGCTGATATGACTGAGAACAGTTCTAAAGGCAGAATTCTGTAGAGAAAAATAGCCTCTGCTTTTGTCTTTTGCCCATTTTGCATTGAGTGAAGTTAGTGGTGTGTTTGACCAAAGTTGGAAGTGGTAGGAAGAAAGTCACTGTGAACCTCTAACTGGGTTATGTTCAGGGAATTGCATGGACAAAAACCATGTTTCTGTGGCTTCTTTTTAATTGAGAAAACCATGCCAATAAATCCTGGTCCTTTTTTTTTATTATATTTCTGTGAAGATTTCAAGTTTTTTGTTGTTGGTTTTTGTTCTGTTTTGTTTTCCCCTCAAACTTGCATTAGTTCGCTTTTCCTGAAAGTTCACTTTTCAACTTGAGCTTCTACAACGCGATGCAGGTCAATCAACAGTGATGGCTGAAGGAAGATTTACGCATCCGTGTTTTCAGTGTTCAGAACAAAAATTTGTTTTGCTTACACGCTTTGCCTTTTGGAGAATCTCAAGTCTTTAGTGACCCAAAACCAACTCTATGCAAGACCCACTTCTGCAACCGGGTTTTGCTTATATATCCCAGTAGCTCTAAAGTCATAAACTTGTAAAGACAGGATTCACTAAACCTCCTGGCCTACATTCACTTAATTTCCTCTGATACTGCAAGCAGAACTCCTTAAGTTGCAGGCAGGGCTGTAGTCAGGCTGAGGGAGGCTCCTTCTAGTGGAAGCTCAACGTCAGCCCTGACTTGAATTAACAGTTAGGGGGCAAAAAGTAGATGCTGGGAGCACTTTGAGCTGGTGGGATAGCTGCTGGGTCAGGGGTAGCACAGAGGGGTTGTACCTGCCTCTGTTGCAAATGTGCTTCAGTGGTTCTCCTGCCATGCAGATTGTCACCCTGCCAGGGTTTACTTATCATAGAATGGTTTGGGTTGGAAGGGACCTTAAAGATCTACTCAGAGCTCTGTAAGAGCATCTAAATCAGTAGACATTTGTGCACCAGTTGGTAAAAACGGAGCAGCACAGGACTCGGGAAGAGCTGAGTGTGTTTGTCCCACCCCTTGTGACTCGCGGTGGGGACGGGGTGTGCGAGGCGTTGCCTGGCCCCTGTCACGGGGCTGTCCAGGCACTCTGGCTCCAATGACTCTACAAGGCCTGTTTCTTAACTGCTTCTCAGAGGCCTGCCAGCAAGCCTTTCAAAGCTGCTTTTAACATCAAGAAATAGAGCTGTGCTCAGTTTGCCCTTCAGCTCCGTAGAAGCGGAGCTGCAAAAAGACTTTTGCCATAATAACCCATAGTGACCCCAGGCTGGTGCCCAGTGCTCCTCACCCGGCTGCCCAGCAGCTCGGAATGCACGCCAGATGTTCCTGGGGTCAATAGCAGGCATCCCGCCCAAGACCCTGCACAGGTTCCGACGACGGTTCTGGCCGGGCACCCCGGTGCCACCGCCCCATGCCGTGCACCGAGAATTCTCAAGGCACAAGGGAAGCTGTGATTTTAACTTTGCTGCCTGCCCTTATCAGAGCAGCCACCTGACTGTGACTTCTAGATGAGCAGGTCAAATCAACTAAGGCCAAATCAACTAATAATAATTATTCTCTCAGGACGTGAAGTTGCCAAGTTTGTGTTATAAAGTAAATAGGAAATGATTTAGAGTGAGGAGGAGCACCCATTACGGACTTGATGGCTGCATTTCTCCACAGACAGGCTGTGTGAGGTTTTCCATACAGTCAAGGGCCAAAGATACGTGCTCCCCTCTGTAAATATTCACCCATACACTGATGAATTTGGGCTCAGAAATAACTGTGTGATGACAGCAAAGTAAACTAGTACCTTGCAGGCAGCAGTAAGCAATGGCTCTAAATTTTGTAAGAAGAGCAGAAGCCCAAGCAATGCTCTTCTCTTTTCTGTCTCCAGCAGTTAGAGCACGGCGAGATGTCTGCTTTTGAGCAGAAAAGCAGCTTGTTCCTTCAGCAGTCCAGCACCTGACTTTTTTGCCCATGCTGAATCTACAAGGTTCCAATAGCACTGGGGAAAGTAAAACCTAACCCAGTGTATTCCTTTCCTCTCATGTCCCCCCTCTTCCAGCCTTCTCTCCTGCCTTACTGCGTTCCCTACTTAAGCAGATGATAAAAATGAGTTTTCCAAGATGGGAAAAGGCCGGCACGATGCTCTGTAATTCATCTGTGGCTGCAGAAGAGGAAGGTGGGGTCTGCGGTGCCTCACTTAGCGCGGTGGGGTTGTTAAACCCGCTCCAACGGCGGCGTTGGCAGCGCCTGCGACATGTGGAAGCCAGAGGGGGAACCCTGGGAGCGCAGGTGGATGCGGCAGCCCTGCAGCCTGCGGAGCGCAGCACAGCTCGAGAGGCCCGAGGAGAGCCTGTAGGAGTGGAAGCACGAGCACATACCTATCTTAGATGCTGGTTTCTTCTAATATTTTTTTACCTTTAACGTTAGTGGAGGGTCTTGTTGCTGTCTGCAGTTCTGAATCACGACTGCTGGATTTTTCCATCCCCCTTCTCATTTGCTGCACTGAGATAAACAAGCATTTCCCAAGCAGAAGGCATTAACCAGTAGAAGATTCTTTATGGAATTAAGATTGGAGGGGCTCAGTTATGTCACAATGCACTAGGGCCTTCCATGAAACGTTTGTGGCTGACATGAAGGCTTCTCTTTCAATTAAAACCAAAAGGAAGTGTTTCAACTTGAAACTACAAGAAGTGATTTCCGAGTTTTGATTTATCAAGAACTTACTCCCTCAACTTCTGTTGCCCTCTTTTGGGAAGTAGTTGGCAGAGAAAACAATGAAATGATGAATAAGAAGAGGTGAGGTAATTCCCTTTTACGTTTGGGGTTTCTTTAATTTTTTTTTTTATATTACTTCGGGAAAATTGAAATTCTGTTGCAGTAATTGATGTTTTTTTTAGACCCAGAGCTGCTTCCTCTCTGAGCATCAGACAAGCTTTCAGATGCACTATATCCACCAAATCCTTATGAGGACCAGTATCCAGTACCACTAAATACCCAGTAAGAATGCTGAAACATGGAGAAGGGTGCCCTGTGGTTGGGTGAGGTGCATGGGTGCAGATGTGCTGCAGGCTCTCACCCTAGTGCTTTGTGCCCTGGAGCCACCCTTATGGTTGAGGATGTTTACACGGTTGCAGACTGGAGTCCCCAGGTGCAAGGGAGTCATTTGGAGGTGACTGGGTGACTTTTCTAAGCGTGTGGATGGAAGGACTCCTGCCAAGCCCCTGGCACTCACATCATCTGGGCAGTGGCCAGCGCAGTAAGGTTCAGATCCAGGTTTTTAGTTCAGCCCCGTTCACTCATATAGGTGCTGAGCGGTGACGTTCCAAGTAAAAATTGCACAGTGGAGCTCACTTGAAATAATTTATGACCCAGGAAGAAAAATCTGTGCTAAGAATAACTTTTAATTACATCAGGTCAGTAAATTATTCTACAAATTCATGCTCAGGACAAGTTTTGAGTGTAGATGACATGTTACCTTCAGTATGTCCACACCTAAAGTCACCGGTTTATGTACTATTCTCATTCAGTTCACAAAAAAAAGTCTTTGTACTTAGCTCCTTCAATGGACAAAGAAGAGATGAGCACAGTAACACTTGCGTGGTCTTAAACCACATTTCTATTTCCTGCAGTACATCTCTGGAGAGTACTGCGGGCTCTGCCTCCTGGCACTTGTGCTGGGATGGGAAACCAGAGTCATTCGCAGTCATCAGATGGAGCAGCTTAATGAGGGAGCTGTACTTGGGTGGACTCAAACCTTTTCTTCTCCCTTGCTGAAGTTTCCTTCAGCAAACTGAGCTTTCTACCCCCTTCCAACATGGAACTGCCTCGGTTTCTTCATGTGGTGTGTTTTCTTACTACTATTTCAGGGTAGTTTTGGCTTCTCTCTTCACGTTTGGCAAGAATCGATTTCTACACAGAAGTTGAGATAAAACAGATTTTCTTACAGAATCTTCCTCAGTATGATGGTGGAAGGCTGTGGAAGAGGAAAAAGAAAGCAGCCAAGTTGCATGTTACTTTCTAATTGGTTTTCTAGGAAGCATTAAAAAAATGCTCTCCTGACAAATGAAGGAAAGATGCCTTTTATTATCCCAAGTAACAATTTTAGAAAGCAATACTGCAAGGGCTGTGCTTGGACTAGTGAGAGCAGCATGACTTGGGCTTTGCTGGTTACACAAAATAAACTCCAAGTGTGTGTTTACAGAACCAAAAAAAAAAAAGTCTCTCCTGTGGCTGTGTTGCGAGATAACTCTTGAATGTTGTAGCTTTGTTTAATCTGCAGCTTGGGAAGTCGGGGCTGATCAAGTCTGACTCCAGAAAAATAGAAATCCTGTCAGAATTACTAGTTGATATTGTTTCAAGCTACTGCTAGTCTGTCATTTGCAGCAGTACTTTGATTGGCGTGGGCTCTTGTAGTCCAGACCACATGGAACTGTTCTGGTGAAGACCTGAACCAGAGTTTGATACTGGCTTAATAATGGCCAATACCGTAGACACCCAGCTGATATTTTTCTGAATAATTCTTGTTTATTTTTGCCATGTGGCCTGGCTTTATCAGTAAGCTGCGCTTAAGACCAGTATCTTCTTCAGCAGTCCACATCTATCTATTTATTTATTTCTTTTCTGTATCACGGGTCATCCTTTCTGTGTTTTGTGATTTCTTCTTGTGTAGGGTGCCGATCGTTTTTCTGTTGTTCTGCTCCCGCTTGTCGCAAAGTCTAAATAATGACTTAGGTAACTTCCCCAGCTGCACAGAAGTAGCAAGGAGAGGGGTTGAGTGAAGGTCCCCCTTTAACTTTACGCCATGTAATCTGTAGTTTAAACTGTCATTATTATTATTCTGGATTAGGCAGGACTATCATGGTTATCATGTTGGAACCTTTGGCACAGCAGAGGCTGTAGGACTTGCCTGAATTTATGTCTGTTGATGAATACTTGCTTTCCTTGGCCGTGAACCTGTTAGTTTTGTTCGGTGTTGGTTTTGAAAATGATTAACTTTCTGTCATGAACCAAACTCTGCTATCACAGTGGCTCTTTAGGCAGTCCCTGATTGTATTGACTAAAGTCCCTGTCCCAGATCTGAGCACAGCTAAGGACTGGAAAAAATGTTCCTGCTGTCTGACCATTTTTTACAGAGCTGTGACATCCTTCGTGTTTCCCTCAGTAGGAACAGTAGTGTGAACATTGTTTAAACAGCTCATAAGGACAATAATGCGCCTTTTTACCAGCATAGCAGCCTTCAGGCTGCAAAATTAACTTACTGTAAGAAAGGTGAACCCACCACTGCCTGATCTGAGCGTTGAGTGAAAAGTCAACGGACATCTATAGCAAGGGGCTCTTTTGTGTCTCTGAGGTTCAGCTAAGCTGGGTTTTGTCAGTCTCACCAAAAAGATGGCAAAGTGTTTTGACTAACAAACAAATATTCTGTTTAGAAAACACCAACCATTTCACTGTTTACAATTTTCAGTGTCATTTGACTGTATAGTCTTGTAATTAGATGGTGGAAAGTACTTAACAAGTTACACAAATATGTCAAAACGCATTAACAGCACAAGTGTTCTTTACTGCTTTCCTAAATACATTTCACAATATGTCCTACCAGAATCCACCTCTTGTCATTATTTATAAACTGCAAAGAAGTTAAGATCACCAAGAATTAGATTATTGAGCATGAGACTGTGATTCTGTACTAAGAATATATATTATCGTGATAATAATGCAGAGAGCAAAGCATACAAATCCCGTCTCATCTAAAATGAGAAGACAGCCTGGAATAAAACTCAACAAATTATGTTTTTCATGTTCACTCAGATCAACTTTCTGCTCTGCTTCAAAATTCCCATTCAGCTCAACTGCTTCTTTGCAAACTTTTGGGTTACCTCCAGAGTTTGCTTTGAGATGCCTGGAAGGCATTTTGTCGCGTTTGAATGGCGTTTGGCCGTGGTTTCTGCCGTGGGAGACCAACCACCTGCCTGCTTTGGGGAGGGGTCTTTCCCATAAACCAAACAGCTTTGCTGAGACAACAATTAATGAAGTAGTTTTCTTATAAGTGAAGATAAGACCCGTGGCTTCCTTAAAGACTGTGCTGAACTTCCGAATGCCGTGTTCCCACAGCCAAGTGCTTTGTGTACGACCCAGAACCCATGGGAGTCGCGGTCATTCCAATCTTATCCGCCTTGCCATCTAGGCAGGCCTGGGGACCACGTGTCTGGAGGAGACGTTTCTTGTGCAGACCTGCAAGTGAGACTCTCTTGCCTGCTCGCTTCTCCCGTGGAGAGTCGACTGCTGTTTGCAAACTGAACCGATGCTGTTGCTGCGTCCTACACGTGCTGTCCCGCTCTCTGCGAGCCTGGCTATTGCTTCGTGGGCAGCGTAAGCCTCGCCGTTTCAAAGATCTAATCTAATAATAGATTGGTCTACATTTGCTGCGTTGCCAGAAAAAGACATATGTTGTCAGGCAGTCGAAGTCAGCAACAGTGCTGAAGTGGAAATGTGCTGAAACATGAAGAAGGCAGAAATCCAGAAGAATCTATCCGAGGTTTGGCTCTTAGGAAACTTAAAATACTGTCTTCTTACATATATGCTTTCCACACGTACTTAGAGAAATAGCGTCTGCCTGATGTCTCAAAATGATTAAAGGGCAATTCTTTTCCTGTCTTGGCTTTGGTGTGATAATAGAAGATGCTGTTGGCATTCAGCTCATCGAGAACTCGTGTAAGAGCAAAGAGAAGTGATTGGAGTAACTTGAGTGGAAGAGGTACGTGTAGTATAGTGCAAGAGAGAAGTGTGACAGCGAGTTCCTTCGGTCACTGGTGATTTAAGACACAGTTTTTGAGGTGTGCTCACAGTGGAAGCAGATCTTTACATATCTATGCAGAGGTTTTAGGGTGAGGACTTGAGTTTTGGCAGCGTGCGATGGCAAGGAAATTTTCCATGCTGTATATTATCAAACAGTATCTGCAGTTCCAGTTTTTCATGTTTAGATTTTCCCTGGGAAAGAGAACGCACTGTTGGTTTGAATAGAGAGTGGGTTTGTACCCCAAGAACTGGTCTTTTCTGTGCTGGGGAAAAGACTTTGCTTTTCCATTCAGATGGCTCCGTGCTGCTGACCTTTTACAGAATTGCACTGACGTGGGGATTTGGCTTTGAGATGGTGTATGAAGATGTGAGGTTTTGACATGCGTTCTGAGCCAGCAATTATGGGATTTCTTCTGTACATATCTCTTAAATATCATCGCTTTTAGATGTGTGCTAAGAAAATGGCATCTGTCACAATCATGCTTTTTCTGCCGGGGTCAATGTGTGCACACAGACGTGTATGACTCTTCTGGAACAAAATTCCTCCATAAATGCCATCACAGATGAGGAAAGATTTTCTTTTTAATTTATTTATTTTCAAATCATAATGTTTTCTCCTTTAAGTCCACTAGCTTCTCCCACGTCAGCGTGCGTGTGGCTCGGTTGGGTAGTAGTAGCAAAGAATTCTATTTCAGTGAGTTCTTCAGGGAATTCATCCAGTAAGCAATAAATACTTATACCTCCTGTGACCCACCTGGAGCCAGCATCCCAGAAGTCCTTTGTACCCAGCTTGGATCACCCCTCTTACAGGTACCATCCTTGCGCAACTAAGAAGCGAGAGTTCAAAAAAAAAGGGGGGGAGAGCTGCTCCGGTTTTCTGTGTCTCTTGGCGCTTTTCCTGGAGAGAGTTGAGTTAGGAAATGGTGCTGCCACAGTGGCTATTACCAAGTGACACAGAATAATTAAGTTGTGGTTTCTGTTGTGGTGGGGCCGCCTCTGTATTTCGCAGCGATCTGTCTGTGCTAGGAGGGAGAGTGTCACGCTTGATTGTCGTGACGGATGCTTCCAGGAAAATGGGATGAGTCCTTAAAGGCAGGTTATCTATACTTTCCATGTACATGGAATCCTGTTGGGTACACAGCAGGTCGCTAATTGAGCTGCGTGTTGTTTCTTCTGGTTTTTCTGCTGAGGTGAGGAGGAGGGCAGCAGCCATCTCGGTTTTCTCCCTGTTGTTTTTGGAGGGGATAGCTGAAATCTTTGTTCTTTGCAGCCAGGCAAAAGAATGCTCAAGCCAGTTTTTAGTCTGATTCTCCAATCAAGTGAATACTTCCATTTTTTTTGATGTCTTGAGCCACCAGCGTGGGATCCCTGGCTTTCAGAAATCCTTTAGACTTGGATGCTCAGCAGTGCTGAGAAGCCCTGGTAGTCTCTGGTTGCTGAGTCCTGCTGCACCTGTATTCCATGCAGGAATTATACTGTGAACATCCTGTGAAATTTAGTGGCCTTAAGAACAATCTGTCTTTTCCCAGTATTTAAAATATTTTCTGTAGGTTGCCTTAGATGGTGTTACAGTTTAACTGCAGAATCCTGCTCTTTGGTCCTTTTAGGCACAGGCTCCTCCAGTTGTACCCAATTTAGCTTCCTAGATTGAAAAATTTCTCCTGTGGCTTGGGCAACAAACACAGCCCCTGTGCTCTGGTGTGTTCCTGGAGGGGCTGGGAGCCCATCCAGGGAGCTCTGTGCTGGTGCTGAAGGTGAACGTGAACTTGCAAAACAAATTGTTGTGCAAACCATCCTGCCGTTGCTGGGGACCAACTGGATAGAAGCTGGAGAAAGTTTGTGGACTATTTTTTTCAGTAGGTGTTGCTGTACATATGTTGGTATGTCAAGGAAAAAAAAAAATCAACTATACGTGGTGTTAAACCTTAAGGCTGAGACTTCTTTTTTTTTGGTGTGTGTCTACAGTGGAAAAATCCCATGTCACATTTGTTTTGTATCTCATGGTAGAGGTGACATTGTGCTGAGTGCTGAATGAGATGGAGCGGTCGTGCTGTGCTGCACGGGGCCTGCGGGGTCAAAAGACGAGGACACAGCAGAACAGAGGCTCCAGGAGATGGAGAGCAGGGAAAGCTCAGCCTCCTGTTCATGCGCTCGGTGGCTGCTCCCACTTCCCTCGTCACCTGGAGCTCCCCAGGGAAGGAAAGCATCTGGTGAAGGAAGGGGCAAGGACCAGCAAAGGGATTTGGGATTCTGTCTGCTGGTGGGAAAGGCCTCTGAAGCAGCAGGAAGAGATCCTGGGGCTTGCTTGAGAGATGAGATATCAAACTTTGACAAGGCAGGAAACTTCAGTGAGCAAGCAGGGAAGTCAGGTGCATGTGTGGACCATGGGTAGGCTTCCGGAGGACGCTGGAGTGATGAGTCGGTGAGCACAACCTCTTGCTCTGTGTCAGTGCAGTAGAGCAGGTCGTGGGCCGTGACGGGAAGCCTTAAGGGATATGGTAATTAAAAAAAGTAACTAAGAACTAAGTCATAAAAATAATAAGTGTTTTACCAGCTCCGTTGTGCAGCAGGGAATGTGGGTCACGCAGTGTGAGTGGCTGAGCCAGGAATAAAATCCAGGTCTGTTAATGCCTCAGGCCTCTCCATAAACACCAGACTCTGACTCTCTTCTCCGGCACGGTTTGGGTGGTAAAGGAGCTTTGTTTTAGGTGGAAGACCAGGCTTTGCTCAGTCCAGCAGCTCATCATGTTCCTCTGCTGTTTGCCTTTGCCAGGTGCAAGTTCTTCAGCCTCACGGAGACCCCGGAGGACTACACCATCATTGTGGATGAAGAGGGCTTCCTAGGTGAGTGTCGGCATGTGCCGTTTCGATATCCAACCTGAGGTGGAGGAGGAAAACCTGTCATCTCTTGCTGAGATTATAAACCAGAGAGTTTGTAAAACAGGTCTGTTTGTCAGTGTGAGTAGTGCAGCTCTGAAAGGTGCTTTGATCCCTTAAGCAGACTGTCTCTGCTGCTGTGCTGTAGGGGGAGGGTTCACACATGGGATGTGAATATATTTTAATGCCGGGAGAAGAACACACACGAGTCTTAAAGAGCAGCTTAAGCTTATTTGAAAAAGCAAACCCATCTGCGTGGCGTTGTACTAAAATGAGCCGCCCTTTGTCCCCGGACCTTCACAAGCACACCACATCTTGTACCTCCAGCTTGATGATCCAACCCCTCTCTGTAAAAGGAACACTTGAAGACGACTGGCGGGTGTCGTCCCCACAACCTTCGCGGCGCAGTTGCGAATCGGCTCCTTTGGCTCGTCACGTTACGCTGCGGTTTATCCCCTTTTCTTACACCCAGCTCTCTCCCAACTGAACGTGCCACCTCTGCCCGTGGTGGCTGAAGGTGTCTCTCAGCTGATGTCCAAGGGACATCACTGAGATGTGTGGCAAAGAAGGTGGCTGGTGTGTGCTGGGGTGCTGCAGATGCTTGGCGCTGGGCGAGCGCCGATGGAGAGGATGGTTTGGCTTTGCGGATGGAAATAGTTTGTAATACCATCCATCCTGTGGGGAGGTTTTGTTTGTAGCAGTGGTGTTGAGGTGGTGGAATGAGGAAGTGTTGTGCAGCTATTATTATCTTTGTTCAGTCACTGCTTTCTGGGGTTGGAATTAAAAGTCGATGTATTTTACTGGTTTGGAGAAATTTCATTAAAACATGAAAAAAAAAATAGGATGTAATTCCTGAATAGGAATTAACTGTTGAGTAGCTACTTGTGACACTTTAGGGTTTGTAATATCCCAACCCTAAGGAGAAAATTAGAAACTGTGCCATCTTTATTTAGTACAGAGTCAAAGTTTCATAACTAGTAACATTGCTGAATTATTCCCCTTTCTGTTTGTGGAGTACTCATATAGCAGAATAAATAATTATATTTTACAACACTACAACAGTGGCTAAACATTTCCATAAAATAATCACTTGCTTGAGAATAGGTGAATGGATCTTCCCAGCTATTGCTGTTTGTAATTTGGGAGCTGTGAGGACTGACTGGAAGTGTATCTCACGTATTCTGCGTTTAGTTGCAGAAGAGGAGATGACATACAATTCTGCTGCCAGAATGTCCCTTGTTGCATTTGTTCAGGGAGAATGTGCACAAATAGTTTATTACTGCTATTGCTAGTATCAGGTTTTTTAAAACTGGTGGCAGCTGGGGGAAATTGATTCAAATTTGGTTTCATCGCAATAGTCCCTCTGAAAGCTTCCTTTTAAGAGAGGAGTCACCGAAGGAGGAGAAAAGGGGGTTTGTCCAAGGGCTGCAGCATGTGACAGAGCAAGGAAGGCAAAGATTCCTGTGCTCAGGAGGCAGCTGGGCTGTGCTGGCCCCGCAGATTGGCCATGCTGGGGGCCTGCTCATCTCCAGCCTCACGTCTGTGCCCGTGGTGTCCGTGGCACTCGTTTCTCTGCCCAGTTGCAACAAGGCAGGTTCCTCAGTTCAATCACTGGTGGCAAGTTTGGATTGCAACCACCCCTGGACAGCCTCTAGCCGTGCTGCTCCTTATCTCTCTGGAAATTATTCCAGCTTGGAACAAAGGTAAGCTCAAGCAGGGGGTTTGCTCATCGGCAGCGGGGGATTGTGTTGCCCCATGTGTGCTGCTGGTTGTACTTGGAGCAAGACCAGTGTCCTAGAGGAGCTGCGTGTCCTGCTGGTGCCCCAGGTTATCTCTGTGAACCTGACAATGGTGCTGCACTTCAAAGCAGCAATCCTCTCTGCCTGGACCCTTTTGACTTTGTTGCCTTGGCTCTCACGGACACATGAATTTACCGCTGATAGTTTCAGTACCCGTGTAGCTTCTGCAGGGCTGTGGTTTTGGCAGCATATGACATCCCTTTGTTTCAAATACACTGCAGTTGGGGTGTTAAAATAGGACTTTGCAGGAGTAAAGGTGACCTCCCAGGCAACATGGAGCAAGGAAGGCGCATGCTAAGGCCATCCTCTACTACAGCGTAGTGTGAAAACTGGGTGCAAAACCCAGCATGGGTTTGCTTTTTGCCAGTAAGTGATGATCTGCTGACAAGACTGGTGTGTTCTGCGTCCTGCGAACTCTCCTAATACAACCCCCGTGCCCTTTAGGTTTGTGTCCAGCCCATGCTCTTCTTTCTGAATTGTCACCACCACATCTGGAGGTTCCTCTCAGAGTTAGCCCCCTCTACAGTCTCCACTCCATCCCTGTTCCTCATTTCCATATGCTGTAAGGTTTTCATGGTCTGGAAGGATTCAGGATCTACCATCCAGGGTGCCTTGTAACAGTGAAAGGGCTCTGCTTCACTCCCTGCTTCCCTCAGTCAGGCTGGAAATGTCTCAGGAGGAGGAATCTCACTTGGCCTTTGCACAGCATGTAATCGGCCCATGGGCTTGAACAGGATGAAAACTTGAAAAATTTCAGCATCTCGCCTTCTTACAGAACAGCACTGGTCACGTCTGCCTCGAGTGCAGCAGCTGTTGCCTGACCTGGCGAGCGAAGCGCCACATTCAGCTCAAGAATGACAGGGGAAAGCTTCACCTTTGTGAGCGGTTTAGGTAACAAGTCCAGCAGCAAGTGACTTTTTTTCTTCTCAAGGTACCTTTTGTTTCTTGCAGCGCTTAACAAAGTTGATGTAAGTCTCAGAGGGGCAGGCTTTTCTGTGTAGAAAATTAGGACCTTTCTTTCTCAGGCACCTGCATGAATTTTTGCTGCTGCAGCAGGGAGAAGATGGCTCTGTTAGCTGGCATCTCCTGTTAGCCAGGCCCCTTCTCCTGCACATCACAAACAGCACCGAAGGGAAAGGAACAGACTGGGGAAGCACTGGCACGTTCAGCAATCCTTGAGGTGAACACTTCAAACACACTGACATGCAATAATCATTCTTAACTGTCTTGTCAAAATACAGTCCTCAGGCTTGTTTCCCTGAGAGTCGCCAGCGAGTTGGGCTGGTAAAAAAAGTCATTATTTCTTCTCCCCAGAAAATGTCTACCGTGCAAAGCCGTAACCTGCTTAAGCGTTCACCGTGCTGGAAAGGACTGGCTGCAGCCTAATTCTTTGCTTTAATTCCCCAGCAGTGAGGTGGGGATTATATCTGCACAGACCCTTGATTGTTCCAGTGGCCGTTTCTTGGGCTTGGGCCCGTTAATGAGGAAGAATTTTATTCAGCAAATAACACGGGGGGACAGTGCAGAGAAAGCTCTTTTCCTGGCTGATATTGAGATGAATTAGCCAAAGGAGTTTGGCCATGGGCCCTCCTGTGTGAAGACAAGTGTCTCAGCTACTAGGGTGCTTGGAGAGCCATGTCAAATCCTTGCAGTTATCACTCGCTGTGCAGCCAGCGTGTGGCAGAAATGCCGAGCGGCTGCTGCTCCCTGAAATATTGGAATATTTGTTTGAGCTTGGTTTACTTTCCTCCCAAGGTTTGGCTGAAAGATCTGCCCTATCCCCTGTGCCCTCTGCCTGCTGTCCCTTTTTCAAAAGGCAGCAAGGACCAACTCCCTCTATCTCTGGGCAGCTGCACCAGCAGAGCCTTTAGCCTGTGGTCTCACTGGTCCCCACGGTCTCTGTTCATCCAAGGTTTTAGCTTCCACACACTGAAAGGGAAGCACGTGCCAGCACACCTGGAGATAGCCGTGCTCTCAGAAGCCCTGCTTCTGTGCACCAGGAAGCAGTTGCTGACACTGCAGTCCTGTCCTGGAGATGCCATCTGAATGGAATAATGGGATGTGGGAGTAGCAGCATTCCTCCAGTGGCACTCCCGACAGCTGTCCCATCACAGCTTCTGTACTATGGATCCAGAGAGTCTTTTATGGGAGGTAAAGGGGCAGTTTGAGTGTTTGGTTTGTTTTGATTATGCCTTTTTGGTTCATGATTTGTCTGCAGTCCTATTTATCCATTTTTTTTTCTCGTGGAAATCCACTGCTAGGTTTAGTGATATCTCTAGTTGGGCAGCTTTCAGTGAAATACCATCCATCTAACCTCCCGCTTCACAGCACTTCTCTAATTGCACAGCGCAGGGTGAAATGAAGAGCCGACACTTGCCCTCAACCACCTCGATTCTCTACGAGCCTAGTGAAGGAAGAGCCCATCCAGGGTCATCTCTGTAAGTTGGTCCAAATGCATGGAGGTGAGATGGCTACAGTTGACCCTCGGGTATTTCTTTGTTTCAGTATGTCTCACATCCATTTGAAACGAAGCTGAACTGTTTGATAAGGACCTTCCCAGAATCTCCACCCCTGGGACCTGGCTATGTGCTGAGGGAAAAGGAGTTCCTCAGTGCTATCCTTCCTGTGGCCAGATAGTCTCTTTGCACCTAGAAGGCAACAAGGTCTACTTTCTGAGTTTCTGCCCTATTTATGATGGAAGGAGGAATCTCTCTTTTTATGATCGAAGAGGGAATCTCCCTTTTTGAGAACTCTTACAGGGCAGTGAATGAAGTTCGAAGGCTTCTTTCTCTGAGTGGGACAACCCCAAGGCTGTTGGTGCCCCAACCCAGCCTCCTCTGTGACCCTGGCAGCTGTTGAGTTGTTCCATGAACAGTTCCTTAAATAAGGTCTGTGACACTCTGTCACCCAGGTGAAGCTGTCCTGAAAATGGAAGATTGTAAAGGAACATGTTGCTACCATTTTCTTGGTGAGATCACTGCCTTCTCAGCCTTGGCTCTTGGCTGGTGTTTCTTGCATGCAATCTTTCTATCAGCAGTGAACTTAAGAGGTGTCAGAGAAGAAGAAAAGAAATCAAATGCTAGTGTCGAGGGAGGAATGAATCCTTGTCATTTCCAAGTTGGTAAACCTGCCTATTCAGTGGTGGGACTTGATGATCTGAAGGTCTCTTCCAACCAGAATGATTCTATGTATGATTCTAGTTTCAGGGAAATTGTAGGTGGGGAAGAGGAACACATCACCTTGGGGTACTCTGGTCATCTTTGTCCTGGAACTGACAAGCCCATTTCATGTAGGTCACTGCTGTCAGCAGCCCTGAGGTCCTGGCTGATCAATTCTGGATTGAAACTAGAGAGGAGAGACAGTTTGATTTCAATACTGAAGCAGCGGTGGGAAACATTTCGTCCTCTGGTGCAGATCCCCTGTGTGAGCACAGAGCAAGACTCTCAGTCTCCCCACGTTGTGATTCGTCTGTACGATGGAGGTGACAGTCCTTCCTTTAACCTTCTTTGGCTGCCTGATGTGGCTGGTAACTTCTCCAAGGCCAGAAATCCACACATTTACAGTTTCCAGAATGAGGAGGCTCTGCATCTCGGTTCATACCTCACAATAAATTGCCCAGTGCATTAAGAGTAATGGAACTATTTGAAAAATCTCTACTAGTTAGAGCGGCAAGGAGATTTTGTCAGAATTCATAACATGTTGGCCTGATTCTAATAAAAGGAAAGGATAAAAAGAGAAAAAGCCCTCTTGCTGGCAGTGCTCTGTTTTGATAACCATCATCCTCAGACAACCTGTTCCCTATCTGACCTTGGATTCAGCACCATCATCTGCTTTAGTACCACATTCGAGTCCCTTTTTCAATAACATCAAACTGGTAAATTGCTTTCAGTGTCCTCTCTCTCATCCTGTATATAAAATGGGCAAGAAATCAGCTTATAAATAAGTGCAAGCACAGAACTCATCTAGCTGGGAGCAATCTGTAGCTTTATTTAAAGATAGAGGGAAGCAAGCTAGTGGATGCATCTGGATTTAGGGTGGGTGGTTTGGGGTTTTTTTTGAATATTCCTTCTATAACTATTTCTCCTTTAATTTTTTATTGCCCAGTGACTGGGCCTTTGTATCTCAGGCACAGTGGCTTAATTTGCTTGCTGACATTTATAGAGCTGAATTCCTTGCCCTGGACCGCTAGGAGAGCCTGCTAGTTGCTAGGCAGAAGATGTTTTTCTCTATTAAACACGTCCACAGTCGCTCTCTTTTGGATCTCTGTGTTGGCCAGACTACACCATGTCTGTGGTTTTCAGGTTTTTTAAGTAATGTGCTATTAATGACCTAAATTCATATTTAAAAACACAGGGAGTTGAGTACCAGCTAATTAGAAATACGTGCTTGTTTGGGAAGGTTTTTCCTGTGATCCTGGTAGACATCAATAAACATATCGAGGGGGCTGTGATTCCATGGGATTCCTGCGCTCTCCCAAGTAGTGGTAAGTTTGATAGTTAAAGCTTTTGGGGGAAGGGAGGGAAGGATGAGAAATGTGTGCTAGTCCAAGGTCTGGTTTGTGTCACCTGGGGGAAGGAGCACTTCAGTTTCTCCTTAGAGCATAATATGAGTGGGTTTGCAGGTCTCGATAGCATGTGTAACCTGCCACGTGAAGTCTTTTGGTCCAGTTCCTCAGCTTGCTCCTACTTAAAAAAATACTGTATAAATCATACATATTTTTCACTGTTTCCTCCAGCAGATGGGTATGGATCGATACTTATTTTTGCTCTGCAGCCTGTGGTGAGAAAGCCCAGGCTTCTCTTCCTGAACCACTTGACCGGCCGTGTTTTCCTCCTTTAAATTTATTACATCTTGGCTGCTTCCTGGAGCTTTCCAAAGTCTGAGATAGATGAGCAGATAGATACCGTGGCGTGCTCCTATCAACCCGCTCTCATAAACGCAGGACCTAAAAAAGCTTTTCTGGCTGAAATGATGGAACAATTCACTGAAATTTTAAGTTGATCTCTAAAAGCAAGATAGAGCTCAGCAGAGAAGTAGCAGCCCTGCTTATTTGTTTCATTAGACAGCTTTTGACCGTCTGCTTGTTGGTCCACTGGCGCGTTTCTGGTTTGCTTTGGTTTTTTTTTTCCTTAAGGCAGGGCTTAAAGGGAGTTGGTGGCTTTTGTTGTTTGCCTGTATCTGGAGCTTGGTGAAGATGTGCCAAGGTGCAAGCCATGGCAAGGAAGGGAGAAGGCTGAATATGCTCTGTAAGGCCTTTTGAAGCATTGGTGTGTTCTGAGTGCTATAATTTGTGATATTTCCCTGCTTTTGAAGTGAATTTTGTGTGGAGCACCCTGTGGGAGATGAAGAGGTGCTGTTACCCCACATCACAGGTTGAGAGCTACAGCCCAGGGAGTGCTGAGGACCCAGTGACACAGCAGAGGGTGAACCCCTTTTCCCACGGAATCCTGAAAGCATTCAACCCTCACTTGGCAAGCTTTGCTAGTTGTGAACCTGCTTTAAGTTTCAAGCTATACTTTTCTCAAGTTCATGACCTGACGAGGAGGTGGATTTCCTCTACCTTGGCATCTCATAAATGCTGTGATCTTAGTCTAAAAGTGGTGAGACTACAATAACCTTCCAAAAAAACAGTCTGTCATCACTCGCAAACAGAGAAAACATTTCTTTCATGGTAATCCCTTTTGAAATGCCAGCACGTGGCACTCCCCAGGGTTGATCTCTGAGTAGGTTTGCCAGATTTTCTCTTCAGTCCAGGAGGTGGAGGCCTCTGCGCCTCAGGTTTCCCAGGGATCAGCAGTCATTGGTCTCTGGTGAGAAAATTTCTGTCCCTGGCAGTCTTGGAGGATCCTCCTGCTCAAGCGAGGAAGGAAAGCCAAATAAATTTACGTCCTCTCTGTACCTAGACAGAGATGACAAGTTTTGTGCCAGCCTTGGCACAACATCTCCAGAGCTAATGATGGATCAAGGGTAACTCTGTCAGTCCCAGTGCAACGTGTCTACTTGTTGAATTCCTGGTATCTAACTCTGGAAATGGAGTGATGTGCGTGTGTGACTGCAAACTAGCAGCTCTCCTTTGAGGGGAACAAGGGGAGGCCTGAGGCTTCGAGCTAATTCTTGTGCACTTAAAGATGGGATGTTCTTTCCTTTCCATGTCGTAGTAAGTTGATGATGGTACACTGGTCAACCATCATCTTCAAGCTTTTGGCCTGACAGTCACAGGAGGTCTCCTCTGGGTTGGTGGAAGGGCTGCCTGTTGGGCAAATGAGCCTTTCTCAGGTGAGCAATGTGATGAAGTTCCCAGGTCTGCTGAAAGCTTTTCTCTCTGACCTTGGTCAAGCCTCTCATTGTGTCTCAGTTTCCTCATCTGAAAAATTGGGCTAATCCTATTAAATCACCTCATAACAGGCCTTATAAAGATGAATTAGTATGAATGTGGAAATGCTTTGATAATGTAATGGGCTAGGGCTGTGATAAATAATACTTGAGGTAGCTTCTGTCCCACAGGATTCACTTTGACAGCGGGTACACTTGCAGACCTACTGAATAAACCATCTCTTCAGCGGAACAGATTGGAAATCATGATAGAAAAAACCACCCTTTTATGAAAAAAAGTTGCGTGATCTCTTAAAAATCTCATATTTTAGTATTTAATCCTGCACAGAATTAAGTCTCACAACCTCAAGGTTACAGTCATACAACAGTTAGGAATTTAGTGGCTCCATCTTCAAGTCGTGTTTGAAATGTAATTATTTACTTTGCTCTGTCAGTCTGGTGAAATATTGTCTGAAATGTGATTTAAAAAAAAAAAAAAAAGAAAATTCCTTGTGATATTTTGCTTGAAAATCCAGAAGGAATTGGAAATGCGAGTCCAAATGCTTCGGTTTCTTTTTTTGATCTTCTCCTCTTCCAGTGTTTTTCCCTTTTCAGTGGAAGGAGCTGCTGCCTGCGTCCCCTCACCGGCAGTAACAGGAGCCAGCAGCGTTGCCTTCAACTGTCTGGGCAAGGTCCTCCCCACCCCCTGGCTTGCAGATTCTGCGAGCAAAGCCTTTGCCAAGAGTTTTTGAAACACAGGCAAAGTTTTGTCAGGAAGCGGGAAATCTGCTGATTTCTGCAGTTCCTGCCCCCTGATTGCCAGAGACAAAATCCTCGGTTCTTTCAGGCAATGGAACCCATTTACTGGGTGAGCAAGGGCTGGCCAGGAGCAAAAAGCCATGGCTGACAGGTTGGGAAGGACCCAGCTCTTGATCGTGGCACGGAGAGGGCATCGAAGTCTGTGCACTCAGGAGGCAAGGCAGTGCGGAAGGACAGATAGACCCCTATCTGTGCTCTGCACACATCTTGAGGCAAACTTCTAATCTTCATTGCTTATCCCTAAAGAAAAAAAGCCAGTGTCTGTTCCCTTCTTCCTTCTCATGAGCAAACACCAACTTTTGGAACTTGGATCTGGTTTTGATTTTCCAGGTTTGCTCATTATTAGCGGTGAGTTATCCTATGAAGAGGAAGGAAGAGAACAGCTTGATTTCCTGAGAGCAGACTGGAGCCTAACCTGGATTTGTCTTCCTAACCCTGTTCTCCAGTGAGAGTGGACATAATGATTATTTTTGGAATCTACCTTACCATGTTCCACATTTTTAGCCAAGCATAATAACGATGCTTTGTTTTTGGAGTGTATTCATACTTCCTGTCTTATGATATCCCTGTGAAGTAAGAATTAATTTTTTTTTTGCTCCCACATAGGAGGAAACTGATAAAAAGGAGACAGATTGACTCATTTCAAGTCACATTCACACTTTGTGGGGTTTGACCTTAACTACAAGCCCAGATTTCCATCTTGTCTGCCCTTCAAAATCAGATTTTATTTACCACTGAAATGCAGAGACTTGAACATCTGTTCTAAGACACTGCTGTAAACCCAGAGTTTTCTAGTGATCCTCCCTGTCCCTTGTAGTGAGTCCCTTGCCCCCTCTGTGCTGGTAGCCAGGTGGAAATGGTGCCATCACATTGTACCAGCTCCCGCACCACGACGCGACTTCCTCCAGCAGTGCCGTTTGTTGCTAAATCAGTGTCTGACCTGGCAAGAACTCGCCTCTTTGCTCTTTAAGACTCTTGCTGGGAGTCTTGGGGTTTTGGTTTCTCGCAGCAGAAACGACAAGTAGGAAGCTGAGAAAGGAGGCCACCATAAACGTGTTTTCTAAATGGACGTTTCTGCCTGCGCCAGTCTCGTTGGAAATGTGCTCCCCTTTTCTGTTTAATTTTTAAAAAGACCCTGTAAAAGTATAACCAGCTTGCTTTTTAGATTGCTGTCGGAGCTTAAAGTTACAAGGATTGCAAGAGGAGAAGTAATTGATTGAAAATGAGATGAAAGCCAGGATTTCTGTATAAGCATTTCCTTTTATCAGTCCTTGATTGCTCTCTTAGCAGACTCTTGTGCTGAAGGTCTTTCCTCAGGAGGTGCTGATGATTTAAGTGGGGAGAAGGCAGCGCCTGTGCGTACGTGTGGATTTGCAAGTTCCCAGTCTCAAAAAGACCCACCACATCAGCCACTCCCAAGGACTGGTGTCCTGCTGTCCTCCAGCTTGATAGAACAGCGTAGTCTCCTGTCTCAGTTAGATGTTTAGTCCCTTGGAAAGCGGAGGAGCTACTTGTCAAGAGTCGGGATTTCAGAGCTGGGCTATGTGTTTGTACAGCTTCATTTAATTCCGAGTTACCCTTGGGTTATTTAATTTCCTGACAGCTGCAAAAACAGTGTTCTCGGATAACAATGGCCCCTAATTAGGCAATGTGCCTAAAATGGTAGAATGTTTTATTTGACCATGGCACTAATATTTTGTACGCAGCTTAGAGATGAGAAAGTCGAGCGAGTTGCATTTCCAGCTTCCCTGGGCAGAGCAGCGTCGATCTTGTGATCCTTGGTGCATAATGCTAAAGGCATGCCCGCTCGTCTGCCCTCTGCTTCCAACACTTCTCATCTTTTTGGATTGTGTCATCAGTAAATCTGTCTTTCAGCTGAAACCACCTTCCAGAAATACGTTTTATCAGCATAGCAAGACTAACAGGACTTGCACAGCTGAAGCTGAGGAGCGTTTGGGAGACACACAGGCCACAAGAAAGCGTGGGAGATTTACCTGTAGTTGAGGGTTGTAGCTACTTAAGGGTTGCGCTACGCTGCGGAGTTGCCCATCTGTTGCTTTTATGGCTCCTGTGCTTAGTATGCAATCAGGCAGTGATAGAAATAAATGTACAAGTCAACTAGTCTTCCAAATCATTTATTCAGATTGGAGAGGATGTGAGCATCAGGTTATGTTAATTAGATCCTGACTCATGATTTGTGCTTGTGGGAGCTTGTACATTGGGCTGTGCAAGTGGATGATTTCTGAATTCCCTCCTGTGACAGCAGGAAGTGGTTGTTCGGGAGGCCTTTCCCTCCTTTCATTCTTACACTTCTCTTGAAGTCTTGAATCTAAACGTAAACAGATTGGTTATTTTTTTTCTTCACTGTTTTACTCCCTATTTTAATTCCTTTCCAGAGCTCATGATTGTGACAATTCCTACACCAAGTCCTCATCCTTGCAGAGCTTTATGCTCTTTCTTTAAGTCCTGTGCGTATAACCACGATGTAAAATTGCAGTTGTGAGAGATCAGATGCCTACTTAAAAGTCTTGCAGCACTTATTAGGTGTTTGCTTATCTGCAGTCAGCGTTTACCAGTGCCTTTCAGTTGCACAGGCTTTGCACACATGTCCTGTACCACTGACCTGAGGGCTCTTTTGAAGGTTTCTAGTATGGATCTTGTGTATTTGTTCGCTTTGAGGTTACTGGTACCCTGCTCAGCCCTGGTAATGCGATGAAAGAGATCACTGCATCCATTGCAGTGTATCGTAACGGTGGAAACTTATTGTCTGCATTCATCTGGACTTACCCAGTTCAGTTGAGAGGCTGATGAGTTTGGAAAAAAAACTGGGATGTCAGCTCAGATTGGCTTGTGGCTCCATGAGCAATGCCCATGGATTGTCCTCTGCGTAATCTCTGCAAGGGTAGAAGATGAGCAAAAAAGTTTGTATTCTTCCTTCCCTACTACAGTTCCTACCAGTCAACAACCAAGGGATTCCTAAATTACAGGTTGAATCCCCATTACCATGTTTAATCGCTGTCAGTATAACAACCCCCTGCAAAGTTGTCTCAACCCCTTTGGAAGCCTCTTCGTTCTTTCCATCTCCACACCACCTTCCTTCAGCGTGGGCAGCGGTGCGTGCGCTGGGTGGATTTGCTTTTCAGATCCTCGAAACCTGCTCCTGGATCATTTCATCACGTTTCAGGTATCGTTAGTTTGCACTGTAGCATACTGATGCCTGGTTTAGTCTCAGTTGCCTTCCCAGCGGTTCTTAAAGATCACTGAACATCAGCTTGATGATTCACAAAGAACCATCCACGGTGTCTCCATGACTCTTAGGAAAGGGGATGAACGGAGGCTTAATAAAAATGTGAAATAGCACAGTACTGCCAGGGCCTCCTATTGGATTCTCCTCCAAAAGTCCCTTCATTGAGAACTGACTGGGTATTGCTGTTTTTCTTTAAAGTCCATCAGAGGATCTTTGGTTTCATTCCATTCTCCTAGGGAAGTAGTGAGAAAGATTGTAAGACAAATTCTGCCTTTTGATAAGTTGTTTCACAATAGGTCTGCCCTGAAAAGTTCCATCTCTGAGAATGATGTTAAGCCTATAGTGCTTCTTTTTTTTAATAGGAAAAAAATCATTTAGTTTTCTCAGAGAAGAATACAATTCTGAAATACGAACACTGCATAGCCAGAAGACAAATGGAAAGAAATATAATATATTTGAGTTCATACCTCCCTCTGTCTTCCCCCTTTCCCCTCTGTCTCTGAATATACCCATCAGTTTGAATCTCATAATTTTTAAAGCCTAGATCCTGATCCTAGGTACCCAGTTTAGGTGTAAGATGTGATTTACAGTTGTTAACTTCCTCCAGCGTAGCATAAAAACTCTAGTTTAGTTTCTTCCCTAATCCCTCTCTACGCTTTCTGCTGTACCGTCCGGGCAAAAGGAGGTAAACATATCCCTGGTTTTGCTCTGCGTGAGTTTTGTCCGTGTTCTGTTGGATTTGCTCTTCCTGGAATTTCCATCACCACGTTCTACCGGAACATTCTTGTGCTTATTTTACAAGACTTGCCAATTCCTTTCAATCCCAACTTCCATACTTCCCCATTTATTGAATTTTTGAAGCTGGAATGAACCGTATCTCCACCGACACCGTCTGCATTTGTTGTTTGAATTGTTCTCTCAGTACAGAAGTTTGAAGAGATTCATAAGATGTGAGCGGCAACTTCTCAAGGACTCGAGATGTCAGCAGCACTGTGCTTGTGGTTGGCGTGTCCTTGGAGAGTCCCCAACAACCCAATTTCTTTAGCTTTGTATTTTGCACATTACTGGGCAGATTGTAAGCATTTTATAAATGCTAATCTCTGGAGTCCTGCTGAAGTAACTCTGTCTGTAAGGTGTTTATTTCCCTCTTTGCATCCTTGGGCTTGGGTAAGATGTGTTTATTTACTGAAACACTTGGAGCTGAGCTAGTGTAATTAAGAGATGCCAATTTATATTAAGAAAACCCACACATATACATATATATATAATGCCTGTGTGTACCTATGTGTATATACCTGGATTTGTATGTGTGTATATTCAGGGATGTAGAAGGGGATTAAGTGACAGCATTTTTTAGTTGTTCTTTTCAGAAACTTGTCCTTAAACTCTAGCTTAAAACAGAAAAGTATATTGCACTTTGAAGCTTTAATACACCTAGTGAGAGTATCTGCCAGGACTCAAGGGGCCAGGACCAAGGCAAGTTTTTTTTTCAGTTGGTGAATTAAATAGACAGCTCACACACAGACATGAACATCCATAGCTGAGGGCAGTCCAACAGAGGAAGGTGTCCTCAGGAGCTAGATGGCAGGTTGTGTCCTGATCCCTGGGTACTGCTGTTATACAGCTGAAATCCTCAGTGATAACACCTTTTAAGTTTGGTGAATTTTTTTTTTTTTAAAAAAAACAACCAAAAAAAAGCAACCCCCCCCCCAAAAAAAAACTAAAAGAAAAAACACCCAACAGACAAAATAACCTGGAATTGAGCCTTTGCAGATGTGGGATGAGGATTTATATGGGTCATCATGTGGATGAGCCTCTGGTAGATGTCTGCTTTGGCGTTTCAACCAGCAACAAAAAATAAAAGAGCCTCTTGTAGAAGCTCTCTGCTGTTTGCAGCAGACAGGAGTGCCTGCTCTGATGGATGTTTACCATGTCTCTTCGTGCTCTAAACAGAGAAGGGATCATTTTCCCCCCCAGACAAATTCATTTTTAGAATTTGTATAAACAAATTCTTGACCTAGATGAATACTCCAACATGCCATAATGTGCCTGGGTTTCGTGGCTTGTACGTACCTTTACAAGGAAATGTATTGACGCGGCCAAGAATCAAGGACAATCCATGCCAGCTTCTCAGATTGCCTCCCAGTTGGATGAAAAGAAACCACAAACTGAAACCAGTTTGCTTTCAAAAGTGCCTACAACCTGTGTCTGGTACACGTGAAGCTCAGAAGGACTGCAGGGTACATTTCACCAGCCCCAAAGAAACACCCTCTGGGCAGCAGGAGGTTTAAAAGGGGTGCTCTTTGTGGGGCAATGGCTGCACCTTTAAGACATCGGCACCTGCTTCGTTTTAAGCATGTTAAGCTGGGGGAATTCGGTATGAAAAAAAAAACAAAAGAGCCTATTCTATAGAGATTCCTGTGGTTGAGTTTGGTGTGTGTTTGATGGGTTGTTCTAGGTGGGGACACTTTTTGTTGTAGGTTTTGATTTGTTGGGCTACTGACGTGGGGTGCAGCCTGCTTCCTTGATTGAAAAGGGAAAGATGATGCTTAAAAAGCACTCAGTGGAAAAGTGGGAAAAGGAAAAGAAATAGATATGGCTTTTTATCTGCTGCTTTTCATGCTTTTGAATTTTACTGATTTTTTTTTATATATATATTTTTTTTTTTTTCTTCCCCCTCCAGTGAGCTTGAGGCATCCAGGCTCTGGTCCATGACCAAGTCTCTCAGCCTCTGCTGTGGCATAAATAGTGATGTCATCTAGGAAGCAAAAAACTGACTCTTGTGTGTTGGGCAAGTACCTTTTTTCCAAGCAGCCATTGCAGCCGGAAGGTTCTAGGTGGCAAAAACATTTTAAATGAAGTGCAGAAGGTTCTTATTTCCGAGGGGAGCAGAAGGCAAAGCAGCTTAATGTGAACAATTTCCCATCTAGAAAAGGGCTGCCCTAAGGAGCTCTGTGTTCATGAGTTGACACAGTCCCTGCTGCTGGACAGTGACAATACAGCTCATTTCTACGCTGCGTCGATGTGCGATAATCCATTGCTGTGCTTCTCCGAGCTTCTTTCTTCGACTCTTTAACAATTCAACTACAAGGAGGGAACTCGTGGATTGGAAAGTAAGATTGATTTGACCTTTTTCCTTTGAGGCGAATGAAACAAGGCAGCCCCTTGTCAATAGAAGTCCAATTTGACCTGATATTCTCTGGTGGAATAAGGGCTGGAGTCGCTGATGCATGTTAGGCGGGTGGTCGGCGTGACTACCGAAAACTCACAGTGTTTAGCGGGGTGGGGAGCACTTGATAAAGAGAAGGCCCTTGTACTCAGAAATGCCGGAGAGAAATTGTGTGGAAAATTCTTTCAACTAATGGTCTGAAAAATATTCTGCGAAGGCTATTTTCTACCCTTACTTCTAATTACATCTTAAACATTAATAGCCTGAGCAACTGGAGAATCACACACACTAATGTCACAGTTCACTTGGAGCAATTTGTTTTGTAAGATAATGAACTGTGTCAGCACAAGTTGAAAACTTGTGATAGGTGGGGCTGATCGTGCAGCCTTCTGTTAACTTGCCCAGTGATTCCCATTAAGCTGCCCTAGGCCTTTGCCCAGTTCTCTGCTAGATTTGGGAACCTGGGGTGAGAATCTATGCCAGGGAACCTGATTTCCTCAGTTTTTTAAAATTGTGTTTAAGCCATTCTCAGGAGCAGCTTGGAAGGAAACACTGAAAAATCATAGACTCACAGGATGGTTTGGGTTGGAAGGGACCTTAAAGATCCTCTAGTTCCAACTCTCCTACAGGCTTCTGCTTTGAGATCCGTTGCCTGAGTGCCCAAAGCTCCTACACTGGGGTGGCATCTGGCTCAGCTAGTAAATGGGCTGGGAGCTGCAGGCAGCTGCATCCTTCTGCTGCTGGAAGCTGGAGACCAAATAAAGGAAGGAGCAGGAAAAGAAAGACTTGTTTCATGGAAAATGGATTGTGTCCCTGTCTGTGACAACCTCAGTTTGGCCGCCTCCTACCTTCAGAGCACTCTCTGTATTGCACCACTTTGAACAGCATTTTTATGTGTAAGATAAATCCTTAGTGACTATGCTGGAGTGCTCGGTTTAAAGCCGACTCCAGGATGATGGTTTATGAGAAGCTGTCTGCAAGGAACCACTGTTACCAGCTCCAGGGGCTAAATAGGTGTTTAACCTCCAGCAAGATCAGAATGTTAGGGACTGGAAGGAGCTTTGAAAGATCGAGTCCAGCCCCCCTTCCAGAGCAGGATCCACCTAGCGTAGGTCACACAGGAACGCCTCCAGGTGGGTTTTGAATGTCTTCAGAGAAGGAGATTCCACAACCTTTCTGGGCAGCGTGTTCCACTGGGACTTGGGCACGTGCATTCGTGCTGTACTTGATCTGCAGCATCGTTGCAGGATGAACTGCCCCACTGGGGACTGACTGGTGCTGTGGGGCAGGACCCCTGACCACCGATGAATGTATTGCCTTCCAAGCATAGGTAGTAGCCCCCACATTGCAGGCCCTCGTGGGATCTGGGGTAAATTGTCGCTGTGGAGAAACTCTGCAGATAATGTCCAGCTGTACTGAGAAGAAGGATCACCCTTTTCATGGAAGGCACACATATAGGGAAGCTATAAAGGGGTGAATGATAAATAAGTAACTACTTATTTATCATAATAAATATGATAAATCGAGTCCAGCAAGTCAGAGATTGCTTTCACCCATTTGAAGGACCACACATGGGAGAGACAGGGCTGCAACAACCCAGCGTTTCGGGTTTTCTTGCCCTCTTAGATCTTCAGGATCAGTTGAGAGTCCTGGGAGTGGAGAGTCATCTCCAACTGTGTCTCGTTCAGAAGAAGTCCAGATTTGTTTACCCTAAGGAAGAGGTCATGCGAGTCCAGCGCAGACACAACGGCTTTGTTCTGTAGGACGCTTCGCTTCTATGCTTTCTTTCATGCCCTGCTGTCCCATGGCGTTTCACAACAACAGCAGGGCACAGCAGAGCTGAAAACGTTAGCTGTCCTCTGATTTGTATCTTTAGGGCTCAAGATTGGTAGGTCCAGTTCTAATTCTTACCCATTAGAGTTCAGCTCTGTCAGGGTGGCACTTCAGAAATAGCACTGGGGAGGACAGCCTGAAGGCAAGGCTCGAAGCCCAAGAGCCTGCGGAGCGGTGAGGTTGCTGGAAGGGCCGTGTTCCCATCTCCCCACAGATTGCCCAGCTCAGGAGCAGAAGGGGAAGCTGTGGAGCAGTCACTTAGCCCGCATCGCTTTGTGAGCCTCCTTCTCTGGGCCATCCAGCATCTCTCTCGATCTGTTTTTTCAGAACTTGTGTTTATATGAAGAAGCCTGGTTTATTTCTTTGCTCAAGAGCTTGCCCTGAGCTTCTGCTAAGCCCTGTCATGGGACTTTCTTTTGCTTTTCATTCCCTGCCATACACAGAGACGTTCCCCTTCGCACTCCTCGGATTATGTCGGCAGAAATGAATTTAAACTATTCTTGTCTCTACTTACCTTCTTTACTCTCCCAATGTTTCTCGTGCTCTGAGAGCAGCCAGAATGCCTTCTTGCTTACGTCCGTTGTCTCTCTTTATCAGGTTGAAATGTAAACTCGTAGGGGCAAGAAACGTCTTTTTGAAACAAGCGCAGGGCCCTTCTGGGTACTGTGCTCTCCAGTCCCTTTGTTCCAAGTGGTCAGTAAAAACCTGTGTTAGAAACTTAGGTGGTACAAGCATTTAAAACAAAACTGCCTGTTAAATCAAATTGCTCCCAGATGCTAGGGCAGGCTGAAGATACTGGTGTCTGCTTTGCTACTTGCTCTGTTCTTGGTTTTTTTTGTTTTTTTTTAATTAGCACCTCACCTTCCTCCACAGGGTTTCCCTTTCCCTAGCTGCTCTATCCCACAGGGTTAGGAGGTAGAAGCCAAGCTGCTGTGGTGCTGCCTGCTCAGGAGCTGCCCTCAGAGCCACCCGTTGGGTCTGTGCCGTGTTTGGCTTGAGGATCTCCAGAAGCTACAGAAGTGACTGTGGGTTTGCAGCCTCACCGTCACTTTCAGCGAGGGACGTGGTGGCTCTGACTGGACAGCAGAGGGAATGTGCTGCCGGTGTCCAGCCCCAAGCAGTGGTTTGCTGTCCTGCCTTCAGACACCACGGTGGGGGGACTGGTGCTGGGCAGCCCTGGTGCCAACTGCCACTCTGCAGGGCCTTTGCATCCTTTGAACGCTTACTGCTTTGGCAGGCTTTAGGTCAGCACTGTTTACCCTTTTTCTTTCGTACAGACCAATCTGAAAAGCTTTTAACTGGCATTATTTTCCTAACTCTTAGGAGTTTTCTCTCTCTTTTTAAACATTTGCTTTTCTGTTGATGTGGATTTGCAGGCAGGCAAGTATCTCACGCTGAATCTCAGGAGCGAGTAAACACTCTGTAGGGGTAGGTACTCTTTTATAAATAATCTTTTTTTTTTTTTCTCCCCCTAATTTGAATGGAAAGCAACACTTTACTAATCTTTTAAAACTGTCAACTTAATTCTGTGTTTGTTACCAGTGTAACCTCCTGTCCCTGTAGCATTCTGGGCGATTTGCAAACTGAGAGAAGTTAATAGATATTTCGCTGGGCTCGAGTCGGCAGGAGCCACCAGCTTGATGAAACATCAGCTCTCCTGACCCAGCGCAGGCAGGTTTCAGCATACCTGGAGTTGCAGGGATGTTAATGTAGTCTGAGAGATGCTTCTAGTGGTTTGTGTCACGGGCTGTGGCAATACATTTAATCAATAGGCTATTAAACAGGCAGCAGGCTCTCTATCGCTGGGTGGTTTCAAATAATGCATTAAATAGAATCGGGAATGATCGAGGACTAACTGGCCCTGCCATGGACTGGCTGTGTTATGCCTGAAAATCTTTCAACCCTGTCTTTTTTTTTTTTTTTTATTGTCTCTGTGGTATGTATTACAGATCTACACAGCTCTCATCACCCAACTGGGACAGAGTTGCGTTGCATACAACAGAAATGTAGAGAGAGGTGGTCTGTGCCCTGCCGCTCTAGTTGTAGAAGTGAGGCAAGAATCAGGAGCAGGGCACTTTATCCTAGTCTTAGAGATGGAGAACTGAGACCCAGAGCGATGCTCTGCATGATAATCTGTGGCAGGGATTGGTCCCAGCCCCCAAAGCTGGTTTTCTGTGCTCCAAATGGCCTCCTCTTTGCTGGAGCTAGTTTAAAAATACATGTCAGTGAAACAGAGCTTGCAGGCCTCTGGCTGAGCGCCCACAGCTAATCACTGGAGACTTCACAGCGAAGTCTTTCAGTGTCTGTTTGATTAATGGTTCATATTTTGCAGATCTGAGACTTTTTTTTTATTCTTCAATTTATTATGTATCACTTATATGAGTTAAATATGTTTTAATCCCTCCTTAAATGCAGTGGAACGATTTTTACAGCAAAGTTGGCTGCTTTTTTACCCAGCAGCAGCGTGTTTACAGAGCCTCACGCTTGGCCGTGCAGCTGGTTTGTTCCCAGTCTTCCCAGTCCGGTTACATGTGCTTCCCCAGAGATGTTGTAAGAGTAGAAAACCAAGGAGCTCTGAACCACCACCAAGCTGAAGCTGGGCACGTTATGCCTTAAGGTTATGAGGGATAACTGTGTTCTGTTCACCCGACAGAGGTTTGCTACGTCAGGCTGCTGCAAAGGCGTGTGCAGAGAGGCTGGGTGGGAATGGGAATAGGAACGCGTGTTTTGGGTACGTTGAGATGTGGAGATCCAGTGGGGCAAGGGAAAGAGTGAGCTACTTGCCTATGTCACCTCCTGACTACTGGTCTGATGGGGGTAAGTGGTTTGGACCCTGTTCCCAGTCCAAACAGAGCAGGGAGAAAACCCAGGAGTCCCTTCTGCAGCGTTTGCTGCTCTCCTCTCTGCCAGGCTCCTTGCAGTGCCCCAAGCACGTCCCAGTAGGGCCGCTTTGGGCTTTGGTCCTTGAGCATAGAAGATGCTCAAGAAAGCTGGCAAGGAACTTTTTAGGATATTGGGTAGTGATAGGACAAGGGGGAATGGATCCAAACTAGAGGAGGGGAGACTCAGATTGGACATCAGGAAAAAGCTCTTCCCCATGAGGACGGTGAGACACTGGAACAGGTTGCCCAGAGAGGTGGTGGAAGCCCCATCCCTGGAAGTTTTTAAGGCCAGGTTGGGTGGGGCTCTGGGCAACCTGGTCTAGTGGGAGGTGTCCCTGCCCATGGCAGAGGGGTTGGAACTCGATCTTCAAGGTCCCTGACAATTCTATGATTCTAAGATGCATCTGGAGCCCTTTTTTTAGCAGCTCTTCCCCCTCCCTGCTGGCCAGGGCTAATGAGGAGCTGGACAAAGGAACCTCCTGACAGAGAAGGGCTCTGCTCTTCCATCCTCATCCAGTTCAGCTGGTTTTCTTTGGCCAAACTTTGACTATGTCAGAGTGAAACCTGCTTTTTTTACAAGTTCACACAGTCTGTACGTGGCTCCCTTCCTTTTAAATTAAACATCCTTTCCCCCTCCCGCCAGGGCAGGAAGACCCCCAAGCGCGCTCCCATTGTGGCCGCTCTGTTTGCGGACGGGCCGTTTGCTGCAACAGCAACTGCCATCAGCTCTGCCAGAGGATGTCTTTCCCCCCCCCTCATTTGCATACATGCATGAACAAGCCGCCGATAGATGTGTACGGCCATGTAGACGAGTTCATTAACAAGGGATTTAGCAGTTGTGCCGTGTTTGCCTGCAGAGCTTTGATCTTGAGAAGGGCACTCAACGGCAGAAGCAACGCTGTGGCCCAGCCCCTGTCGAAATGCCTTTATCCTGAGCACCTGGGGCTGGAGGCTCAGCAGGGCAGAGCAGCTTTGAAATGAATTAGGAGCGTTTCTCCTGAGAACCATGAACGTTTGTCTCAGTTAAGCTCATTTCTGCTGTTTCCCGGTGCTGCAAGTGATTGGTTATTGTAAAATCCCTTAATGGCTTGTATAGAGGAGAGAACCATGACAAATGCAAGTAAACTTACTGCTTTTGCTTGTTTTGACACTTGTTTCTCTAATCTTTTCAGTCCTGAATGACAAATGACTGTATTCTTTGTGGTTAGCACGGACCGCTCGCAGAGCACTGCGGAGCAGGACTCTGATGGCCTTTGTATCTTCACAACTCCAACAACTTCTCAAGCCAGCTTTTCCAACAAATTCCTTTTTTCCTCAATTATTGATTCATAATAGCTAGGTGTCAGAAGCCCACAAACCCCCAGACAGGGCTGTATTCCCCAGGTAATAATACACCTTATTCCACGTGATAAGTTTTTCGGGGCTATTCCTTCTCCTGCCAACTGCATAGAATCATAGAATTGTCAGGGTTGGAAGGCACCTTAAAGATCATCCAGTTCCAATCCCCCTGCCATGGGCAGGGACACCTCCCACTAGAGCAGGTTGCTCAGAGCCTCATGTAGCCTGGCCTTAAAAACTTCTGTGTTAGCCCAAACCTGGGCTTAAAAACACTGTTAGCCCAAACCCAGCGCTGCTGTGCCAGCTCGCTCCTTTCTACCCCTTCTGCTCCCTCTTTGTCCTGTTTTCTTGGGGTTTTTTCGCTCATGTTCCCAGGACAGCCCTGCCAGACTGTCCTGCTCTGAGAGCCGCTCTCAGGAGTGGGGTCTGTTCTGTGCCACGACTGCTTTTAAAGCCAGAAAGCCTCTCTGCGAATTGCCTCAGCGCTCTCCAAACAGCTGCAGTTGTACTTTTTCCTTCTCCGCTCTCTCGGGGTTGTTTTTGTTCCCGTGTGTGACAGCCAGGGATGTGCTCAGCACGATGCCTTCCCATCGAGGTAGCCCGGGGTTTGGTTTCTTTACAAACCTAGCGTGAGTCAGGAGAGCATCAGTGCTTGGGGGAGGTGGGAGAGTGAAGCAGCAGAAGGCAGCAGCTTGCTCGCAAAGAAGCGATTGTCAGATGGTATCTTTTGCTCTTTCTGGAATCAGCTCGTTTGTTTTAGAGGACCAGGCCAAAAATGGCAAAATCACGGAGAGTGCTGTTTGTGCTGGGCTAACAAAAGCCGAGCCAGCCCTCGCCGAAGCCCATTGGGCGGTGTGATGCGGGAGCTCGTGGTGTACCACTGGAGATAATTTTAATTTTTGTATTCAGAGCGCCTGCTTTGACTCTCTTTAGGGTCAGAGATAGGAAGAGAAGGAAGTGTTTCTAGCCTTTGAAAACTTTTTTTTTTTTTCCTCATGTAGCACCTGGTTTGGAAGCTCTGCCAGTATGACTGTTAGGAAGAAATGGAAAAAAAATAAGCTGGGGAGAGATTTTAAAGGAGCACCAATGGGCCATGATCTTTGCGGCAGATAAAGAAAATCTCCTTCAGTTTTCCCTCAGCATCTCTTACATAGTGCTCCCCATCCACCTTTATTTTTGTCTTCTGAGTTATCATCACTACGAGATAAAAAAACCTCCCAGTCTTGAGAAATTTAGTGTCTGCAGAATCGCAGCCTGTCCCTTTAAACTACAGATAAGCCTTAGTGGAATTTCTATTCTGGGAATAGTTAATTCTGTTTGAGGTTGGGCAAGAGAGAAGCACTCACAGGCTTAGTAACAATATTTTTACTCCATCTGATTTTTCTCCTAAGGATTTGCCTCCCTCATTTGATGGGAAGTGCAGTTATTGATCAGTGTCTTCACTGAAGAGAAGATTTGG